>JXTB01000033.1:964719-1031209 GCA_002914805.1 Parasponia andersonii
TTGTTATTAATTAATTTTGAATTAATTAATTTAAATTTATGGAGAGATAAGTTTCCTAATTTGTTTAAATTTTGAATTTAAAAATATCTAATTATTAGATAATTAGATAAATAGAAATTGGGAAATTGACTAAAAGTGAAACACTCTTTTTTGAAGGAGTGAATTATCTGCTAGTTTATATATATATATATTAATTAGATTAAATAGATATATATATATATATAATTTTACGTTTATAAAATAAAAAAAAAAGTAAACTAACATTTTTTAAGGTTATATATATTGATTTAATTAATATATAATTTATTAAATAGTTTAATAAATAAACATATATATATATATATAAAAGAGCCCTAGCAGAAAATACAGAAGAGACTACGTATTATTTTCTACAGAGCCTCCATAAACTAGAGAGAAAAAGAAGGGTGTCTTCCTATTATCTATAGAACAAACCCTTGCAATCTTGTTGAGAAAATTGTAAGGTTTTAAAGTGTGAGTTTAAGAAATAGTACGCAACGTCCACACGTTCATCCAGCTTGAGGCTTGGATTGAAAGATCGTGGTTGAGAAGACAATAAAGTTAGGATCCGCTGATAAACTACAAAAGGTATTAGATCTATTCTCTTTATATGTTTCTATTTGCTATGAATTAATACTATGCACTCATATAGTCAATTGTTTTGAGAAATTTTTTTGAATATTCCTGGACCAATCTTCCGCTGCGAAAATCGTTTTAAATCCAACACTTACTCTATGTGGAGGCTTAAACCCTACTCACTTTTATATTTATCTTTAAAAGGGTAGAAAATATATGTTTATTTATAGTATTTTAGCTTAAATTACGTAAAAAATTCCAATTCAAAAAATTAAAAATTATATAATAATTCTCACGAAATAGATAAAATATAATTTTAGGTCTTACTAGATAAAATTAATGATTCCGTCTATGGTGCGATAATGTGTTTCATGTGTTACAACTCTCTAATACAAACCACAAATAAACCACATGCATCAATTGGACACCCTTCAGTAACAATTCAAAATCGCATGACCTAACCTCCTTTGTCTCTCGTCCATCCCTTTAACTTCAGTATTAGGAATAAAAAAAAAGGCAAAAATATAAACGAAAAAACCAAATAAATACCAAAAATGAAATATCCTAAAAGCTAAAAACCGTTAGCTCATGTCCAAGTGCCGCGAAACATCCTATGATAACCCCAAAACAGGAGGCTAGTCACCGCTCCGTTGAAGCCTCCTTCCACGCGGCAAACATTGACCTAAAGTTTCTTGTTGGCGGCTTTTGTCCCTTTCTGTCCACGTCATCACTTAAACCGTGTGCTCACCACCCCCGGAATCCCATTCCCGATATCCTTTCCATGCTCCCAATACGTAATATAAAAACTTAGAAAGACCTTTCAACACCATCGATATCAGAGTTCAAATCCCAAACATTACTGCTTTTTTTTTTTTTTTTGTTTCCTTCGATTCCCGGTACGAAAGAAAAGGATGTGTAGGTCAACGGATTATCACGGGTTCAACTCCGCGACCCCGACCCGGTTAAAGATCCGGGAATTTCTCGTCCGGTTTTCGGGTTCGGAGGCCCGGAAACCGTTGCCGAAGTCGCTCACCCTCATCTACCTCCCGCGAATCAACGGCAACGAGCTCGAGATCGACGGGTCGAAGATCCGACCCGATTCTCCGGCGTTCGTCTCGCTCCACCGCGGAGTGGTTGATTCCGAGGACGGCGAGGCGGCTTTCGGGAGCAGAGATCGGGTCTTGGTCGACGAAGGGGTGCGATTCGAGGTGTATTTGGGAGAAGAGAAGGTTCTGAAAGGAAGCTTTTGGCGAGATTATAGCGACGAGTGGAGATTGGAGTGCAGGTGCGCTCTCGAGAACGAGGTCGCCGGAGCCGGAGCCAAGGCGGAGGTTCGGGTTGAGGCGGAGGGACACGTGGCGATGAGTGAGAGGGTGGCTATGGTGGCTCGGAGGAAGCGCGGGTTTAGTAATGGGCTTGAGGAGATTCCGGAGGAGAGAGAAGTGGACGCTGATGAGGAGGAGGAATCGTCTGTGTGCGGCTCCAATTGCTCATCTGGAGAGCCCGAGTTTGGATCGGACGGTGGACATTGGGGTCACGTAATGGACGATGAGGACGAGATGGATATGGAAGGAGTTAGATGGGCCGTGGATGTGGGTATTTGGGTCATGTGCTTGGGTGTGGGCCTTTTGGTTTCTAAAGCCTCTTCCAAGACTCTGAGACGCAGAAGATTATTATGAGTTTTTTTTCCCCCCAAAAATAAATACTCAGGCTTATCTGATTTTCTCATGTAAATAGCAATTTTTGTCTAGAAGAGGGTAATAGGAGTACAGGACTATTTTGTTACTTAAGGACTTTTTCCTAACTATTTTTCAGAATGAGTTTTTGTACGAATTTACGTTGACATAAAATAATTATTTCCAAAAAATAATAACCACCAAAATTAAAAATAGACAATTCGGCATACAGTGATCTTATTTCCATCTATTTTCCAAAACTTAAGTAGTAACTCTCACTTTTAGTTTGCAAGGCCCAATATTGAAATTTGGTTGTCAAAATCAAAGGTGTTGGAATTTTGCTTTCGTCTATGGGAGACTTGTGATCACTTTGTCCAAGAGTTTCCATATTCCAAATGGAAGAAGAATAGAGAAGAAACTTTTTGTATTTATTAGAAATCAAAAGTTGAAAACGTAAGAAGTAATAATGACCTAATCAAAAAATTGTTATCCATCTTGAGTTGAAGATAGTTACATGAACGCTAATTCACGCTCATGACTACTTTTGAGCCTTGTACCAAGAATCTATTTTATTAAAGTAGTTTTCTTTTGAACCTTTTTGCTTCCCCCTTGATTAAGACCTTTTTCTCCTTTGGATACAAAGTTACAACTAACCTTTCAAGCCTTCCTTTACCCTTACACTACTTTACCTTCACTACTTTACCTTTTTCTCCTTATGATAAACTTTAATTTTTAATTTTTTTTAAAAGCTTACATGGATCTTATTTAAAAGGAAAAGAAATAAGGGAAAAAGAAAATTCATAAATGGGTCCTTTGAGTGTAGCCGAAGATCGCATGTTGCGTTCATTGATGATGAAAGACCTAGTAAAACGTCAAATATATATAATTTTTTAACTTTGTAGTTTTCACTGTCTCAATTACTAAGATTTCAGCGTTTCAATAAAGAAATAAAGAAAATGAAAGGACCCAGTGGATATTAATTGTATAATTTAACTTTAATTCATCATCAGCTTTGATTTTTATAGATGAGTATTAGTTGAATATCGCTTCTAATTCGACTCAAGAGCCACAGAGAATAAGAACAAGTAATATTCTAAATGGATTGAAAAATACTTTCACCTTAAGTTGGATTATACTGGAAAAAAAAAAAAGGTGTTGTTGCCAAAATAACAACTGCTCTAATCCCTTTTCAGAAAAAGAAAATATTAAGGTTAATTTCAGCAATCGTTTTGAGCTATAAAAGTCGTATCACTTTTTCTTTTAATCGAATTTCAACAATTAACATCAACCTCCTTTCAACTTAATCAAGTGTATCAGATAAGACCTTAATACTAACAGTTTAAGATTTGTAACGTAAGTTGACATGTGAAATGGGCAAATTAACTCATACGTTATAATTGAAATTCATGCTCTAATATGAACTAACCTTATAGTTGGAAGACAAGTGAAATTAATCTCGTCATGCTCGTGATTACGAGATATTATCATTTTTATATCTAATATTTTGATATTTTGTTTAGTTTATATATTTTATTTTGGTTATTATTAATATTGACTCTAAGATTTAATATTTGTTACAAATTTATAGTAAGACACTAATTTAGAGTAATTAATTTATCAAAATGATTTAATAAATTTATTCTCGGATAAGTTTTTATATGGTTTATTTTCAATTTTTTAAACGGCAACTTGATTAATTAACTGCTCTAAATTAGTGTTATAGTATAAATTTGTAACAGATTTTAAATATAAAAATCAACGTTGATAATAACCAAAACAGAAGATATAATTTGAATAAAGTGTCAAAATACAGGATATAAAAATAATAATATCCCCATGATTATTCATCTTAAAATAATTGATTAAATTTAACAAAATTACTTGTGTGATATTGACTTAGTTTGTTTAAGACATGTCAAGTGATAGAAATTGGCTATGTTTAGTAGAGAGGAAAGAAAATAAGAGGGAAGGAAAAAAATATTAGAGAAAAAAAAATGTGCAGGAGTAAGATAAAAAAGAAAGTGATTTTTCTCTTAAATTTTTTGATATGTCATTCAAAAATAAAGAAAATTAGTTTAGTCAAAATGATTAGTATATTCTCAATGATTTTAAATTTAAGGATGATTTGTTAAATTTAATTCTTTTATTTTTTTTAATTCCAGTTCTCTCCAATTTGGACGAGAAAAATGTTGCGAGCCCAATCATTTTTAATCCTCTATTTTTTTTTTTTCGTTTTCTTATCCCCTTTTTCTTTGTATCAAACAATCTATTTCATTTTCTCTCCCCTTTTTCCTCTCTTTTTTTTCTTCTCCTTTTTCCACCCTAACAAATATAGCCTGAAGCAATGCTAAATTGTTAATATGTAAAGAATGCAATAGGAGACAGAAATTGAGCATTTAAGCTTAATAGTAGAATGATATGACGTAAAATGCAGTCTTATCCAATGTATGGCAACTTGGATAGGTTCACCCTATCTTGTTACCCCCAAACAAGTCACAAGCACTAATAATGACAAGACAAAAAGTAGAGGCCACCGAGTGGACAAAAGGGCCAGAAGAAACCCCCAAATGTACGAACTAGCTTAAATTGGTTTAACTTAGTAGCTGGGGAGTTGACAATTCCAGTGCACTTCAAAACATTTCAACTATACATCTATTCCCCCCTAGATTATTATCATGATTCTTTGTTTGTTTGCCTCGTCGGTGAAGCACCAAAAAGAATGAAAAGATTAGGGATAATTGTTATTGTTGTGTATTTAGCTTGCAAATAAGACATGGATAAACTTGATCAACTTTCGAATGTAAAGATAATGGGACACTGAGTTATATAACTTTGAAAATTAGCGTAAACTATATTTACTAATTAGTCCTGACCGTATACACGTAATATCAACGAAATATTTCTATTTTTCGTCTTTTTATGTGTTTTTTCTATTACACGTTTTAGACACAATTTTTGAGAAATCTCTCACGTAATTAATTGAATTACCGAGAGATGACACAATATTGTTCTTCGTTCCTATTGCTAATCAAATTTTTTTTCTTTTACAATTCTTTTTGTAAACATACTAATAAAATTTTAGAGATTATAACGTGGTAAAATAAAATAAAACCCTTATCATTAAAGAAGACGAGTTTCCAATTTGTTAAATTTTGATAAAATTCTCTCATATTTTTGTGTTCTTTGATTTTAAGATCATTATATTTTAATAACATTTACTATCAATTAATGAGTGAGGACGGTGACGCTTTAAAAAAGTTCATATATATTTAGATAAACTCTGCATATGAATGATATAAGACTTATTCATTGTAATAATTAATAATTCTAACTGTGTCAAATCCTAACCACCCGTACAAAAATTAAGGAAAAATAAGGCAAAATTTTGTCAGTGATGTTAAAATTAGAATGAAGTACTAATATTGATCAACTGGGGATATGTTAAATGTAGTAAGCTACAAATTCAACTTGAGAAGAATTAGAAAGAAGCATTTTGGAAAATTGATCAAACCAACACCATTATCTTTTGTAATTAAAGAATTCCAAATGGTCATGATCTTATGATAGTGATCATTCCTACGAGCATGGTTTAGAGTTTAGAGTATTAGAATAGACAATGAGCAATAATTCATTTAAAAATTCTTATGAGGAAAAGTTTGAAGCTTAAGCCACATGCTATGATTGGAAATTGGAATTAATTTTAAGCTGAAAAGTCCTGCTATATATACACACTTCTATCCCCCCCCCTCTCTCTCTGACCTAAACTTGAGTAATGAAACCTAATTTTGGAAAATTAAGAGCTAAACTTCATCAACTTGTATCAGATATCAATTTGCTAAACTAAAAAAATTCAAAATACAAGAGATATTATTACGTAGGTGATATCTTTCAAAAGTCTATTTTAATACTCTATTTAATTACTAGTAATTTTCAATACTATTAAGCATAATTAGTCACTTTTAAGTTACAAACTTATTTTAAAGACTAAAATGCTCTATATTGAATATAATTGTTGTCGAGTATAAATTGATACTACTTATTAATATTATCGAGTCAAGATTTTGTGGTTCGATAATACTTGACAATTAAATGGTAAAAAAATGCTAAATTATTTACCAAAATTATTAAAAAAAATAAATGATTTTATCAAAATTTTCATTTTTAATTTTCTTATTCGTAAATAACTAGTAATATATTATTATATTTTTTATTATCTTTAAGGTTCAAGAGAGTCCAATTCAAACTTCAACCCATTAGACAAAACACGAGAGTAATAAAGATAAATATTTGACTAAAAAATTACCAAATCTAAATCTACTCCTAATTCCCTAATTAGCAAAACTAGAACAAGTTAAAGGACATCGGGTCCCACTCCTTACATTGTGATATCCGTCCACGTGTCAACATCCCGATACCAGAGCAGCACTCGGACACGTCAGCAGGCTTTTTTTCTTCTCTCTCATCCCGAGCCAGAGCTCTCTTCCTCTCATGGCGGTCAACGACTTGATATAAAATCAATCTAAAAACGCTCTGCAAAAACACCCAGAAAAAGAACCGGAAAAAAATAAAAGGTGGGGGACAAAACCTCCTACACCACCCACACCACACGCCTCGGCGTACGGACGGAGCTAGAATACGAGTCCACCGGCGGCGGGTTTTCCGAGGAGTTTTCCGATCAGTATGGGTAGGACTGGCGGTATTAATTCGAAGACTTTCTCGGCGAAGTCCAGCGATTACAAGCTTCTTGAAGAGGTTGGTTATGGCGCCAGTGCCACTGTTTACAGGGCGATCTATCTTCCTCTCAATGAAGTGGTGGCTATCAAGTGCTTGGATCTCGATCGATGCAATAGCAATCTGGTTAGCTGTAGCTATAGCTATATCTATATCTTCTTCTTCTTCTTCTTCAATATTTTGTATCTTTAGAATATGAGATGTGTTTGGTTCGATTAGGTTTATAGTATTGATGGATTTTTTTGGTTTTGGTTTTGGGATTGAATCTCTGACTTCAGATTTGTGAACTCGAGTCATGGACCCGATCTGTGCTTGCTAGGAGATTGTTTATGATTTAGTATTTGATTTTTGGAGTGTAATTAGTGTGTAAAGTGAGATCATGGGGGTTGGGGAAGCTCCAACTGAAGTTTGTATGGAGGTAGAGACTCATTGGTTTGGTATACTTGTGTTTCAGATCCTCACTTTTCTTTCTTGAGCTTCTACAGATTTATAGTACAGCTAGTCACTAGTATTATTCTGTGTATATTTTTCTCCTTGGCGTGAGTTTTGATTCTGGGTACCCCATAATCTTAAATGGGTATCTCAGGAGTTCTAGAATGATTATGCTTTAGTTGGAGAAGGTACTGGCTCAGGATCAATCTGCATAAGAATCTGTTACTCCTGAGACCTTAAAGGGTTTCATGCTGCTGCAGTTGTTTAGCTAACATTGATAAGTGGATTTGTACTGAAAGTGTAAGAAGGTGCTCATCATTGGTTCTTTTCTTTATTTCTTTTTGGATGGGTTGAGCAGATGAAGATATGGATTTGTTATGACCAAGATATATGAACATTTTGGCAACTTACCGTGAATCGTTCTAATTTTCCAATTATTTATCTAAGGGCTTAAAGATGGGCAAAGTGTCACAAGAAAATAGAATTCGTGATCTTGTTGGTGTAGTTGACTACTTGTCATTACTCTGTGTTCTTCAGCTTGCATAGTTGCAAATTCTACAGTATCATTATGTGTCATAATCTTGGTCTTGAGGATATTCGGGTGGTGGAGTAAGAGATGTAGGTAGGCTAGCTTAGGTGCTCGACCGGTTGGAAATTTCCCGTCTTAAAAGACAACTAACACACTTGAAGAGAGTATTGTAAGTGTATTGCAAAATTAACTGCAGATTATAGCTCACTTTCTTTTGTTGCACAAGTGACTCATTAGAACTTTTGTAGCCTAAGAAAAGCTATAAGTTAGAATCTGAATACTACTGGTCTGCAACTACTTAGAGTATATTTATGTGGATGATGGATCATACTTTTATTTTACCTGATATGAGATATTGCGTTTTGGCAGGATGACATACGTAGGGAGGCTCAAACAATGAGCTTGATAGAACATCCAAATGTTGTAAGGGCTTATTGTTCTTTTGTTGTTGAGCGGAACCTTTGGGTGGTCATGCCATTCATGGCAGAGGGTTCTTGTTTGCACCTTATGAAGATTGCATATCCAGATGGGATTGAGGAGGCAGCTATTGGTTCTATTCTTAAAGAAACCCTTAAGGCATTGGATTATCTTCATCGGCAAGGACATATTCATCGCGATGTAAAGGTCAGTAGGGAGTGGGATTTTCTCATTTTGAAATTTTGAAAGGATATTGGGTGGCTTCATTTTTTTTTTTTTTTGTTTAAATTTGTTGGCTGCAGGCTGGAAACATACTACTTGATACCAATGGGATTGTAAAGCTTGCTGACTTTGGTGTTTCAGCTTGCATGTTTGATACAGGTGATAGACAGCGTTCAAGAAGTACATTTGTAGGCACTCCCTGCTGGTATAACTCGAGTCTTTGGACTTTATTTACGTATTTTGTGACATTGGACTCTCTCTCTCTCTCTCTCTCTCTTCTTTTTATTCTTCTAATTCTAATCCATACGTTTGAAGCTTATTTCTTGTTTTTGCCTTCTAGGATGGCACCAGAGGTATTGCAACCTGGAAGTGGATATAATTCCAAGTAAGTTGATATAGAGCTTGTAATAAAAATTGACTTGCTATAGTCTTCCTTGAAAGTATTTAATTGCAAGCAAGCAGTCGTACATGATCTGTTGTTTTGTTGAATTGTGTTATAGTTTAGCCGTGCAAAACTTTCATTGCCTATCTTGTCTCCTCATTGAGGGGTTGTACAAAACTGATTCTGCTGTAGCCTACTTAACTAATATTTGTTGATGCATTTATGTGTGTGTTAATTGTTAATGTCTTAGTTTCGTCAAAACCAAAACTTTTTCCTTAAGATCACTTTTTGATAATTTACGTTGAAGAAAGATCATAGAGCTTCATTACGTAATTGTATGCTGCATTATCCTTGTACAGAGCTGATATTTGGTCATTTGGTATAACGGCATTGGAGTTGGCACATGGCCATGCACCTTTTTCAAAATATCCTCCAATGAAGGTATTCCTTCAACTACAAGGGTCTCAACAAGAATCAATTTGCAAATGTGGCTTGACACTATTGAAATGTATATGTCTATTTTTCTTTTCCCTCATAGGTTCTCCTGATGACCATACAAAATGCTCCTCCTGGACTTGACTATGATCGTGACAAAAAGTTTTCAAAGGTATTGGAATTCTTTCTAGCAAGAGAACGTGCACCGACACGTGTGTGGGCCCTTTTTTTTTTTTTTTTTTTTTGTTTTCATCTAAACCTAGTGAGAAAGCAGTGCCAATGATTTTACCAAAGGTGCTCAAAGGCCTCAATTATTGTTATTTTTTTCTTTGGATGTACACTTTCTGGTAGTATATCTTCTAATTAGAGGATTTCCAGTTGTGACCAGTCTTTTAAAGAAATGGTGGCAATGTGCCTCGTGAAAGATCAAACAAAGAGACCAACGGCAGAGAAATTGTTGAAACATTCCTTTTTCAAACACGCTAAGCCTCCTGATCTTTCCGTGAAGAAATTGTTTGCTGACTTGCCACCACTTTGGAATCGTGTGAAAGCCCTTCAGGTGGTGTCATACTATTATAACATAGAGGCTTTCTTGTTTTTACTTGTGCTTTTTTTTGCTTATTTTTGGGTTTGTGAAATACCTTGCAGCTTAAAGATGCTGCACAACTAGCGCTTAAAAAGATGCCTTCGGCAGAACAAGAGGCATTATCACAGGTTCATAACTTATCTTGACTGATAGTTATCAGTGGCTGGGGCTTTTATTCTGTCTTTTAACGTTATTTGTTGATTACAAAATAATGCCTTATGAATAGAGCTTTTTTCTGGAATTGTCAGATTTTAATCAGAGTTCATATGTTTTGTATACTATTTGATTTTGAGCCAGTACCTATCACATAAATATTCATTCTGTATATATGAGAATTTTTATTTATATTTTGTTTCTGTTTATTATTCTTTTTTTTCCCCTGTTTTTCTTGATTAATTGGTTTTATATTTAGTTCTAAGGTATTAAAGGTCTTAAATTATCCACTAGGAAGGTACCCCATAAGATTCAAAGGATAAAGTAAAGGAAGCTACCTGCTTTTGCTGCTTTGAATCAGCCTATACCAGGGAGGAAAAAAATAATACATCCAGCCATATACGATCAAATGGAAAGGAAATTAATCTGCCGAGTTATGAATTTTCCACATATTCCATTTCAAGGCTTAGCACATGTAACACTATTCTTCTATTGCATAATTACGGGTTAATATTTGTGAATATGATTTGCAATGGCATGATGCGATGGTTTTCGCTGACAGAGCCTCACTTTTAAAATGACTGTTCCTCTCTGAAAAGTCAATTGATTGAGTACCATCCACCTCAAAATCCTTGTAGTGTGCTACCCACGTAAACATCTATTGAAGCTCAAAAGAGACAAAAAAAAATCTATAAGTTTATTGAATCAGAATCAGAATCAGAATCATAATACACTGCCTAAGAATGGGGGAGGATCTTACATTGGGAGCTCAGAAACATAGGCTTCATAACCTTTTTATTAGTTATGTTTTCCTTCTGGAGTTCAATAACTACTTTTCTCATATTTGATGTCATTGTATTCCGTGGTCAGAGTGAGTACCAACGAGGGGTCAGTGCGTGGAATTTTGATCTTGATGATCTAAAAGCTCAAGCATCCCTGGTATGCTACATTTTACGTTTTTGTAAATTATCAAGACATCCCATACAGTAATGGTTTTGTTTTAGTTGTAATCAATTTCAATACTAAAAATTGTTGACTTGAAATAAAATTCTTTCCTAGGTGCGAGATGATGATGATGATTTGCAAGAGCTGCGGGAAGAAGATGAAAAATTAAAATCAGTATTTATTGAGAAGGTAGTCCTCTTGTTTTCAACTCATTTTAGCAAACTTTCGATGTGCTACAGGACAATTAATTTTCTTCTGTGTATTTTCCATTGCACTTTGCTGTATTATCGTACTAGAATTTCATTTTGATCTTGACACCAAATTATTTATTGTTAATCAATTAGCAGGGTGCATCTTATTGCCAATCCATTTCGGGGAAATTGAAATCACACAATGAACTACCTAGTGAGGGACAACCAAGCGGTGATAAATTACAACAGTCTGAATATTTGAACACGGAAGGCACGATTCTGGAATCTGATGTACAGGAATCTGGTAGCCTAGAGAAAATTGGCTTGAAGAAAAATGGATCAAGCATTGAGTCAATGACTTCTACATCAGAAAAAGAAATAATTATGACCAAGTCTAGAACTCAAATAGTGAAAGGTCGCCAAACACATAGTGGTCCTCTCATGCCTGGTGCTGTGCTGACTCATTCAGCATCAGATAGGGGACGCATTTCTGAAAGGTTCATAATGGATTCTTGTTTCATTTGTGTTATGATTATCATGTGTTTGTAATGATGTCAAGTTGGTTTTACAGATCTTTTTTTTGGTCAGCCAGAGTGCTTCTCCCTTCATAATTACATTGCATAAACTTGTGAATACAAATAGAGTTGTAGAACTTTCTTTAGAAACCCCAATTTTTAAGTTTCTTAAAAATGGGGGAACAAAAATAGAAAAGAGAAAGCTTGGATGATAAATTACGTTGCAGGCCTCCCTATGTAGTTTCTTTGTTTGCATATCCATGAAATCATAATTGTATGAAGCCAATTCGGAGCATATGCTGCCCTGTGTTGCTTATTACTTCCCCTTTCTCTGTATCAATAAAGGCTGATGGTTTGTTAATTGACTAGGTGTGAGAATGATAAAGCTTCAAATGAGAAAGTTAATTGCGAAGTACGGCGAACTCCAAGCTTTAGTGGCCCATTGATGCTTCCAAATCGAGCTTCAGCCAACAGTTTATCAGCTCCCATAAAGTCTTCTGGAGGTAAGCATGTTGTCAGTGTTGTTCAAAGTTCATTGTCACTTGTGCTTTATGGCTGCTGCTATTTTTTCTGGAAGCTTATAGCACTGAGTCTTTTTCTCTAATAGGATTTAGGGATTCTCTGGATGATAAATCAAAGGCCAATCTGGTGCAGATTAAGGGACGATTCTCTGTAACATCAGAAAATTTAGATCTTGTAAAGGTGATTTTTTAATTCCTATGTGATACACGTGTTCTATTATTTCAGTTTAACTAACTTAAAACTTTGCCCTAGGATATTCCATTAAGTACAGTTCCACGTCGATCTTCACAGGTAGGCAGCCTGATGTTATTAAATCTTCTGCAAGCAATTATACTTGAGTTTCTTCTCCTCACTTTATTTCTGATCTGTGAATCTAGGGGTCGCCGCTGAGAAAGTCTGCTAGTGTTGGTGATTGGATATTTGACTCCAAGCCAGCGGTTTGTATGCTAACCTTTTGGACTCGGTACTGAATAAGCTATAGGATTTGACTGTTATATCTGGATTATCTTTACGGTAATCTTATAAGAAATTATTAACTATGGAAGAATGAAGAGACTGACTTTTGCTTTTATTAATGCCATTCAAAGCTGCTACCTTGAATGCCACACACGTTCACACATTCAATGTTAGATAAGCACCAGTAGATATAATTTTGTCATATTTTAAGTGGTCACATTATATCTTCTAACTTTCTTCATCTTTAGCCTGTCAATACTGCTCCAAAGGAGTTCAACAGCAACATAGTACCTGCATCACTTCTCATGCCTCACCTTCAGAATCTTTTTCAGCAGACTTCAATACAACAGGTGAAAGGACAAATTTGGATAGAGAGTGTGCCTTAATCTATTGAGAGTTTATCTAATCTAAAAGATTTAAACTTCTAAAACCCGGGTGATCTTATTCTTGATTTCGAAATGCCAGGATCTTATTATGAATTTGTTAAATAGCTTGCAACCAGCTGAGGTAGTAGATGGTGAGTGGAATATCTGTGATTTTATGATGATTAACGTAGTTGTATCAGGCTATTAGTGAAGTGATATTTAACTAGTAAGCTGCTTCAATTTTGTATCAGCTGCTCAAAATGGGAAGTTGCCCCCGCTGCCACGCAGTCCAGAAAACAACGGAAGTGTAAGCATGTTTATTTACATCTTCCAGTGGTTAGAGTTATCTTTAGATTTCACTTGTGGTTGGCTTGCTTCTTTAATGTCATGTTTTGGCTGAACTTCTGCTTCTCCATGTTTTCTGAAATGATTATTTTATTAATTTAGCCATTTATCTCTCTTGGCTGAGGTATTTTAGCTGATGTATCTGAGGCTATGAATATTCCTACACACTTATTTTTCATTTTTCTAATTATTTTCTACGTTGCTTTTCTCTCCATATTTTAATTTTTATCTCAAATGGGTCTTTGTTTCTCTAGAACCTTTCTGTTTATGGTGATTACTCTAATCATCTTGGACAGCAATCCAGTAAAAATGCATGTCCTGGATTTTAATTATTCACCTCTTCCAAACTATCAGACAGTGAAAACAAAAGCGGGGAAGCCTTATTTTTAGATTTCTGTTTCATAAGAGGTCAGTTGTTCTAATGGGAAAAACTGAAAATTTTCATGGGATGCACATTATGCAAATTTTCATCAATTTGAGATCTTACCAACTACAAAGCGCTTGCACTGATGGATGTAAGGTTTTCATGTCTTCAGTTCAAAATTTCTCAGTTGGATTCTTTGTTTAGACTATGCGTAATTGGCCAAATTCCATCTACATTGTGTTATGTGATTAGGGTATTTAGTGTATTTTTACATTGTTTTCTTCTTGTTGGTTACCTAATGTTGACAGATGGACATTGTAGTATCTTGGTAACCTTAATCCATTGCAGTGCATTTATTCTTCTCTACACTTTGATGAGTTGCGACTTCGTTCTTAATACATCCTAATGTTGGACAGATTTTTATACAAATGCTCACTCCTTTCATTTATGAACTCAAGTCTGCCGGATTCATGAAAAGTGTCAGCTTAATATTTTCCCCCTTATTATCTATTTGTTTATTCAACAGGCTGAAGCAGCAGCCTCTGAGAGGGAGCGTTTATTGCTCATGAAGATTTCAGAATTGCAAACTAGGTTGGTCATGATCAATCTAATTTGATGCTTATAATACCATTTGTGCATATGGAAGTGCTCTGATGCTCTCTCGTCTTGCAGGATGAACAGCTTGACCGATGAACTGACTGCTGAAAAGTTGAAATACATTCAAGTGAGTTTGCTCAAAAGCTATTTTCTCTTTATTCATTTGTTTCAGAGGAGTCAGCTCAAAAATTTTCCGTTATATATCATTGCTGAGCCTAGCGAGCATTTTTTAAAGATTTTTGCCTCCTTGGGACCATGAGAGCAAAAGCAGAAGAGGTTCTTTTATGTACATTATGATTAATTGTTGATATTTATTAATAAATTGATTACTTCTGAGACAGTTGCAACAACAGCTAATCACGGTTTCCAGCCAGGAAGAAAATGGGGACAGAGAAGGGTGCCTGAAAGCTGAAACAAATGTCGGTGTAAATTGAAATCAGCATGTACATCCGGACAAGATCTGTAAATCAGGCAGAAAAGATATACATATTTACCATTCTTTTCACTGTATGGGGACTGTTTGCGGCTGTTTATATAAGTAAACCCTATGCGAAAAAAGGATAGAGATGATATTTTGGGTCTCTTCTTCAGCTACTCTGTGTTGTATGTTCTCTTGAAGATTACAGCTACCTCAGATGGGAAAATTAGCAAAATTACAGGTACTGCCACCTTGCGGTGTCGTAACTCCCAAGCTGAAGGTGAAAAGTTTGTTTGTGCTTTGTAGTAGTTGCCATGAGAAGGGAAAAGGGTAGCCATAATATTGGTTCAATATATCCTAGTGTCATAATTATTATGATGTTCAAACACACTGTCGATCTATTATTTTTTGTCAGAAGGGATTTATGAGTTTGTATATGTTGGCGGTAGAACGTAATGGGACTTAATCCATTTCCAAAATTTGTGTAAATTCTGCTTCTTGTTCTTGATATTCTGACTCTGTATTTATTTCATTTCAATTTCACATGTTTTGCAGTAAATTTTTACATTTATATGTTTTCGCTCAACTCATGTAATAGTGCCCGGCAAACTAATTGATATAGTGAATTATGCAATTCTGTCGAGTGTTTTTTTGAGTGGTTATCAATAAATTTATATTCCTTCAAATTGTGATGGTGATATGAGTACTAAAGTAAATAAAGTATGATAACGATTTTCAGTTAATTGTAGATCTGCGCAATCACATAATTGATGATGTTGTATAGCTCTTTATTCCTAAAAGGCGGAAAAATAACCTTAAAAATGAATGGAATTCTTTGCAGACAACGCGCGCACACAAAAAAAAGGGGGAAGAAAAAGCTTGCAAAATTTGTACATTTCACCAAAAAAAAAAATATGCTTGCGAAATTTGAGAGTCGAAATAGTTCTGAAGGATAGCACGAGGAAATTGCAACAAGTAATTAAGGGGCAAGGTGATTCTTATCTCTAATTTGTGAACTAGAATCATAATAAATGGAGTTAATTATGAAAAATATAGTTAGTTGAGATGTATAGTGGAAGTAATATTTTGGGGTCCAATCTATCACGAAAGAGTACTGCTTTGTGGTGCTTCATAGTAATAATTAGATTTCACTTGTTGCGAGTAACGTTATGAGGCACCTTAAGGTGCTAAGTATTATATCACGTGTCATTTTTATTGAAAGATGAAATTAATATACTAAATTATTTTGTATTAGTAATTTATAACTTTTCTTGACCAATTAACGATAGATCACTAATACAGTGACCATCAAATAACTAATGTGTGGCAGTCTTTAAAATAAAAAAAATGTTATTTTTCAAATTACTCCTAAAGATGTTATTTCGTCCAACCTATTGTTTACGATGGGTCAAAACTAAGAAATTAACCTAGTACTAATTTGGCACAAAATAATTCTTTTAGTAGTTTTTTTGAAATTGACATTTCTATTAGTGTCACAAATTGTGTGATAAGGGGTCACACAATTTATGATTATAAAATTATAACTTTCATAAGATTAACCAATAGTCACAAATTGTGTGACATTTCATCACATAAAGTTACAAACTACTAAAACATTACTAGAAAAATCATTTTTTAAAACACTTACAAAAAAAAATCATTTTAGTTAAAATTATTACCATTTACGTTAATTTCCCTCGAAACTAGGGTGAAAAAACACCCAGTGGACCGGTCCAAGCCATAGGGACCCGCGTATGAGTAGTCGAGAAATTTCATTAAATATGCCCCAATGCGGGCTATTTACAAGTATATGATTTACTTAATAATTGTTCAAAAAATATTACTCTTTGACCAAAATACCCCTAAAAGCATAGTTTTAGTTATTTAGTATTTTTAAAAAAATAAAAGAAAAAGAGAAAAAGAACAGTCTCTCTCTCGCTCACTCGTTCTCCGGTGGTCGTTTTCTTTTCCTCCTCATTCGTCATTAAAGCTTATCCACTCTCTCTCTCTCTCTCTTTCTCGTCGACAATTGTGCAGGCAATATAGCAAAATCTAGGTATATTTTGATTCTTTCTCATTGTTGAATACATTGGAATTTTAGGATTTGTTTTGTATAGATAATGTATAGAATCTATTACTTGAAATTGATGATTTGAGTACCAAATCAACACTGAACTGAATTTAATTGCGCTTTCGAAATGATTTGATTGGATTCGAATGACAATTAATTTCTATCCGTTTGGATGAACATTCGATAGTTTGTATTTGGAATAAATTTTGATGCTTTTCGATAGTATTCGATTATATTTCGATGTCTGTAGTCATCAATTCGATAGATTTCGATTTCATTCGAGTCAAATTCGATGTCTTTAATAATTTATGATAATTTAATGACATTCAATTATTTTCGATGGTATTTCGATGTATTTGATAATTAGGTATAATTCAACTGTATTCGATGATATTCGATCAGATTTCGATGCATTCTATAAATAGGTTTAATTTGATTATATTCGATGACAGTTTGATGCATTTGAACGTTTTTTTATTTTTTTGCTACCTTGTGTATATTTAATGTTATTTCGATGATTGTTTTAGATACTATTTCGATTGTTTTTGATAATATTTGATACTATTTCAATGATTGTTTTAGATGCTATTTTAATTATTTTCGATAATATTGGATGTTATTTTGATGATTGTTTTAGATGCTTTTCCTATTGTTTTTTATTATGTCGGCTATTTTGATAATTGTCTTAGATGTTTTCTTGATTATTTTCACTTATATTCGATGCTATTCAATAGATAAGCTAATCGATCTTTTGTACTATTTTAGATATCGAAGCTAATTGTACCCTTCGAAAAACACTACGTTGGGAGGGTTAGATTTCGTGGTAGCCTAATTGTACTAAAAATCAAGGAACGTTTTGAGGCATTGGATTTGATGGAAAGGGCCAAAAAATATCAGTTCAAAGAGCTTTTTGGAGGCACCTCCACTACAATTTTTTGGGGTGCTTATTCATCAGCTTCTATTTAGGAAAGTTAAGTCTTCAGATGATATGAGGAAGATCCATTTTGATATTAGTGGCAAACACATTAGATTTGGTCTTTGTGAGTTTGCTTTTACAACGGGGTTAAATTTCGAAAAATTCTCAGATGAAGTTAAGTTGAAGACTATGAGTAGAGTAGGAGACTTGTTAAAAAATACATGAATAATTCGAAAGTTGTCAGGAGTGGGGAATTAGAGGCTACATACCTCAACTATGGGGACATTGAAGATGCATGGAAGTTACGTCTATGCTATTTGGTAGATAGCTTGTTACTTGCAAGAGAATTTACTGAGAAGATAGATTTAGATATTCTATCTTATATTGAGAATGAGGACGAATTCTTTCAATTTCCTTAGTGTCATGAATTTTTTCACAAGATTATGACCGGTCTTAAGAAGGATATGGATCATTACAGAAAGTAGTACTTGAAGCTAGTGGCAGAGAAGAAAAAGCTTACAGAATGCAACTACACAGTCTACAAGTTTAGTGTAGCCTTACAGTATTAGGCATACGAGGCAGTACCTATAATGGGAATAGTATACACTACTAACCATGGTGTGAAATTCCAAAAAATTTTATGTTGGACATCCAAAAAGTTACCTAATACATCGGATGCAGGAGAGATCCTTAATCGAAAAAAAGTAAATGTTCTTTTACAATTTATAAACTGAACTTAAATTTTGAAAATATTTCACGAATTTATATTCATTACTATGTTTTTTCTACAATTTTTTATACTTGGTTAAATTTTTTGATGAACTTATTTGATTCATTTTCTACAGGATACTGTTAAAGTTGTTTTGAACACTCGAATAAAGGAGAAGGATTTTCATGGTAGCATCTTGACCTCTATACATGGTCCCAAAATTAGTCAGAGAATTGATGAATCAGTTGGAGATCCAGATGAATTGGATGCAAAGGTTGCTAACAAGACAGTGAAGTCAGCCAATATTTTCCCTCTTATGAGCCAGAAGTTGGAGATAAGAATCTAAAGTTAGAGACCTTACTTTTTACTTTGAAAAAATAGCAGGCCGATATTGATGAACTTAAGGCCACTTAATTAGAGATTAAGCAAAACCAGGTAGAGATTAAGTAACAACAGAAGGAAATGATGAAGTTGTTGATCACATTGGTTAAAAAGAAAGATGAGCCTGAGATAACGGAATTAAATAAAAATATTATGCCTGATTCATATAGGAGTGCTCCATCCACTACATTACAAATTTATCACACCCCTCCTCGAGATGAGACAACAGTCAATTTGACGTCACCAATTAATATTATTGAACTATTAGAGTCAGTAAAGAAGAAATACAAGAGGAAACGGGTTAGGAATGTCAGATATAGGGACTTTATAGATCTATCAGGGAAGAAATTTAAGGTCAATGATCCTTGTGTCCCAAAATCTCTTGGTCCATATGATCCGTCATAGTACATAACCTTTTCTAAATAGCTTAGTGGATTAATAAATAATGACATAACCATTGATATTAGAGTGTGTGAAACAGACATCTCCTGGTTTATGAAATTAAAGTCCGTTGGCATATGGCTTGACGGTGATGTAAGCATATTGAACCTATTATATGAATGTGTATTTCTTTATTTCTTAACTTATATATATTCTTACTAATCAATATTTTTATTTTTATTTTATAGCATATTGATGCATCCTTCCTACTAATCTGAGAATGACTATGGTTTTATCCTAAGACATATGAGGTAAAAAATCAATTGTAGACTCTAATTTAGACTAGTTTATGAGAGGTCATTGTGAGGCGTTTAGAAGTATTAGGACCAAGACTAGCTTCATTTTTTATGAGTGTTTTCTAAAGTACGTGGTTGGTGATGCGAATATGTAAGAGGCCATAGGCATAATGCGAGCTATTATACTCCTCAATGCATGTTAATGCTAACTATTGGGTTCTATTACAAATCTGTTTAAGTTTGTAGATGAACACTGTGTATGATTTAGATGTCGTTGTAGTCACCAAAAAGAATCTTAAAGTAACCATTAGACCATGGTGCGCTATCCTACTATATCTCCTTCTCTAGGTTGGTGGGTTTGATCATTGTCCAGAATTGCATCTTGGCCCACAAAATAAGCCTCACCTTTTTTCCTTTTGAAGATTCAGCGCCAATCTCGTGCTACAGAGTAAAAAAAAGGTAACATAATAATATTATATTTATGTTTGAATGAAAATGAGTTTCTATTTTAAACTAATTTTATATCCATTTACAATATGCAGCAGAGATTGTAGAGTATACGTTTTTAAGTATTTGGAATGTTTTCTTATTGCCCAACTTCTTGACTAAGTTATAGATGAGAAGATGAAAATGTTCAGAGATAAGTTATGTGTAGATTTATGGTATTATAATTTGGAACCTTGAATGATGTATTTGAAACTACTTTTGTATATGGATTTCAAAAATTATTACTAATTATTCTTTTTAATTTAATGTGATTAATCATGTGGTCAAAAAATTATTTATCTCATGCATCCATAGTCGAATATTTCATTATTTTTGAATAAATTCAATGTAATTCGATGCACTTCAATGAATTTTAATAAACTATTTGATGGAATTCGATAGTAGAGTCCGTAGTCTACAGTAGAGTTCATACTATCTGCGTATAAGATTTGATACAATTCGACATGATTTCGATATCATTTTGATGACAATAGAAGAATATTGACCAGTGCGAACGCATAAGAATATACGTACGTCAAGCTTATTCAATGCCAATCAATGCAATTCGATGCATATATTTCAATGTATCTCGATATATATTCCATAGAACTCAATATGATTTCGATATTAGTTACGTTTGTAGTAGATCATTCAATGGAATTTGACATGATTTCGATGTCGTTTCAATGACAGCACAAGCACATCGATAATTACGCAACTAAATGAAATTTAACTTTATAAAAAATACAAAATCAAATAAAAATTCCGAGTATTATTAATATGGTTTCATTTAAACATAATAGACTGATCAATTACTGACAGAAAATGATCATAGTAAACTTTATAACATTACAACAATTCGATGTATATAGATTAACATTGCAACAAATTTAATAATCAACAAGCATTACAACAATCTACTAATACTATAATATACTTTAATAACTCTATATATAGATTATGCAATTATTGTATGTTCGGATAAAGCGGCGTACACTCCACTTCTGTTTCTTGCCATTAACCATAAGATGGATAAACCCATGACACTAATTAAGATACGTCTCCATAAATTTCATACCCACATGTTGTACACAGTGCACTCCACAAGCATGTGCCTATAAGCAATATATGCCTATGAAACTCAAAGAAACACATCTACATCTGTATTATGAGTTCATCTATCTTATGGCTCAGGACAAGAAACAGAAGTGAAGTATACCTTATTTTCCCTGAACATGCAAGAATTCTATAATCTATATATAGAGTTATTAAAGCATATTGTAGTGTTAGTAGATTTTTTTTTTATTTCTTTCAAACACTTGATCGACTTATTACATGACCTTCGAGCTAGACGATGCATACATCATGTGTTTATAACTTGCTTTGTTATATCCTCGATCTCCGCATCGATTGTACTAATGTTGGATTTTATTATTTTCACCTTTCGATGGTCTTCTCTTTGTTTTTGGATGAACTGACTTAGGCTTACATGATATAGGATTGACCCTTCAATGTTTAATATCATCCGGTACAACCCAGTCATCTTCTTATCCCAATGGATATATTGTTTCAGCATATGAGTTCAATCATGCCTTCGTCGTATAAAACCTAGGACATAAGGTGTACAGGTTTATGTTTTGCTCAAGGGCAGCAACTAATGTATGAGCACAAGATAGACCAATCAGGTCAAATTCTCTGTTCGTACATGTTTTTTTCTATAGATTAACTTCACCGTCTCATTTACCATCTTGTACATAAATCTCGAAACTGCTGAATGGATGAACTATCATTGTTTTCGCTTTTTCAGATACCTTTGTCAAATAATTTTCTATGTCCGTCGCTAGAAGACCATCATATTTTTCTACCTTTGCCCTTTATTCCCAAAACCAAGTTTATAGAGTGAATATGAAAAACTTTGCTAAACTTGTAATAGGCCATTTTTGTACCTCCCTAGTTTTACAATTCATACTTTCAACATAATTTATTGTCATTATATTATACCGAATTCCAGGAAAGAACGTCTGACTCTATTTCTCGACATTAATTTGTTCTAAATATTATGTAATGGTGGGCTCCTTTATCTTTATCTTCTGAAAATGATAGTGGAAATTAGCCATTTGGTAAGATTTTGTTGCTAATAAATATTCTTCATGACAATGATCCGTTTTAAACTTAGCCATGATATTCGTGCTAGTATGATATATGCATACTTTCTGATGTACTTTTGGGAATACCACAGGCAAGGCATTCGCAATACTTGCATATCTATCGAATACGAATACATAATTATGAACATATCTTATGGCTCCTCGTAGCTTCAACATAAAATACATCTAAGAATCGTTATTCTCTGAATCTACAATAACAATAGTCACTGGATATAATTGATTGTTGGCATCCAAAGTAATAACACATAATATCGTCCCTCCAATTTTATTCTTAATAAAAGTTCCATCCACAAAATACCGAACGACATATGGCTCTAAATCCTCTAATGCACAACCCTAAAGAGAAGAAAAAGTACTTAAAATGGCCTACATCATCAGTCTCTAAATAAATAATTGTTCCTTCATTCTTCTTCTCCAACATATACAAAAATGGTAGCAACTGCTGGTATGATGCTTCGGGCATCTCTCTAACGTAAGTAAGGGCCTTGTCCTTATACTTCCAAGCCTTAGTATAATTCATATTAATACTATATTTAACATGAAAATTTTCCATTATTTAGTGAGATAGATAATTAGGTTTATTGTCAGTGTATTTTCTCTTGATGCATTGTCTAACAAGCCATGGTACTGCTTGGCAGTTATCCTTGTGTCCTAGTACTAATGTACATTTGTGAGTAGAGACATAGGTACGTATCTCAAATATATTTGACTTATCTAACTTTTTATCTCTAAAGTGCCAACAATATTTGTCATGTATACATGTTACATACTATATATCTTTCCTCGACTTTGTCACCTCGAATTCAAAATTTTTTTGCATTACAAGTAAATAAACCTTCATCTTCAATTCAAGTTTATTCTCAAATAATTGACCCACCTTTGTTGTCCTCGTACTAGCACCAGATGATGAAGGAATACTTAGTCAACAGCAACATTCTCACTTTCTGGCACATCTTCATCATGAAATATTGGATTGCTCCATTTTTGCTCGTGTTTTAATATTCTGAATTTTCGCATATGATTGCTTGAAGTATGGGGTGTCTTACTTGCTTTACTTGTCTTTACTCGTTCCAGTATAACAACTTGTAATTTTTGTTTCCCACGTGCAATACCATCCTCTTCTCTACGCATCAATTGGGATATAGTGTCATAATTATCATTATTACAACCATCATCTGACATCGAATGATCGTCATCAGGGTTTAAGTTCATCTTTTCACCATAAAAAAGCTATTGCCTCTCCTGGACGCATGTCATCTTCCCCCCAATTATTCAATTGCTCATGTATCTGACTACAATTATTTGCTACAGCACAAATTACTAAAACTTGACTATTAGTGTGTTCTACATGACATGCACTCGGATCATATAGCTAAGGTTTCATGTGATGATCTTCATTTTCTTCCTTCTTTATTTCAGGCACACATGATTGCATTTGATTATACCCATCGGTCGTAATATTCGGACTATACCTTTCTATCATGGTTACACATAAAGGTGTACGATACTGAAAGGAGATGGAATACTCATTAAGCCAAAATTCAATATCGGCATCATTAGTAAGGATTGTCGGTAGAAGCACAATATCATCCATCTTGTAAATAACTATGAGTTCTAAATCAAAACGACTTTTCTCAGCATCAATAACCTGATGTAAACGGTCCATAAGACTGGCGTAACTTATATTCTTTGAAACAACCATTCTCTTACTTTTTTTCCACAAAAAAGCCAACAATCTTTCTCCATATTATATTTCCAATCTCTCTCATACCTCATTATGATGTTGACATGTGAACAATTTGTAATAGGTATGTTAAAAAAAAAAAAAAATCAAAATATGAAAGAACAAAAACAAAATTCCCAAAAAATTGATTTCCATCGAACTTGTATCAAATAACATCGAACATCATTTTCGACGCCAACTCGATGCCATTGAAGTATTTCAAAAAACTATAAATTACATATACGCCAAATTACCATCGAAATATCATCAAAATAGCATTGAAAAATTTTGAATTTCGATACAAATCATCAAAATTCATCGAAGTCAGTTTAAATTCCTTTCACTAAAATATAATCGAATTACATCGAAAATGCATCGAAAAAATCGATAATCGAATAGTAATCAAAATCTCATCGAAGTTTTGAGTTCTAAATTTTTTATGCAACAAATAATTGAATTATATAGAAATGTATCGAAAATTGCGATGATTGTCGCAGGTTTTACATAAAACTGAAATAATTTCTTAAAAATTGACCTAAATTCAAATTTTTTTTGACGCAGATCAACCTCAAAACAAATAAATATTCATTCTTAAATTATTTTAAATAATACCGATAATTTTAAAACATAAAAATCGCTTAACCATTTCAAGATTTCCTCTTTGTTCTTTGAGTTTCCAGTGTGCTTTGTGAAGACGTCCTTTTTTTTTTTCTTTCTTTTTGATGTCTAGTACCTTTATATGAGTTTTTATGAATACTAATTTAGTTTTTTTTTTTAAAAAAAAATTTTCAGAAAAAAAGGGTTGAAGATTGAGGAAGCCTAGAGAACAAAAAAAAGAAAAAGAAAAAGTAACTAAAATTTCTAAGTCTAAACAACTTAATAGAACAACTCGAGAATAATTTAGTCATTTCAAAAGAGTCTCATTATATTTTTTTTTGAATAATCAATGAAAGAGTTATATGCTTACAAATAACCTATCTGCCTTTGGAACATATTTAATATAATTTCTCGAGTGGTCGGGTCGGGCGGTCCGAAGTTGCATATCCAAATGTTGGAGGACAAAGAATCGTCTTCCCGAAAGGCACGAGGGTCGAGAGAAATGTAGCAGTAGTAGGGGTAGTGGCACTGTAGCAGTGGTCTTTGGACTCTGGCTCACTCAGAGTCAAATCCGGTTCGCATGTCAGATTATTCCAAAAGCACCTTACCACACCAATGCAAATGACCTCCTTAGGTCTCACCCCACTCCCACTCCCACTCCAGTACTCCTCCTCTCTCAAACCACCCTTACTCCTCAAACCCTCTTCCTCTTCTTTCTTCTTCATCTCATCGAACCAGAAGCTCAAACCCTATCGCTGCCAGGTATTATGGATTAACCCTACAAAGCTTGATCGGAACCCGATTCGCCGCCGGCGTTGTTCTTCATTTGGTTCCTCATTTTTGCTTTGATTTTGGGTTTTTGCAGAGGAAGATCAGAAGAGGGTTGGCATGTAAAGCTGAGCTCTCTCACGATGCCCCTTTCGCCGTTGCTATCGGCGCATGCGTGCTCTCTTCACTGTTTTTCCCGGTCACCGGAGCTCCCGATGAGGATGACGGTGATTCAGCTATTGATTCCACTGATTCTAGGTTGGCCGTTATGAGCATCGTCAGCTTCATTCCGTACTTCAACTGGCTGGTAAAGAAGAATAAGCTTTCAGTCGTCTTTGGGTTTATTTTTATTTTAAAGTGAATTATTACTGAAGTTGTTGTTTTGTATTGATCGAATTAGAGTTGGGTTTTCGCTTGGCTTGATACTGGTGAGAGGCGCTATGTAGTGTATTCTCTAGTTTACTTGGTTCCCTACTTCAGGTACACGGCTTTTGTCCTTATTTATATGCTTGAACAGTTGTATATCATTTATGAAGAACTCCCAGTAGTTATTTTATTGTTTGTTGATGCTGACTGATTAAGAATCTGGATGAATCTGGATTGGTTTGCACATTTAAGTTTCTCTGTCCAAATGGTTGATTTGAATGGTAATAAAGTACCGAACGACCAATATCACATTCATTATAGCAGTATTTGATCTTTCTAGTTGTAAATCACATGTATCGAAAATCGTATTGATTGTTATGCTCACGGCTCACTTCTTGTTTTGTTTAACTTTGTTCTCTGGGTTGTGAACAAAAAAAAAACAAAGTTCTCTGCCAGATTATGCTGTTCTTTGTTTTAACTAAGGATCGAGTCCTCAACTTTTTACTGGTTTATGTTCCTGAATATGAGCTTTGAATTCTGATATTTAGAACATTTGCTTGGCTTTTGATGTTTATACAGTACTCAGTAGTTTGAGCAAATGACTCTAACTAAGATAAATGATTTTCCCTCGATGAATTAGGTCGAATTTATCATTGTCACCAGAGGAGAGTTGGTTGCCTATTGCTAGCATTATTCTTGGCATTATTCATGTTCAGGTACAAGCCTTTTCAATTATTCTTTCCACCTGGTACAACCTGCAAACTTCTAACAATTTAAAGTTTATCGATGACTTCGTGGTAAATGCCAACCATGATTTTTAACCTATTGTGGAATTGCTTGTTCATTGAATATGGAAGAATATAATCTAGAGTTATACAAAGATATCATGTCATTATGGAATGGGTTTTGGTTAGTCATTCCGTGCCTCAGACGCTTGCTGTTGTCATTGGTGGTATTGTCATGTAATCTCATCCTTGTGAGCCCAAATCTTTCCCATCTACAGCTGGAAATGAGTATAAAGAACGGAGATATCCAGGGCTTTCAATTGTTTAGTGAGGCTTCAAAGCGTGTTTCATCATCTACACAGGAGGATTCATTTAAAGTTTCTCGAAAAACCGCCGAGGAGGTATGATACTTGCAAGTCATCATAGGTTAATGATACACATTTAGTTGGTTACTTGTATGACAAAGGATTTGACTGCTTTAATTAAAATTCAGGGGAGGAAAAATGAGCAAAATAATCTTCCATCTGCTGATGAACAATCCAGGAGCAAGCTTCGAGGGTGGGGAGTTCCCAAAGAGCCCTTACGCAATAGTGAACATGAAGATAAGGATGAAGATGAAAGAAGGAAACACTAACACTATAAAGTCTGCTTGCATGGCAGAAATATTCAACTCCAAAGATGTGGTATAATGTGATTTCAATGAAATACATGTATTTTTTTCCTACTTCTAGTCTTCCCCTAATCAAGAAGAGCGTAATTACTTTTCTTAATTATGTTGTTTCAATCAAATGCAACATATGTATTGTTGGAATGAATTTGGTTTGGATTGTTCATGGCGGCATATCACTAATTTTTCTGCAATGATGATTTTCTGATACACGAATTTTGGGATATATATATATATATATATACACTCTGGTTAACTTCTTTCTCTGAGTGTGTGCGTCTTTCGTGGAGTATGGTACATTTATCAACAGGAAAATAGATATTTAGCAGTTCGTTAACTGAATGATTAATGTGTACAACCACTTGATAAGCAAAAACAGTGCAAATTAGGATAAGAGAAAAAAACTATAATCTTAATCAATAATAGCACCATGCATATATGGTACATCACCTATCCTTGGTCCTTGAAATTGATCTTTTGATAGGAAAAGGACTTAAAAGCCTTGCTTTGAAGCAGTAGTCCAGGCCAACAGCGGCAAAAACAAAAACAAGAAGGTTCTCAGATACATAAATTGCACCATCGAAAGCATGAGACAAGAAGCTCTCTATATTCAATGCCAAAGGTTGTCCTGCACCAAGAGCAGCAAGACCTGCATTGCCATTGAAAGATTTCACATGAAAAACTTGATACTTACAGCGTTCAGAACAGGTTTAGTATTAGTGAAAATGCTAAAAAGTACTAGTGGTGTTTAGCACCCGCACTGATTGAGATGTGAGACTGATTGAGATGTGAGATGTGAGACGTGAAGCTCACCTTTTAATTAGTGTACAGTTAAGCATTGGTCTCACACTTACATATTAGTGCGTGGAGAAAAAACATCACTTGTGCCCCTTAGCATTGCTCTCTTATGTTTATCAGCAGGGCATAACAACAAAAGGTCTTGATTTACCTTTGACAACACCAAAAGCTGCCCATGCCCCTGACTTAAGATGAGCATCATCCAAGTCTCTTCGTATTGTGTATCGATAGGTAACTCCAAACAATGCACAGCTAACAAACGTGATTGCTACAGGGAGTATCAGCTGTGAGCTACTGGACACCTGAGTCAAGGAGATTGGCAAGCCTGCAAAGGTGCCAACAATTGCAGAGATAGAAGCTGCTTTTACGGACTCCAATCTCTCTTCATCCTTGTTAATTTCTGCATCTCCTTCTCCATAGGATTCTCCATCCTCACTTTGAGAGAGAGATCTTTCAGCTTCTTCAACCATGGCTCTAGCCTCAGATATTTCCTTCTGACATTCTGCAATCTAGAGTTTTCGTCACCATTTATTGTTAGCTAAAACCAAATACTAATTCCACAAACAACACAAAAAAGAACAAATGAAATAATCAACACGGTATTTGAGCAATGATAACTCATTCCATTACAATAAAAACCAGACAAGGGAAGCCACTTCTAGAGGCCCAAAAAGGCTTGCTAGCTTTCTAGGCCTTTGTCTCCATTAACATGTCTGAAAAACATAAAAACATATATGATACAAGCAAATTCAAAATACCCAGCAACCAAAACCATCCCACAACCTTGAGAACCAAAACCATCTCAAGTTTATAAATTCGAACAAATTGTCAATCAAAACCTCGGATTTCCACTTCAATAAAGTCGAGAAAGTATACTGTGAACACTAAAACACAGCTTAAAACAGTATAAATCAGCAATTTAGTGAAACATACACATATACTTATATATATATATATATATATATATATATATATACACACACACACACACACACCTCTGAAGCTCTGCTTTCGAGCTGGTTGATGTATTCTCTCATTTTCTTGGCCTCAAGCTCTTGTCTTTCAATCTCAGCCAGCTCTCTCTTAGCGGCCTCTACCCTCATCGAAGCCTTCTTTAACCCATCAAGCAAAACCTTGTTCTCTTCTCTGTTAAGAAGCTCCTCCACGCGCTCATCCACCGCACCAGCTAATGCATCCTTTAAATTGAAGCTCTGTTCTGGGCCGCCATTACTGCATGTCACTGTGAAGACCCGAGGTTTAGAGGAGGGAGAAGAAGAAGAAGAAGCTGCGTGGAAGGGTTTAGTAGAGAATGTTAGTGGTGTGAACAAGGGCTTCTTTTGGAATAGAGTATTAACTGGGTTTGGGCAGTGAAGCCAAGTGGGTTTGATGACGGAGCTGTTGGCCATGGCGATCCAACTTCTATGGAGCTTTGAAGAGTTTTCTTATCCGTTCTCTTCGTCTTCTAGCTTTCCTAACTTTCGAGGATAAGCGTATGTCACCCTTCAAGTAGATTTTCTTTATGTCCAAACACCGAACAAAAAAAAAAAAAAAGAAAGATTTTTATTAAACAAAAATAATTTTGAGACAATGTTATTGGAAAGAAAATTTAAAAAGATAATTACAAATTCTGTTCACGTTTTTTAAAATAATTTTAAAAGTATAAAACTGATGTCAGAAACGCGGCTCTTATATTGGCAGATTTTTTATTTGTAAAAAAAAAATTAAGATATAAGATGTAATAACTTTCACAAATAAAAAACTACAATTTTTGTCACGTCAATTAACTGAAAACAAAGCAAGTTAACACAATACTGTATTATTCAGGATATGTGTTTTTCCGTAATACATATTCGAATGAATTTAATTATATTTATCATTTAAATAACGACAGCTAAATTTTTAAAATAAGCCACTTGGAGCACATTTGGCAAACCGAATAAGGAGAGAGGATTGAACTTTTTTATCCAAACACATGTTCGGGTGTTGTTGAACTGCACAAAAGAGTTTAGCTTTTAAAATAGTGTCGTGGGTCACTAAATAGTCTCACTTAAAGCGGGAGTTTATTTAGTCCTAGCCAAGCGACGTTTGTTTGTTTGTTTGTTTATTTTTATTTTTTTTTTTGTTTTTCAAAACCTTTTCTTTGGATAAAATGTTATTTATCTTTTGTATTTTCTTAAAAAAAAATACATATTCTATTTTTAAAATTTTGTACATAAGTATTAAAAATAAATTTAAACGTATAATATTATTTAAAATAAAATGAAAAATTATTTAATTTTTTTCTCTAATTTATTAAATATTTATCTTCTTATTTCATAAAAAAATATTATAAAAACTACATTAATAAAATTTTATGTTCTAATTCTGTATTACACTAAACACAATATAGTACTAAATAGTTTAATTTAGTTCAATTTGATTACTAATCTAGTGTAATCCAATTCAATCTAATTTTACGTACCGAGTGAGTCCTTAGTTTTTCTAAAAAATTGGTTTGGTTTTCTTGGTCTAAAAGTACATTTTGTTGGTCGGTGAAAAATAATTATAGGATGTGAAACTGTAAAATTGACCACTAAATCAATCAAATAAAATGGATAAAATTTGTATATAAATAAATATATCTATATTTTCTATGGCTTCGTCTTGTGACTTATGAACTTAATTATGTATTCCCTTTACAAGATATACTATTTGCTAGTTTAATATACTTATAAGTTTGGTTGTGATTTTTGTTTTTCCTTTTCTTTAACAGAAAAAATTGGGTGATAAAATTCACTTTTTGTTGTGCTGAAATTTATATGAAATAGATGAGAATATTACAAAGGTCTACAATTATCTGAGTCCAAACCATTTAAATATGAATAATACTAGGGACACGTAATATTGGTTTGGTTTGGTTTTGTTTTCCTTCAAAAATTTGTCAACGAAAGTTAAATGTGATTTAGTCAATTGGGCTTGCTTTTTTTTTTTTTTTTTAAAAAAAACATTTAAATCTATTGCGAAGAACCAATCGACAACTTATGAATACCAAGTAGAATCGTTATTAGTATTTCATAATTTGTTATTTATTTGTGTATTCCTCCATTTTTATAAACGAACATGTATATTAATTTAAAAAAAAAATAAAAGAAACCCACGTAAATCTCCTAAAATAAATTAGGATTTTTTTTTCTTTGAAATGTGTAATAATTACCACAATAAATTAAGAAATACAAAGGGGTTTTGTATTTGGGGAGGGCAAAGAGTATTGACCATTTGAGATCCGGGACCAAAAGCAAGGAATGCTTGCACTACTTAGCATCAGTTGCAGAGGTCTTAAATTTAACCAGAGAATACCCTTTACCTTCCAAACCCACTTAAACCCTAGTCAAGCTTTCTGTCTCCCTCTCATGGCTTCCACTAAGCTCCCTGCTTTCTCAACCGGGTCTCCCACTCCCTCTCCGCCGGCCACAAAGCGCGCGGGCACTCACAATGGGAGCTTCCACTGCGACGAAGCTCTCGGCTGTTTCATGATCCGCCTCACCGACAAGTATTCCAACGCCGAAATCGTCCGGACACGTGACCCCCAGGTTTCCTTCCCGTCATTCTATTTTCATTTTCTGTTTAGTTCCTGGGAAAACCCGGGGGGGGGGGGGTAATTGAAGTGAGAAAAAACGAGGGAGTTTTGGGAGACTTTTGTTTGGGTTTTTCATTTTTGTATGTGGGTGGCAGGTTTTGGAGGGTCTTGACGCTGTTCTTGATGTTGGGGGTGTGTATGATCCTCTTCGGGATCGTTATGATCATCACCAGAAAGGGTTTCAAGAGGTTTTTGGTCACGGTTTTTCTACCAAGCTGAGTAGTGCTGGTCTTGTTTACAAGGTACATTCTTTCGAGGAAGATTACTAATCCGTAATGAGAAGAATTGTAACGAGAAAAACTTCAAAGTGGAATGAGACAGAACAAGAGAAAAGACTAAGATTGTGTTAGCTTTTCCTAACTTCACTAATTATGTGATGAAAGTCCTTTATCATTGAAGTCCATTTCGGATTAGTAAACATGGTCTTAAAAGTTCGTATTCAATATAGTTTGTATACTAATTTGTTTGTTAAGTGCGGACATTGGAAGTGTCTGAATTTCCTTGTCAGTAATCGTGGTCTTCGTGCTTGGTATTCAATATGCTTTTTCTGCTAACTGGTTTGTTTAGTGAGGGCATTGAAAGTGCCTGAATTTCCTCGTTATTGGCTGTTTGTAGCATTTTGGAAAGGAGATAATAGCTAAGGAGCTTCAAGTTGATGAAGGGCACCCAGATGTGCATAGGTTATTTTTGGCTATTTACAAAAGCTTCATGGAGGTACTATTTCAATGTTTCTGGTTATTTTGCTTATGGTTTCTTTAGAAACTTGTTTATATGTCAGTTTTATGTGAGAAGTTTCCTTGGAGATCAATACTTTGTTTATTTGGATCAGGCGATTGATGCTGTTGATAATGGCATTAATCAGTATGATACAGATAAGCCTCCACGATATGTCAATAATACACATTTATCGTCAAGAGTGGGAAGACTAAACTTGGATTGGACCGATCCTGATCAATCATCCGAGAAGGAGAATGCGGCCTTTCAAAGAGCAATGGCTCTGGCGGGTGGTGAATTTTTAGATGTGAGGCTCTGTTGTGATTAAGAGATATGGATTTTTTTTAATAAAAAAATTTGCAAAGCTGTATGATTTCAACCAAAAAATGTTTCTTTTTCTTTCGAGTCTGAGCACATGATATGATTTATATAGCTTAAAGACTAACTGGGCTTGTGGTTGATGGCAGTCTTCTGTTTGCTTTTTATCTCATTTTATTTCTCACAAACGTAATTTGCTTTTAAAATAAATTTTGCAATTTTGCAGAGTCTTCGGTTTCATGCAAAATCATGGTTGCCGGCTAGATCTATTGTGCTGGCGTGCCTTTCAGCAAGATGGGATATTGATCCTAGTGGAGAAATTATGGTTTTGAATAGATTTTGCCCTGTAAGTATAGTGATACTTATTCCTACCTTTGACAATGGGTTTCTGCCAATGTACGGTCAATACTTGTGGCTTGCAATGGAGTCCAATATTCCTTTTCAACTAATAGATCAGTATTTAATACAGATTCATAGATATAATTTCCCAAGCTCATAAGTTAGTGAATCATTGTCCTTCTAACTGCTATTACTATCTAGTCTTGCTTGGCAGGGTATAGAATTCATAGAATCTTTCTTTTTTAATCCATTGGAGTATCCATATGAGTTGAAGTTATGAAATTTTATTGTGAACTAAATGATACTGATAGTGGCGTTATCTGAAATGTTGATTTGATGGCCTAAAGTGGAAGCTTCACTTATTTGAGCTTGAGGAGGAGCTGAAGAGTGACCCTCCAGTCAAATATGTTCTTTATCAGGTATTCTGTTCTGTCTTCAGTTCTGCCCTTTTCAAAATTTTTGCACCTTGATCTCGATGCAGATTTATGCATACCTTAATTATTTCTTCTAGAAGCTGTTTGCTTTTCAGTATCAAAAGCTCACATGTCCTTGAGATTTGAGAAAGTATTCGTTTGTAAAATAAAAACGAATACCACTCATTAGATGATATACACGTGAAAGTAATTTAAGAGAGTTGTGCTTTGGAGATCTTTTTGTGTGTGATGTTCTTCGCATTTGGATCTTTCTCTTCCATGTTAGTTTATTCTGCCCACCTGTCCGTCATATATGAATTGGTGCTACTCGCTCCACCAACTAACTACTCGAACAACATGCAGGACGAGAGGAGCAAACAGTGGCGAGTGCAAGCAGTGGCATTATCTCCTGATAGCTTCGAGAGCCGCAAGGCTCTTGCATCGCAGTGGCGAGGTCTTAGAGATGAAGAACTCTCAAAGGAGACAGGAATTCCTGGTTGCGTTTTTGTCCACATGAGCGGCTTCATTGGCGGAAACCAAAGTTACCAGGGTGCTCTGGCCATGGCAAGGGCTAGTTTGAAGCTTTGAGAAAATGATTGACTAGCATTCAGCTCCCTCATTGTTTATTCAGTTGACAGTATAGCGAACAGTTTACCTAGTCACTCCGTTTTTTAACCCATCTCCTGAGCAATTATGTGGTCCTGAGAATGCTTTCAGAATTCAAGTATTGTTCTAAATGGAATTCTTTCATTATTGTAACACTCCATTTGCTTATAAGGTCCATGTGTTGGATTGTGGCTGCTTTACCATGGCTTAATTAATTTAAACTTTAAAGTAATGTCTTCATGAAGAAAACAGTGTGGCTCCTCTCCAAGTACTCTTGCCGAATATATGAAGTTCCATGATCTATCTATAACGTTTTAGTTTTTGGAGTAATAATATGACCAAGTGCATCCATGAGGTGAGGACGAGGTCAGGTGGTTAACCAATGTTTTGTTACTAGCCACTAGGAAGTTTGAGGGTTTGATTTCTCGCACGGTATCAAGCGTAGTATTAGAGTTCTAAAATTGTACGGCGCAGCAGATAGTTGTGCTGTGATTCTTTCTTATTTTAATTTTATATGATAAATTACCAAGTGCTCAACACTTTGGAGCTTATGTTTTGGGTCAAGATGAGATAATTTGATCGAAATATTCAGTTCAGTTGTAAATCTATAAAGGGAAAAATGAGACTCAATTTCCAGAGTTAAATAAGACACTTTTTACAGTCTTCAGGTTCCACTGCTCATTTTCTCTCGCTCTCTCTCTTAGATTCTCAATTCTGAGACATTCTTCGCTACTCCTAAAGACCCTTTTGGACCTACGCAGCCATGGCCGCCGCCGCCGCCGCATTCACTTGCCCCACCACCATTATCTCAACCGCCGCCGCCAGGATTCGTTCGAAATCAGCCCTCTCCTTCGCTCTCTCTAACACTTTGTCTCTTCCTATTGCTAAACCCTTTCCATTCAAAACCCCAAACCCTCTCAGAATCCCCAATACCAGTTCCAAATTCTCAACCAAATCCTCAAAAACCACCTCCAACTCCGATCTCTCCCTAGCCGACAATGCCGGCTCCGGCTCTCCCTCCGCCTCCGTCGCGGCCACCTCTCCCCAAACCCTCAAATCCCGCCTTCACTCCGGCGAAACCCTGTACGGCCTCTTTCTCCTCAGCTTCTCCCCCACTCTCGCCGAGATCGCCGGCCTCGCGGGCTACGACTTCGTAGTCGTCGATATGGAGCACGGCCACGGCGGCATCCCCGACGCCCTGAGCTGCCTCCGATCCCTCGCCGCCACCCGAACCCCGGCGATCCTCCGGCTCCCGGAGTCCAGCCCCACTTGGGCCAAGAAGGCCCTCGATCTGGGTCCACAGGGGATCATGTTCCCCATGATCGACAACCCAAAGGAGGCCAAGAAGGCTGTCTCGTACTGCCGATTCCCGCCGGCGGGGATCCGGGGTACGGCCCACACCGTCGTTAGGGCCTCCGGTTACGGAATCGACGAGGGGTATTTGGGTAATTACGCGGACGAGCTCCTCATCATGTGCCAGGTGGAATCGGAGGACGGGGCGAAGAGGGCGGAGGAGATCGCCACCGTCAATGGGGTTGACTGCGTTCAAATGGGGCCGTTGGATCTGAGCGCTAGCATGGGGTATTTGTGGGACCCAGGGCACAAGAAGGTGAGAGAGATGTTGAGGAGGGCGGAGAAGGCCGTACTGGGGACCACCGGCAAGGGCGGAGGTGGAGCTTTCTTGGCGGGGTTCGCTATGCCGCACGATCCGCCGGAGCAGATGAAGTCACGTGGGTATCACATGGTGTCCGGCGCCGTTGATGTTGGTTTGTTCAGGAGCGCCGTCGTTGAGGATGTGAGGAGGTTTAAGACTAGCCTGATTGACAGCTCTGATGATGAGACGGACCATGATAAAGATGCGGACGAGAAGTACTGGAGCGAATGAGACGACTCTTTTTTTTTTTTTTTCCTTTCTTTTTTCAATTTAAAATTTGTTTCTGTATTTTGTTTTTTTTTTGTTTTGTTTTGTTTTAGTTTTTTGGGTTGTAAAGTGAGAGTAATTCCTTTGAAAAAAAAAAAAGCGAGTGTCCATGTGGGGACACATGATGGAAATAAATACCCTTCAAAAAAATGATGAAAATAAATTAAATAAAAGAGTCAAATTGCCGCAATAACTAGTTTGTGTTCATCAACCTAAATTAATATCTAAAACTGTAAAAGAACAAAAATTTGAAGTCAGATTCAGGACTCGGTTTGGTGAAAAATCATCTATCTGTGTTCATAAATAATAGAGGGAGTTGCATCAGATTAACAAAATTCTATGTTTCGTATAATTCTAAAATTCTAAATTTGCATATTATTTGGTCAAAATTAAATTAGAAATTATTATGAAATGATTACTCAATCCGTTGATAAAGGAGGGAATATATATATATATATATATATATATATATATATTTTTCCTCACCAAAACAAAGTGAATCGATATATCAATTGAAATTACTTTCAAGCTTTTCTGTTGGCATGAGATTTGTACGTAAATGGTACGAAAGCATGGTTGATCCAGGCCAAAATTTAAAAGTTTCCACGTAATTATGCAGGAGTATGTAGTTATGTGTGACAATAAGTAGGAGCAGAAAAAATATGATCACGCTTGTATGATAGGTTGCAAGTAAAGTGATTTAGTCATGTTATGTTTGTCAATTAGACGAGCTTTCCTCACTTGTAACATGAAATGAAAGGAGCCAGCAGATTCCAGGGGTTTTATTTTATTTTTTTTTTTAAGGCAACAAATAAAATGGGCTATATTTACTCCTAAGTGGCATAAAAACACTATGATCTAAACCCATCGTCGAAAAAATTTTAAAATTTGTTTTTCGTTATAAACAATCATTCATCATATTTGGTTCACCTATATGAATCATTATATTTAAATAGAAATTATGAAATGTATTATAATTATAATATGAGACAGTTCAAATGATATAAAGTAGAATGTATCGTAAGTAGAATGAAAAATATTAGAATAGACTATTCAAAAAAAACCCTTAGCCTCTATTCTTATTCTAAGAACAAAAAGTTCATAGTTTTTTTTTTAAAAAATGTGTTATTCGAGTAGAAAAGCAGAATTGTTAAAATAAACACTCATTTTAACGAATCATTTGAATAAAAAAATTAGAATTATTGAAATAAACAATCATTCTAACGGGCCACACATTCAAATAGGGAAGAATTATTAAAACAAACGAGGTATTTTCATTCTTAAAATAGGTTATACCTTGTTCATCCCATTAATTTCATTCACTTATTAATTTTGGCATCCCAACTTGCATCTATGGTTAATTAATTAAATGAAAAAAAAAAAGAGAAAAAATAAAAATATTAGCCTACTTAGTTCACTCATTTGAACGAGTGTATTTAAATAGAAATTATAGAATGAGTTATAATTAGAATGAGAGATATTTGAAGTGAAATAAAATGGAATGAGTTGTAATTAGAATATGAGATATTAGTATTCAAAAACACCTTTTAGGCTCTATTCTTATTCTAAGACACAAAAGACTCATTCCAATAAATGATGTGACCGATGGACTATTTGAATATAAAAAATAAATTGTTAAAATAAATATTCATTTCAAAAGACTATTAAATGAAAAAAATTAGAATTATTGAAACAAACACTTATTCTAATTAACGAAATGTAATAAATTATATGAAACAAAAGGGACTCTTAACATTGGTGCATTTTCAATGCTATATCCTCTCTATCATTATATATGCATGGCAAGCCGTTTCTGGCCGAAAAAAATAAATAAATAAATAAGCTAGGCTGATGGAGGTAGCTCAACGATGTCGTTAGAGAGTAAGATAGGTCGACGCTGATCCCTGGGGAAGAATAATTGTATCAGAGATTTTCTTCTATTTCAAACAAAAGCATGAGAAAACAATTTTTGAAGAAGATAAATTTTACGTTTTGTTGAATATTATATAAATCCAATAACAAGGAACATGAAATAAGGCAGGCACTCAAATACCTGTAGTCATGATTCATGAAGAAGTCAGTCAGTTTTTATAATTTGCGTACGCAAATTATTGATGAAAATGGCACAAAGCAACAAAGCATGAGAGCACCAATGGCCTATCGATCAGTTCGAGAAAAGGATAAGGCCACCAAAAAGAGAAAACATATGATTCTAGTTGTTGAACCATTCGAGTCTGTATTTGTGATGCTCTTAAACTACTTTAATTGAATAATAATAGAAAAGAAAATTAATGCATACCTTGTCATATAACCACGGCCGTTAAAAATCGTTTATATATTGCAAGATGTGTACTATGTAACTAGCTTGTCAAGATCTCGTTTTTTTTTTTTATCACTTTTGCTTGTATATCTCTCTATGCTGTTAGATCCCTTAATTCATGCTTTAGTCTAAACATCCTTACGTATATATCTTTAAAGTGTAAAGTTTAAATTTGATCTTGCAAATTTTCTTTTCGAGAATTAAGATATATCATTATATGTCCCTGTTGAACCGAAAAATAAATCGAAATTAAAAAAATTTTGGAGAAAAAAAAAACGTGGGAAGGTTTGCATCTTAATTACCTCTCCTATTCCACCACTTTTTTGATTTTTTTTTTAAAAAAAAAGATAATTGAATCTCACTATCCCGTTATCGGTGGGATAACTTCCCAATCACAAAAGATACGTGAAAATAATGAAAAAAAAATATTTTTTTAAAAGTGTCTATAAATAAGAACACACGAAAGGAAGGTAAGGATTTTTCTTCGGGGCCGTCTACAACGAGATACAACCAAAAAAAAAAAAAAAGAGAGAAGGAAATAAGAAAAGTACCGAGGAAAACAAATAAAGACAGAAAGAAAGACAAATACAGAAAATTATGCAAAAGACAAATTTTGTGAAAATTAGTTTACGAAGTAAGTATGTAGGTTTTTCTCTATATATCTCTTCTCTCTTTTTTTTCTCAAATTTTTTTTTCTTGATTATCCGTGTGATTTAAGATTATTTATAATCGACAGAGGTCTCATGATTTATGCCGTCGTCTCATGATTTATGCCGTCGTCGATGACGATCAAAGTCATCGTCAAGATGAAAATCTACTTTTATATTACTCTCTCTCAAATATTAAAAACTCTACACTTCGTTTTGGTTTCGTCGTGACCTAGACTACGTAAGTCAAAAAAAGAAGTTTACGACAAGATATAGCTAAAAAAAATTAGAGTTCTTATTTTCCATTATGTTACTAAATTTTTTTTCAAAAATATTAAAGCTCTATATTTCGTTTTAGTTCTACTGCGGTCTAAACTATTTAAGTCAAAAAGTGGTTTACAATGAGGTATAATTAAAAGAGAATTGGAATCTTCTTTTTTTATTGAATCGTTATGATGCCAAATTTTCTCTAAATTAAAAAATTAAACTGGACGATGAAACTTTAAAAAAAAAAATGATATTTGAATCTAAATCGATTGAAATTATGGTCTTTAAAAAAATAAGAATTTTATTAAATTAAATCTGACTATTTTTATAGAAAAAGAAAATATTAGATTCAAATATATATGGCCGTGAAATGGATTTGATATGTGTATTTATATATATATATATATATATATATATTTATACTATTTTGAACACACGTGCCTGAGGTACGTGACCTATGGTTGTAATGAAGTTATATATAAACTTTATCTACTTACTGTTTTAAGTTATGAACTATATACTTAGAAGAAGACAAGAAAACAATACTTATAATAAGACAATAGAGAAAGATTCACTGTTGTGTCTAAAAGTCCAAAACAAATTGAATGGGTTGGAACAAATAGCCCAACAGAAAAAAATTAATAATGATATGTGTCCTCTCTATTAGTTATCGTGGAAAGTAAATAAAACAAAAATTATTAAAAAATCCTAAGCTGCTGGATCAAAGGCTCAATTCCCAAGTTGATAATCTTTCTATATATTCTTATAGATATATGGATGGGGACGGAACTTGGATTCACAATTAGCGAAGACATGATTTAACTAAGAACAAAAGTTGAAAATAAGATAATAATATTAAAATATATAAAATATTATAATTATACTTATACATTATAATTTTTCTTTACAGATTTACATATTTTTAAAATAATATAGAAAGAGTTCATTATTAATATTATCAAATATTTTTTTTAATATACAAGACTAAATTATCATTCATCTATTGATCTCCGATTTAATTGCGTAATCGATTTTTGACAATAGTCATCATAGAGAATACTCTTTCAACAACAACAGTAGTAATTGTAAGAAATAATACCAAAGTCCCAAGTATATAAACTAACGGATATACCTTGTTTTTTTGTCACAACTAACTTTTGTGCAAGATCACCAAAGTCATTTAATTCTATGAACTCTTTCCTAAAGCGCATATCAATGATATAAGTTTTAAGTTGATCATCAAGTGCTATTTGCTCAAATATTGAAAAATCTTATAGATAATATTCAACAAGGTAAATTATCTTCTTCTTGTCAAAAATATTGCATAAATCATGTGAGCATAAGTATGCAACACAAAGTAGTAACTCAGTATTTATTTTAGAGAAACGGTCATTTAACCCTTGAAGTTATATATCTATGATAACATAGAATAAATCCACACAAAAGTGATGCAAATTTATCATTTCTTGAGTCTTACGCCTTCAGCGTTCTTGACGCATAAACATATCATCTATGTTGGGAATATCAATATCATGAATCTGACATAAAGTATAGATTTTTTTAAAAAAATAATCTCACCCATCGTTTTCCCTCACTTGGAGTTGTTGTTTACGTATTTTCACTAAGTTCATGGTATTAACAATATTTTGATATTTCTTTTGTAATATCTTTGATAATTCGTTTGTAACTCCTGAGATGATTCTCATTAGATGCAGACTAAAAGCAAATTCAAAAGATTGTATCGACTCTAATAAATTATATGCTTCACATTTTTGTTCGAAACTTGATCCATCATCGATAATCATATCAAGGACATCAATTATAAGTAAAAATATGGTAATTAAGCTTATTAAAGTACCATAATGAGAACACCAACGTATATCACCAAGACGTTTAAGAGTAGTATTTTGATTAAGGCTTTGTCCACTTAAAACTTCACCATTTTTAATTACTTCATCAACAAGTTTTGCTCATTTTTCTTGAAGAATATCACAATATTTAGACGATGCTCTAATAATATTCATCACACTAGCAATTAAACTAAAGAGTGATGTAATATGGATATGCTTTTTAGCTACCGGTATAAGAGCTAACTGAAATTAGCAACTAAACTAAAGAGTGATGTAATATGGATATGCTTTTTAGCTACCGGTATAAGAGCTAACTGAAATTAATGAGCAAAACAATGAATGCAACAAGTACATGAGTTCTCTTTTAAAATAAGTGTTTTAAGACCATTAAAATATGTATAGGTTCTTCTTCTTCTCTCTCTCACTTATTATTTTCCCTTCTCTCTTATCTATTTAGCTAGTCAGACCTTATTATCTTGGACCCTTGCTCATTTACGTGCTATATACCTATATACCTATATTGTCTTGGACTTGATATTGAAAAGGAAGTATTCAAAAAGAATGGGTTGATTTGGACATTAAAAGAAATGGGTTTAAAGTTTAAACAAGGGCTTTTGAGACTTAAAATTAGAAAAACTAAGCCCAATATAGTTTAAGTAACAAAATTTTATAAAAATAATATTTGACTTATATAATACAATTAATATGTATGTACAAAAAAAAATCGTAAAATTTCAATGGGGGCACGCCCCTCAGGGTCTCCGTCCCTGTATATGAATATTAAGTAAATAAAAGAGACGTGGGTTCAAGTTGTTCAAATCTAGTGATTTCTATTTACATACCTATATATAAAAGGGTTTTGGAGACTTTTACCTATTTTTCAAAAAATATTATCAAATTTACGAACTTTCAAAAATAATAAAAATTTCATACGACTTTTTGAGGGTATTTTTCTAAATATTTTGAGAGTTTGAAAACGCAATAACATTTTAGTAAATAAGCCATCTTTTTTTTTTTTAACAGGAAACCACAAAGATTTCTTGGAAATTAATGTGGTTTCGTATTAGTGGAATGTCATGTACGTAAGTAAATCGTAGAAAACCAATTTAGTTTTTTTTAGCGGAATGTCTTATACATAAGTAAATCATAAGAAATCATGAATATTTTCTAAAAGCCATTGTGGTTTTTTTTTTTTTTTTTTTTTACAGAATGTCACATAGCTAAGTAAATCATAGGAAACCATAAAAGTTTTGTGAAAATCATTATGGTTTCCTTTAGCGGAATGCCATATAGCTAAATAAATCATAGGAAACCAAAAAATTTTGAAAACCATTGTGGTTTCTATTTTGCAAAATACCTTGTAACTAAGTAAATCACATAAATACTCTATAGCTAACTAATTACAAGAAACTATAAGGGTTCTAGGAAACTAGTTTAGTTTTTTTTTTGCATAATATATTGTATCTAATTAAATCACAGGAAACCACAAAGATTTCCTAGAAACCACTTTAATTTCTTGAACATTTTCCCTTAACAAACCAAGAAACCAATTACTACTAACCAATTTGGTCTCTTATCAAAGATTTGATAGCAAGGCTATCAGCCCTCAATAGACATAATTCACATACGAGAAATGAAACAATAAATCCTAGCATTATACATTTCAATCATTTGTAGATATTTTTTTCCTAATTACAAAATATACTATTGAACTTCTTAAAGTTTTAGTACTAATTAATCCTAATGCCCTCGTAAATTGATAATGCATGCTTAAAAAATGATTAGCCAATAAAACCCATATATCAATGTGAATTCTCTAGTAATTAGTGGATACAAGGAAAAGGAATCATGCCATGAACTCTAAATGAATTTTCACACTATTTTGGAATTTTCTCTAGAACAAAAGTTACAAAATTTCATAAATGTAAGAGGATGTAAAAGAAACGACAGATCTCAAGCATATCTTATAGATAAAGTTCAAATGCACAGATAAGATCATAAACACATATAATATAAAGCTAAATCAACACGATTTCCTATTTCATGTGATGAGACTCAATGAAAAATTATGCATTTCTCATGATTTAGACTAATTTCTCCTCTAAATAAAATAAACAAACACCAATGAAGTGCAGAGACAAAATTGGATGAAAATATACTATATAATATTCCCACTATAGCATCTAAAAAGTATCAATTAAATTCTCCCAAGCTTAAAGTATAACCAAAAAATTATCTAAGTAATTAATGGAAACTCAAATTTTTGTCCTTCTATTTAATATTTTATCTCAAATTAGATGAAAATTTACAGCTCATGAATAAACTGGACATGCTCGACAAGTAATTACATGGAGTTGAGCTTGTTGATCTCGAAGTCGTCTTCTCCACTCTTTGATTTGCACATCGGCAACTAGATTCAAATTAAGTGAGTTAAGAAAATGGCGACAATGGCAATTGAGGTCTAGGAGAAAGAGAGCAGGTCATACTCTTTTGAGAAAGATCGTATGAAAATATGTAAGATATGGAAGAATCGTATTTTTGGTATTATTATTTCAAAATTCGTACTGGGTATTTTTTCCCTATATAAAAGGATAAGTACTGGGTATTTTTTCCCTATATAAAAGGATAAGTACTTAAAAGGAAAAAAAAAATGAAAGGATGTGCATCAATTTATATGTGGGTTATGTCTTTGATCTACTTCGGGTTGACATCCTCACGGACTCGGTGACTATTTTTGGTATAAGCCTGAACAAACGAAACAAAGCCACCTGACGTACACAAGGCCTAATGTCCTAAGAATAGTCCAGATAAAACATACCCACCCTTTTATGGCCCAACAAAATACCAAGTCTCATAGAGGCCCACAGATATACTCAAAAGACGAAGCCCAACAATATTTTTTTACATGTAGACTCACTTTGTCACAAATGTTGTCCCATTAGTGTCTCAAACATAGATACCCAGCCCAAATCTAAAAGTCCTTTTCCCCATATCACAAATGCTCATCCAAAGTCCAAACAGAAAATAAAGGCCAGCCCATAGTTTGTCAAAGTCCACGTAGGCCACTTCAATTTTACAAAAGCCCAAAGGGAATTGATATATACCACTTCTTATTTCCCTCTTTACACGTGCAGTACACCATTTTTTTTTTTGGTTGCCTAATTAAAGAAAACATACAATGTGAGTGTGAACATCTCACCTTTGCATGAGTACTCATTGGCCAATTAAAGGCACCATCATCTTATCTTGGGATTAGATAAAACACAAAGCTGTAATCTTAATATAAGAAGAGAAGAAAGGAGAATTGGTCACAGGGAAGAAGAAGAATTGGCCAAAGATAAAAAAAAAAAAAATGAATTGGAATATCAAGCAACAAATATTATTCTAATTAAAATGAAAAATGACAAAAATTAAGACTCTAAATTATTCACGACTCCACAAATTTTTGTCAAAATCAAATCAAAGCAAATTTAATGGATTACAAAAATATCCATTAAATGAAAAAAAAAGATTCTTAGCTTATAATTCTATAAAATGGGATTACTAAGAAATAATCTTAACCTGCAAAATCTCATAAATTATGTCAGATTTGATTTCGCAAACGTTACATAAGCAATCTAGAAAATATACTAAGTACGATTATAAATTTAAATCAAACTTCTAAAAATTTCTAAAGTTCTAAATGAGGTCGTTCACCTCAAATTCTCCAAATCATAAAAATATTTAAACTAAGGACACATAGGCAACTTAGTTACAAAAACTAAATATAATCATAATTCCCAAATTAAATCAAATTTTCCTAAAATCTCAAGAAAGTTATTTAATTCCAAATCTAAATACAACTCCTAGAATCCCACAAAAGATCATTTATCTAAGAATTCACCAACTCCTAAAATTCTTTTAATTCCGCGACATGGTCATTGACCAGAATTTCATAAACTATAAAATATTGCTATAAATTCCTCTACATAGTCATTCATTAGAATTTTCTAATTTTTAATTTAAAACTCTTAGTCTTATTTTAGTCCTTAAACTTTTCATTTTTATATTTTGATCCTCGAACTATTAAAAAGTTCCATTTTAGTCATTTTTGTTATAGATTTTATTTTATTTTAAACGAGTGAGTACACAAAAAGCATTTCTTTTCAATTGTATTCATTTCTTATGCAAAAGTATAGGCCAATATTATAAGAGATTAGAATACGAATCAAAATAGTTTAAAAATAATTAATTGAATAAAAATTAAATGCACATTTAATAATAATGCATATTAAAACTATTTAAAATATAATATTTTGTTGAAAGCAATTATATACAAGGCACATATTCTTAATTCTGTTAGGAATCAAAAAAGAATGTGTAGCAAAAATGACTAAAATAATTTTTTTTTTTAATAATTTATTAACCAAATATGAAGAAATTTAATGCGTGAAAATTATTAGTAGATATGAATGCATCATCATATACATAGAGATGATAGCGAGACGAGGTAAATACAACACAACTAGTAATACTAGCTAGCTAGCTTAGATAAAATAAGAAGCTGCGTGTATATGCTGAAATATTCGAGTTTAGTTCTGAGTAGTATTCCTGAGAGACAATGTCATGACCCAAAATCCGGGCTAGTGGCAGAAGAGGAATTTCACAAAGGTGGGAAATTCCTTCATTTATTTGAAAAGTGTCAAAAGTTCTAGTTTTTATAAAAACAGTCCATTTAAATAAAATATTCAGAATTTCATCCCGTGAACCACTCCCACAGTTCGTATACACCACCAAACATAAATTGAACAATTACTTGAAAACCTAAAATTAATTAAAAAGAAACCAAATCCCGCATCATCATCATTCACCACAGATGTCCAATACAAGAATGACATGCATAAGTTTACAGACAAAATAGAAAGCAATAATCTTGGTTCAATACTAACACAAAATTCCAAATAGTCCAAAGACTATAATAACAAACTCCTAGCATTACCAAGAGACGAACTGCAATCCCGATGGCCTCTTACTCCTCTTGATCGCCAAGATCGCACTGAACACCACCTGAGGAGGAAGGTAAGGGGGTGAGCATAAAATGCTCAGTAGGAAAATAGTTACCTCGGGGAAAAACAGTTCAGTGATGGGAATCTCTTGCATGGTTAGTTCAAATCCAAAACATACACACACGTATATATATAATCCAAACCGGGAGCCAATATATATGTAACAGTGTAATAAAAACCATCACTCCATATGCACATGACACAAATCAACCCATACCCATGAGCTCACATTCTCTCATCTGTGGAAACCAAGGATGATGGCACTAAGTGTACCTAACAGCCTACCTGATACCTAAGCCCATACCCGGAGGGGACACCCATGTGTCGCCTACCAAACTTGGAGGGGCAACCGAATTGCCTACACCTGCCAAATGGGGAGGTAATCAGAAGTAACAAGACCTTGCGCAAGTTTACGGACTTTCACCGACGGTGGGGCACGCAGCGTTACACTGTAAAACCCACGATGCTAACACGGTGCTCATGTATGATCCTATGACACGTGCAATACAGAACTGAAGTGTAAAAACTACTGTACTCTGGTTTTTCAATAAAACATGCATAATAGGGTTTTATAAAAAAAAAAAGGGGCAGCATAACGGCCTTATTTTTGATATACCCAAAATAACCTGCACACAGCAAATTCCCAGAGCAGTACAGTATATATCGCATAGCCAGATTCCATCACATATAATTCAAATCATTAAAAACACGCTTGTTCTTATATGTTGCAGAAAATAAGTTTTAACTCAAAAACGATATAAAACGAAGCAGATTCCTCTTGAAAATTCCGGGTTTTTACAGACAAGCAGGCTTGTAAAGGATTCTTCATAACAACGGTGAACTCCTGTTTCTCAGACAAGTCAATATCATGATCACCGTCTTTCCACTCAAACTTCCAAACCAAATTGGCCACAAAATACTCCAAATGAAGCATGGCAAGAGCCGGGCCAGGAGGACATATCCTCCTCCCGGCCCCAAACGGTATCATCTTGATCTCCCTCCCTATTTCCACTTACATCAAACTCCACCTTCATATTATCATCATCCACAAATCTCTTTGGCTTGAAAGCCATGGGATCCTTGGGGTCCCATCCCATCTCTGCCACTATGAAGAAGACACTTGCATTTTTGGGCACCACATATCTGTCCAGAACCACGTTCGCACGAAATGTCCTGGCAGGTGGCGCCTTAGCCCTTCCAATATCACCGCTTTTAAGTATGGCATCTTATGCAAATATTCCTCTTCAATGATATCTTCTCTTTCTCTCACTGCCCCTTTTATCTCCTCGTAAAGTTTGTCTTGAATCTCAGGATGTTTCACTAAATTCGTCATGAAGCCACTGCAGTGTCGTCGACGTACGTCATATCCGCGCCGGCACTAAGAAATTCAGAGCACAAGCTCACCATTTCCCCTATCTCCAGCTTCCTAGCACTTCTCCTCTGGCAACTCTAGACCTAGTAAAGTATCGACGTAGCATAACACCGGTTTGTTTTCATTTTTCAGTCAAGCCAGCCTTGCTCATCCTTGCTTCATTGATCTTCCTCTGGGAATTTATCAAGAGGACCAAAACGCCATCCTGGTCCGCACAGATCTGAAACAGCTCTCGCCACCGCTTTCTCAGCAAAATCTTACTCAAACTGGGTCAAAAATTAAGCGTACTGAACCACCCGTAGGCCAAAAGCAAGCGACGCTGGACGGTCTCGATTTCTTTGCTTGTCCTCCTTAAGCCTGTCCCCAAAACAAATCAAAACCAAGAGACAAAACATGGCGTACTAGAAGTGATCCATGTTGGTGTATGAATTCGTGAACAGTTTTACGTGCTCACCAACTAACGGTAATAATAGTAGTAAAAGGATAACTGTAATAGCAATAGTGAAAAAGACCATCGTAATAATAATAGTAAAAAAATAGTATTTTCAATGTTTTTCAATTTTTATAAATAGAGGAGGTTTTATCACTTGTTTGAGATCCAGAATATTTCAAGTTCTCTTTTTTAGTTAAATTCTTTCTTTTTTCTTTGTTTTTTTTTTTTTCTTTCAAAAAGAGTTGAGTTTCTTTGTAAAAGATGAAGTTTTATAGAATGACGGTATAAAGTGTGAATGAGAGAATACTTATGAGAAAGTGTTTGGGTGTATTGGGGTCATTGGATAGAAAATTAGGAAATTTATATGATTGTAGAATCTTTTTATATCGTGAAATTCTTTTCTGATCAGACTGGTCTAACTGATGTTCCCTCGGAGCTGGAGGCTGATAGTCTGGATTGCTCATTTGGGCGAATGCCTGCTGCATTGTCTCGATCAAATGAGTGAAATCTGGATGAGGAGATTCGGCACCCAACTAGTGTCTCGGAACTCTTCTTGGAGGCATCCTTAAAAGTCTGAAACAATATGCCAAACTCTTAATGCAATAATGATGAATGGTTGTCATAAAATCAACTTCAATCTAGTTTAATGGTGACACGTCCGAGCTATTAAACTCAAAGTTCCGATACTACAATTTCTGTCACAACCCAAAACCAGGGCTTGTGGCAGAAGGGGAATTTCGTGAGAATTAGAAATTTCTTGATTTATTTGAAAAGCGTTTAAAAGATTTAGTTTTATAAAACAGTCTATTTTGGATAAAATATTTAGAATTACATCCCGTAAACCTCTCATACAGTTCGTATACACATTAAACATAGATCGAATAAATACTGAAAAGAACGTAAATCAAATATAAGTTCAAGCATCATCATCATCCACGTCAAAAAAAAACTAGAATGGCATACAAAAGTTCACAGACAAAAATAGAATATAGTAATCTTGGTTCAATGCTAAAACAAAACCCAAACAGTCCAAACACCACAACAACACGCTTCAAGCATTACCAAGATATCGAACTACAATCCTGATAACCTCTTACTCCTCTTGATCTCTAAAATCGCACTGGACACCATCTGAGGAAGGGAGTGAGCATAAAATGCCCAGTAGGAAAAACAGTTACCTCGATCGAAAATATTTTAGTGATGGAAGGTTCTTGTATGGTTAGTTTAAATCAAATACGTGTACAAATATATATATACACTTTAAACCGGAAATCCATGTATATATATGTAAAGCAGTATGATCAAAACCATCAATCTATATGCATATGACACAAATCCCCAGAGCAATACAGTATTTATGTATATCATACCATCACAGTCCATCACATATGTTCAAGAAATTCAAAACTCACATTTATTCTCATATATTGCAGAAATTAAGTTTTATTAAAAAATAGTATAAAACAAAGGTAACCGAATTCCTACCTCACAAAAATAGCGATACTACGCTATTGAATCCTCAAAGTACCGTTGACGATCATCCAGAGGGTCGGGAATCAATTCCAAGCTCTCGATCATCCTCTTGCAAAAAACCAACTTCTCAATAGAGCTTCGAATCCACAAACTGACATCTTCACTGAATTCCTAGCACCTAAAATAGATAGATTAGACATATAACTTGTCCAATTTAGGTTCGGGCCCATATCGGACTAGTGCACGTAAATCGAAGTAAATTTTAGCTGTCCGATTTCGATTTTCATGCCGATTACCAAACATGGGCAATATATATATCAAACTTCCTCATTTTCCGAGTACAATCAAAAAATGACAACAAAAATACAATCCAACATCCGAATTAAAAAGTTAACTCAAGCTCAAAATATTCCAAAAATGACAACTTTTGATTCAAGCAGTAGGAGGTTAAGATATATATATACATCTCGACAAGACGAATCCAACGAGCCCAAGAACGCGAGCTGAAACGGCTCGAAATAACGCTGGTGACGAAAAGCTTCAAACGGCTCCAAGCGTTTTCCGGTGAAACAGCGACCGACGGCTGCTGGCGATGGCCAGTGGAGCACCCTGGCGGCATGGCAAGCTCGCGCCAGGCAGTTGGCAAGTCAGACGGTGGCTTGGGCGGTGGCGTGGCCTCCCCTAGTGCTTCAGCCGAGAGTGAATAGAGAGAGAGAGAGAGAGAGAGAGAGAGAGAGAGTGAGTGAGTGAGTGAGTGGGAAGGAGAGCTCACGTAGGATGAGCAAGGGATTATGCAAATTTTTAAAAATTTGCACTATAGTCCCCGGTTCCCAAATCTCTATCAATTCAGTCCCCCTAAAATTGCAATTTAGTCATTCTATGAAAGACTTTTACAAATTAATCCCTCTATTAATATATCCGAAAAATTAATAAAATATCCAAATTACCCTTTCAAAAATCCAGGTTCTTACGGCCATTGCTCACCAAGTGTGTCTTTGAACTTTTTTTTTTAATAATAAATAAATAACCTAATAAAAGAGTCAAATAAATTGTCGGCAATTACTGGTTTGTATAGTTCAACATAAATTAATATCAGAACTAACTGATAAATTAAGTATCGGCAATTACTGGTTTGTATAGTTCAAGATAAATTAATATCAGAATTAACTGATAAATTAAGTAGTGTATATTTCTTAGCAAAAAGTAGTAAATATTGGAAATAAGGATTTCCTCTTAATATATATATATATATATATAATATATATATATATATATATTGAATTTTGAAATAAAATATAGGTGAAAATATCGATTTTGAATATTTGTGGTGTAATTTTTCAAAAGTTTTGAGAAATTTCGTATAAATAGGAACTTGAAAAAAAAAAACAGAAGTTAATAACATTTTTTTTTGTTTGAGGGATTTTTAAAAGTAATAATTTTATAATCTTTTACAAATTTTATACACAATATATCACTATGTTTCAACGTAAATATTTAACTATAAATATCTTTTTACCCCTTATATAGATTATATTCTATATGTGACTTGTTTTTAATACTTTAACTCTACTAATTCTATTTATTTCTTTCATTCTAATAATATATTTGCCTCGTGTATGTAATACATTCATTTATTTCTTGATAGTAATTTTTATGGTTTTAAATAATAGTAAATTTTCGTTTAATTTTATTTTTTCCCAAAATTTCTACCAATATTGATATTGTTCCCTGACATTATTTAGTTTTAGAGTACTAATATTTCAAAAGAAATCGATATTTTTGTCCGTGCTTCATTAGCTAATTAATGATTGTATTTAATTTTTCAAACAATAAAAAATATTCATCCATCATTCGTCTTGAACTTTTGTTAACTAAGGTTTTAATAATGTCTTCGTACAAATTCAAACTGTAAATCAAAATTTTATTGCTTTAATGATTTTTTTCCCGCATGATGTAAACTATAAATCAATCTATTTCTTCTTTTGAAAACCATTAAATCAATTTTTTCAGCTACAAATAACAATAACTATTCATTATAATTCAATGTCTTCCGCATGTTTATGTACAAATTCGAACTATAAATCAATTTTTTTCCAAATTCGAACTATAAATCAATCTTTTTCACAAGGGAAAACAAGTAAAAATTAATGAAACTATTGATCAGATTGCCTCTTTTCATTTTCTTTTACTTACTTAGCTTTTTCGTAGCTTTTTCGTTTCAATAATATTTGGAGAGAGATAGTCAGACCAATTGCCTTTATTATCTGTGAAATATATATATATATATATATATATTTAAGTACTAATCTAATGGTATTTTTTGTATTATTTTACTTAATTAAAATTCATAACACAAGTATTTTGATGGTAAAGGATAAAGAAAAAAATATATTAAATGCTGAGTATTTATTTTTTTCTAATTACGTAAATTATAATAACTGTTATCTATAAAAAAATATCTATAAATAATTAAAAGATTTAAATATTTATCAGCTTGAATAAATAATACTAAATGATGTAATATGAATTTTAAATACGTATTTATATTCTCTTATTCTATAATTAAAAATTATGTCACATAATTTAGTAAAGATGTACGGATGATCGTGTGGGCAAAGCAAATGTGTTCCCTTTTTTAATGGAAAAATAACTTGTCAGAAAAATAAATATATTTTTTATATTTAATATTTATATAAATATTGGTTAAATTTTGAAGCTTTAACATTTATCTTGAATACGTGTGTTCCGTGTATGTAATTTGACGAGATTATTGAATCGAATTAGAATTGAATTGGATCGAGATATGTTTAATATTATTTAAATATATATTATTAGATTGAATTAAATTATTTTTTATAATTCATAAAAAAAGATTATTTTTCATAATGGACCCACTATTATTAGGATGTGAAATAAAAGTAATCAATATTTAATTTAGATTTAAACGTTTTTTGGAGGTGGGACCACCTAGCATTAATGTGAAATGGAAATAGAGCATATAAATATTTAGTATGAGATTAGTAAGTCTACTAATCCTATACTTTAGAAGGAGATTTGTTATTACATTCAATATAATTTTAATTTTAAGTGTGGTTTATTTTATCTTGTTTTAAGTTGGTATTAAACATTAGTTTTATTCTCATGATTATCCAATCCTATTTGCAAATGGATGAAATTGGATTTTTTTTTTATTTCTAAATTGAATTTGACGCAATTTAGGAAAAACAATACTTGTGTGTGGATAGTATGGAGTATAACAGGGGGAAACGTGATTGTTATGTGGATTTCTTATCCACCACCTTTGTATTATAGTTGTTATTAATTCAAAACTAGTTTCTTATCAAAAAAATATCAATAATAATAACAGGGGGGGAAAATGTAATATCAAACTGATAAATACCTCTAAATTAGATGATATATTTAGAAGAATATATATGAGGAGTCTTTATTTTCTTTCTTTATTTATTTTGTTGAATTTAGAGAAACAAATAGATTATTATAGAGATAAAAAAAAAAGAAAAAGATTTGCTTTTTTTTTTTTGATAAATAAGAAAAAGATTTGTTTTAACTGGGCTGAATAAGACTATATTACCCCCAAAAAATAGATATCGGATTTTCCTAAAATGGAAAATTCACCAAAACAAACCAAAAAGTTCATAATTAGAAATTTAAGAATCAAATCCGACTTAAAGACAGCCAAAACCCACTAAAATGTGAAGAAGATCAACCCAAAAAAAATTGGAGTTCCCCGGGAAAAAAAACGGTGAACTCTCATAACCCAAAGCCCAAAGCCAAGGGGTGGTGTCCTTTCGAATCCTCCAAATTCCACCAACGACGACCCCATTCCTCGATGACACCTTTTGACGAAAACGACGTCGTTTCTCCCTTTTCCTCTTAAGCTTCATTGGTTCTTTGCTCCTTCTTTCTTTCTTTGTCAGACTCCTCTCGTTTCAGATCGATAATGGAGATTTTCTACTTCTTGCTGTTTGGGGCTCTGGCACTAGTTGTGGTGGCCTTGGAGCTCTCCAAAACCAGCAAAGATCGACTCACAACCTCCCCTGCTTTCAATGCCTTCAAGAATAACTACCTCCTCGTTTACTCTTTCATGATGGGTACGCTCTGATCTCGCATTCTATCGTCTTAACTCATCTGGGTATCCCTTATTTTGATATAGATTTTACTGGGTTTTGAGTTTTGGTGTTTTTCTTGATCTGGATCGTCTACTTTCCTGGATTTTGTTTCGTTCTCTTTATGTTGTGTTCATTTGGATCCAGTTTTAGCTTTGGAAACATCGCCATTTTCATTTTTCTTACGGTAGTGTTTGATCGCCAAGAAAGAAAAGATTTAAAATATGGAAGAAAAGAAAATCTGAGCATCAACCAAGCTAAACCTGATGATTTGAAGTTACCGGATGGCGTAGTTAAGTTTCAGGTTGATTTGGGTGGTGCGAACATGTTAGTTTCACATGTCATTTTGATCTGGGTGTTTTATGGTATAACCACCTCTTTAACCTTATGCAATGTAGTGCTTATGTGTTTTGGCACTTTTTAGAACGATATAGGTAATTAGAACTTCCATAAATATGTGGGTCTGTATTTGGTCTTGGCTTTATCTGCTGACATGTACTTAAATGCTATACATTATCTATTATCAAATAATTTCTAGAAACTAGGAGTTGACACACTGTGATTGTGAATTATGTTTTACATATTTTCCATCTCTTCTGATTATCTGATTGAATTGGTTGCGGCAACAGCCGGGGATTGGTTGCAGGGTCCGTATGTTTACTACCTCTACAGCCAATATGGCTTTGGAAAGGGGGAAATTGGACAGCTCTTCATCGCTGGGTTTGGATCTTCTATGATTTTTGGGACAATTGTTGGATCCCTTGCTGACAAACAGTAAGACTTTTTGCTGGGTTCCTATGATTCGTTTTCACTTGATCAAATTACTGATTTTTTTTTCATCTGTCTTTTGCCTAAATTCAGGGGTCGGAAGAGGGCTTGTATTACTTACTGCATTAGTTATATCCTAAGTTGCGTAACCAAACATTCTTCGGACTACAAAGTTTTAATGCTGGGACGCGTATTGGGAGGCATTTCCACTTCTTTACTTTGCTCAGCCTTTGAATCTTGGCTTGTTGCAGAACACAATAAGGTAGGTGGATTATTGGTCTGCTAATGAACTACAATTCTGGGAATCAGATTAAACAGACCTAATGTATTCTAAATGTTGGAGATCATAATCAGTTTGTCTCCTGAACGTGATATATGTTTTGCTGAGTCTTCTACTATGGACTGTTTGACAATGTACGCACGCTAGAAGTCAGAGACCTTCCTTAAATATTACTATCTGTTGTTTTTGTTAAGAAGTAGTTTCATTGAGTTCATTTGCTTTTTCACTGTTATAGGACTAGGCTTTAAGAGTTTCAGTGCCTAAATTCAGTTTGCCTAAATTCATTTGCTTTTATTTTTAACTGAATCAGTTTGCCTAAATTCAGTTTGTGTAAAATTTATCTTCAATGATGCATGCTTAGTCCTTTTGTTTGCCTATTATTGCAGAGAGGCTTTGACCAGAAATGGCTTTCAATAACATTCTCTAAGGCAATATTTGTTGGTAATGGTCTGATTGCTATTGTATCTGGGTTGTTTGGGAACCTTCTGGTACATACACTGGAGTTTGGTCCGGTTGCTCCATTTGATGCTGCTGGATGCTTTCTGGCAATTGGCATGTGCATTATAATGGCATCGTGGACTGAAAATTATGGAGACCCATCAGAAAACAAGAGCCTGTTTGCCCAGTTCAAGGGTGCTGCTATGGCTATTGCTTCTGGTAATTCCCTAGCATTTTCATTTTTGTTATTGTTATTGATTGCTTCTTCTTCTTCTTCTTCCCTTTTTTTTTTCCCTGTGGAGTTTGCTTCATGCAGTTAATAAAATTCTCAGGATCAGTATTCTCTCTCTCTCTCTCTGTGTAGATATATATATATGTATGTATCTACACATATGTATGCACTTTTTAAATTTTCATGTCTATTTATTATTATTATTATTTTCCAGATACTAAAAGAAGTTCTTGAATATTGTCCTTGTGGGAGCAGATGAGAAAATTTTACTGCTGGGTGCTATACAGTCCCTATTTGATGGGTCAATGTACATAGTTGTTTTCCTTTGGACTCCTGCTCTGAGCCCGAACAATGAGGAAATACCGCATGGATTCATTTTTGCAACATTCATGCTGGCCTCTATGCTTGGAAGCTCTGTTGCATCTCGATTGATGGCCCGCTCATCCTTCAGAGTTGAAAGCTACATGGAGATTGTGTTTGTAATCTCTGCAGCATCCCTCCTGCTTCCAATTGTAACAAATGTATGTCAGGGGATATTATTTATTAATCTTCATTTTTTTACATAAATTTGTGTTTTCCTTAGGATTATGGTACTGTGGAAACATTCTTAAGCTTTATGGATATGTCTTCAAATATTTCAGTTCGTGGTAGTGCCTTCCAATGTGAAAGGTGGAAGCCTCCCACTTTCAGGGTGTATTCAGCTCATTGGCTTCTGCACGTTCGAGGCCTGTGTGGGAATTTTCTGGCCTTCTATCATGAAAATGAGGTCCCAATACATTCCCGAGGAGGCTAGGAGCACAATCATGAACTTCTTTCGTATTCCTCTCAACATCTTTGTGTGCATTGTGCTGTACAATGTGAGTGCTTTAGTTTCTTTCTTATGTGCACCTTTGATAATTTGTCTAATGAAGTAACTAGTAAGCTTGCTAGTAGTAAATTTAACAAACCACTTAACTTTATAGGATATTTCATTGTTTTTTCCTCTCATACATTCTCTGAAGTTTTTCTGTTTCTGGATAATTATGCACTCTCTAAAGTTGGTTTCTGCTGTTTCCGTTATAAAGGTTGATGATGTTCCCATCACTATAATGCTTGGCATGTGCTCAGTTTTCCTTGCCATAGCAGCTGTGTTGCAAAGGCGGCTCATGATGATTGGAGAGAATCACAGATCAAGTATGTTCTGATTGCCCACTAAAGTTAGATGGATGAAACAAGTTTTTTTTTCTTCCTGACTTTTGTTGTTGCATATTTCACCGACATAAAGACATTTATATTTGCATATTGTAGTTTTTTGGGGAGTTTTGTGTTGTGGTCTTTGATTTTGATAACGTATGTTGCATCACAGAAACAGAAGACTGGACAGCACTAGAGAAGTACAAAGAAGAAGAGCCATTGAATGTGTAATTTATGCAAGAAAGGACGACCTTGTGGAATTTTTTCGAGGCTAAACTCATCTTCCGAGTCTCTAATGATTGCTCTAACTGCATTTTTTTGGCTATTTGACCTTTGTGGATGGTACAAACTTCATAGGAGTAAAGACCTATGTGCGAGAATACGTTGGTGGCCATAACACTAACCAAGTTATATCAAGAGTTACGGTATTAGATCTGCAATCACAGTATACTACAGCTGGTGTCGGGCAAATCTTCTCATATGTTGACATTAGCCAGTTTGTTTAAAGCCATTGTACAAATGGTGGTCTTTTGGTCTTTGCCATACATCATCTAATTCTTTTTTTGCTTCAACAAATACCCATATTTACCCTTCCAATATACAAATTGCATTACTGTATCAGATGAGGCACCCTCTTTCTCCTTAAATATTTTAGCATCATCACGCGTTTGAAGAAACTGAGCAACCAATGCTGCAGCTCATGTATATTGTCAATTTGTCATGAACTCTTATTATATTAAATATGAAGTTAGTTATTCTTTTTAGGAGAATATATGAGGATAACAAATTGATTTTTTATATATCTATTTTGCTGCATATTTCGTGGAAAAAGATAGCAATATTTAAAATGTGCAGTTTCTACTTCTAGTCTTGTGTGTTTTATCTTTTCTTCCCCGTCCCACGCATGCTGGCATGTTTGGTTGGTTTGAAGGAATGGCTCCTGAATGGAATGGTCATTCCTACAAAAGGCTCATTGAACCATCATTCTAACTTTCTAAGTGAACACTATCAACAAAGGTATTGTCATTCTTCGGAAAGACAATTCCATCATTTGATGAAATTGTCATTCTTTCCCACTACCTAACGAATGAGCATTCCATTCAAAGTCAAAATTAAAAGAGTAATTTTGTTAGCACAATATCTATTTCATTTCAATCAACTATTAAATCTAAATTTCAAGTTGAAATCGAATATCATTCATGTACTTTTTCAATTATATTCCATTAAAACTCATATGCATGACTTCTAATTTTATTCCATGAATCAAGCACCGTCTAGTTCTCATAAAATGTTCCTAGATTATCTATGTTTTTATTATGTTTCTATTTTCTTTGTTGAAATTAGTGCAAAATCAGATGGACCTGAAAGACCCGATCAGGCCTTTGAATTTGATTAGTGATCCAGTGCCATATCAGTGTCAATCGCAATAATTAAGCATATGCTGGATGCACTCCCCATTATTTTGCATAAGCATGAGAATCTCTCTTTTGCAGAGGTCAAATTGTCCTTTCTTTTGTTTTTGGTTTGCAGTAGTAGCCATTCGTGTATATTTCCTAAAAGATAAGTCAATGAAATTTTCAACAACAAAGGAAGTCTCACTTCTAAATCGAATATTCCTGGGTTATCTTGCAAAAGGGTACTACTGTTAAATCTAATAATTTAACAACGAACATTCTCAGTTACTTAATGATAGGATAAACAAGTTGTCATACCCGGAGTGTTCATACATTGTAAATGGGTATCTTTTCCATGTATTAACAGTAACAAAGACCATTTAGTCGCTAGATGCAAGTGGTTTTAAAAAGCTAGTAAAATACATGGAAAAGTAGTAGAAGGGTAGATTTGCAAGCTTGTAAAAGATTGGTTTGAAATCTCACTCATTGATGTGGCTATTTTCAAAACTAGTTGGAGATGAATGAGAGAGCTAGACCACAAGCCATGTGAGGATAGCCACTGCCCTGTTCTTTCATGTCTTCTTCACATGCAGTGTCAACAAAATTGGAATCTGTTTGCCCAATTATATTAAATATTAAACCTCCTCACTCTTCCTTTTCCAATTTATTCCAATTTTCCAACCTTGCATATACCCATTTAGACTTAGAGACTAGAGTGGCCTTTTTTTTTTTTTTTTTTGAAGAACTAGAGTGGCCCTTTGGATGCCTATTAAACTTGTCCATGTGCCATTATTAATATGATTGACTTTTCCCACTATTACCCTCTAAGATCTTTTTTTATTTTTCAAAAAATTTTAAAATGTAAAAAAATCCACCTATGTCAAGACCCTCAAATACATTTTTTTTTTTTTTTGAAATAAGAGAATCTCAAATACATCAGTACACATCTATTGTGTTGATTTTTGGACTGTTCTCTAATTTCTCTAATTTGACTTAAATTTTTATTGATCCCTCAAGTCTCAACTAGGTAGAATCAACTATAAATTGTCCATCCAAAGGAGGGGGTATTCAAGTAAATTACCCTTCCTCTTGTACTTTTGTTCCACCCATCTGTCTTGAGAAACTCAAGCCAATAAGATTGCGAGTGTCCCTTTCAGTGTCCTCACTTTAAAATCACTTCTAAATTCGAGAGAAAGAGAAGAAAAAACTTGAGGAGGAAGTGAGAAACAAAGATGGCCATTCTGAGGACTCATGCTAGTCCTAGATATCACTTCTTGTTGGCTTCTCTGTTGCTCACATTACTACAAATTACCAAAGTCATTTGTTTTCAGTACAAAGTTGGAGAGTTAGATGCTTGGGGACTGCCCACTTCAGAAAATCCACAAGTCTATGCCAAATGGTCCAAATACCACACCTTCAAGATTGGAGATTCTCTCTGTAAGTTTCTCTTTTTTCTCATTTCAAACAATACCCCATCTGAGAAATCATAGAACAAAACCTTTGTTAAGATTTTGCATTATTAAGTTGGACTAGGACGTGGTTCACATTTACATTGTCTCTCTCTGGTATTACTTTCTTCTTTTTCATCCCAAAAAACCCATTAAAGAAAACCAAAAGCAAAAGTCACTCGTTGGGATTTTCCACTGTTAGATCGGTCTCTTGACCAATTTTTTTTTTTTTTTTCAGTGTTCTTGTATCCACCAAGCCAAGATTCTATGATTCAAGTCAGCAAACAGTCTTACAACAGCTGCAACCTCAAAGATCCAATCTTGTACATGGACAATGGCAATTCTCTGTTTAACATCACTTCAGAGGGAGAATTCTTCTTCACTAGTGGAAAGCCTGGCCATTGTGAAAAAGGGCAGAAGCTTTACATTCTTGTTGGGAATGGTACCTCTACAGCGTTCTCTCCTTCCTATGGTCCCTCTGCATTGCCTGACACGGCACCGTCTTATCCTACCGTCTTCGGCACGATCCCGGCACCGCCTTCTTCTTCGTCATCATTGAGTTTTTCGGCTTTCATGGCTGCTGGTATTGGGCTTTTGGTATGTACACTGCTTGGTGGAACCATATAAAAGTACATTAACCATTTTTTCTTTTGGTTATTTTATATCTCCTTTTTGATATTCGTTTATATGGAATTATTATTGTATTTGTAATTCTTTTTCATCAAAGTTAAGGGAAAAATAATAGTTTTGTATTTGATGTTACGAGTGTTGTGAAAGAATCTACGAACTGTAGTTAAAAGGTTACAAAGGTTGTTTAGTTTCTCTTTGCTCATTTCTAATTCTAAATAGATGACACAAATTTTAATGCCAAAAAAGGAAGAACAAGCGTGAGAAAAGAAAACACAGCCCGATAATTAAGGTGATAATATCTTTCTTTTTCCATTAAATTATTGATTTGCCAGCTGGGATTTGCATGTTGCCCCCGACAGTGTCTCATGTTAGTGGGTCAGACATAATAGTATATCAACAGATCAAGATGAAATGTCCCATGGCAGTCGGCTGGAGCCAACTGTGAGCTGAAAAGGATGAGCAAAAGATTTAAGAGGGACAAGAAAGCCGCGCGTACGTATGCATGTGTATGATTTATGAATGAATGTATGTATGTATATAGGTATGTATATATGAATGCATGTATGTACGTTGAGTGAAAGATAAGAGAGACGACAGCGGGGCAAATTAACGGCGGCAAAGATCAAAATGTATTACATGCTTTATCAAAGATATAGTACACATTGCCTAAGCCAGGCCTCATCGAACAACTCCTATGCTTTTATCTTTTTTCTGCTTTATCCTCATGAATAAATTAATGGAAAAACTTGAAATAAAACTAATGATGGTGAAGAGGCTCCTTTCAAGCTTAATAAATTGACCATAAAAAATTGGACAACGTGTATTTTTCTCTGTATGAAAAGCACGGCTGCTCCGACTATCAGTTGGATTTTCTCTGTATGACAAGGTGGATTTTCTCATTTGCGACGACGAATTTAGTTTACTCAGCTGACCATGTCAACGTCTACAGCAATTGGTTTCCCTTCAGAAGCAGCATAGGGTGCTCCAGGAGCTGCAGGCTCAGCAAATTGGGCAGCTGTGGACTTTGGTTCTGATGCCGAAAATGGATTCCTTATTGAAGCCGGACCAGAGTCTACTTCCATAGAAGAAGGCCTGGGAGGGGAAGAAGGCTGAACTTCCACCTCTGGATAAGCAGCCTTAAACCTCGCCCGCAGGCCTTCGTCAACCAGGCGAACTCCTTGCAACTGATTGCCGAGTGACATCCACCTGATAATAGAAAGTTGAGGAAAACTCATTAAAGCCGCGACCAAAATAAACCAACGAAATGCCAATGTACTACATGTCTTTTTCACTGATCAGAGTTCAAAATTACAGACCCCAGGCTCCATATAAAGCATGGGAGAATATAAGGTCGTCTTTTCAAAAGAAAGGGGATTATACCCACGGGCAATTATTTTTTATTACTTATTTATTTTGTATATATATATAAATATATATTTTTTGGGGTGTCTTTTCAATGAGCTTTTTGTATCATAAGTTTGTCTGCTATTAAACTCCCCTACTAGATGGCTTTAATTTGGTTTTAAGAGGCCACAAGGCTATAAAGAATTTAGACTACCTAACCAGTATATGTGTTCTAATCTATATTTCTAACATGTTCATCTCTTCAGTTTATGCGGGAAAGTGGTGATCAAGAAAACTGTGAAGTTTTGCAGCTAAAGGAAAGAACGATGTGAATGTCTAATGTAAGAAGCATAAACATGAGGGAAGAGTTATACCCTGCATGAGTATTGTGCATGCGAGCAAATAATTCCAGCTTTCTCGTCCTTGGACTTATTCTCTCCAGCAGAGGATACATCTGCAGGAATACACATGAATTAACTCAACTTGCATTAGTTTTTTTTTATTTTTTTATTTTTTTCTTTTGAAACAAACAAAGAACAACTTTTACTGACCAATAATGAGAAGCATGATAATCTAGGAGGCAATAACTTTTATGGACCACCTTAAAGATGAAATCAAAAGAATACAGCCATCTTGTTGTATTTCATTATGTAAGGACTTACAAGATCTAGATATATATCTTTCTATAAAGATATCATATATGTATCCATATATTAAAATTTCTAAAATATATGATTTACTAACCTCATCTGGCTTGCGGCTCGTCTCTCTAACCTCAGCAACAATAACATCAGTGTCGATATTCCTGTTCACTTCTGGATCCCCTTTTATTCCAACAAGGCAATGCTCCTTGCTGTGATTCAGCCAGTGACCGGTTCTCCCTGTTCTAATTATTCTCTGAAGTTGGTTAGTCTTAACCCAAATAATCTCCTCAACACGCTTGTATCCCCAGAGTTCCAAACTGCAAGAAGCATATAGATATGCGAGCACTAATCACACTTAGCATTTGCAATAGAGTTTATGAACCAGATGGCTGGCTAATAACCAAAAATTACCCATACCATTCACGTCCAAGCTCCATTGCACGTCCAGTAACCCATAGAAAAATTAGACCATCGGTCTGCAGTGCAGGAACATTAAGATTCCGCATTTCATCATCAGCCATTGTCCCATAAGGTAATTCCATATGAATATCCCATGGTGGATCTGCCATTATAACTCCAAATTGCCCTAAAATGTCCATCCTAAAGTTACGGATGTCACAATTGATCCATTGTGGTTCACCAAGTTCCACTTCTGAACAATATTCTGCGCGCTGAGGCTTCAACGGTTTGGGAGGAGGAAAATCTGTAGCACCCATTATCATGGGTGAGACATCTGGTGTTGGATCGAGCTCATAATGAACGTACTTGCATGTCTACAAATGGAAAGAAGCTCATTATACCATGTACAAGTAGTTATTTAAATATAACTGATTCGTAACTAGGTGAAATTGATCAAAAGGGGGTAAAATATATACCTTCATGTGACGGCAGGTATCTAAGAAAGAACAATCCCCTAAATTGATGTCGGTATGTAGAGCAATTATTCTCCGGAAATGAACCTAAACAGAAGTAAATAAAGAAAACTATATGAAGCAAGCACAGTAACCAAAAAAAGATACTAATTTCAGGAGGACTAGATAAAGCAACAATGTTAGCATGCAGTACACCTTACTGACCTTCTCACATGCCACAAAGGAACCAGTTTGACGTCGGCAATCTTCTTTTGTAAGGGACGAGCAGTACTCTTTCAGTTGTGAACCACCTTTAGTTTTGAACTGAAGCAACATATTACAAGAACATCCAAGTTATAATATTGTAAACACTAAATGGGAGAACCAAAGAAACAGATAAGAAACATGGGGAACTGCACATGAAAAATAAAAGACACACTGAAGTGATCATCAAACTTGACTTTTCTGGAGTGTAACTCACGACTACAAACATTTGCAGAAAACCCACAATTATTTCCAACCAAAGTAAGTCCAAAACTTACACTACTTCTTATACCCATCCCAATGTAACATAGCATAATTGATTTCAAAAATGTTGACATAAATTTCGAAAACGGTAAACAAGACCAGATAAGTTTAGAAACCTCATCTAAGCTGCCTTCTCGTGGACTTGGAAACCGTTTATCACTTATTTAGTGCTCTTGACTATCAAGGTGCAAAGACAAAGAAAAATAACACAATTAAGTTAATCAGTTAGCTTAGAGACATAAGTATGAATGCTTCCCAATCCAACAAAAGGCTCTTTAACAGCAAGTATCACATAAACAAATCCAGTCCCAGTGTGTTAGACAATTCAAAAATCATGAGGCAACAAATTGCATCAAAAAGGCCACAAAGAACAAACCTTAGCAGCAACAGCAGTTTCTTTTGCAGTGGGCCGATGAATGAGATCCAAAAGCTCCTCACCAGTTTTTGATTTCTGCAATTCCCTAAAAGACTTCTTATTCAACAATGCCTCAAGGTCCTTCATATCATCGTCTTCACTCCTGGGCTTCTGAGGCATTGCACTCGCGCCAGCAGCATTTGGCCCCAACGGAGGTCGATGAAATGGAGGAATACCAATTCTCGGCACTCCCATCATCCCAAGAACTCTTGGAGTACCCCTCGGACCCATCAACGCTCCTGGCGGTCCACTACCCGGAAATATGGGCGGCAAACCGGACGTGTGGGGATCATTAGGCCCCATCCACATGTCCGGCATTGGTCTCACCGGCCCTGTCATTCCAAACACTCCACCATTAATGTCAACCCCACCAGGAACGAGCTGGTGCTGATTCTGATTCCCATTCCCATCTACCGAATTCGATTCGGGCGGCTGATACTGCCTGCTTTCAGGCAATTCCTTAATAAGCCGAGTCCGGTCAATGGCCAAAACCATAACCCGAGACTTTCCACTCACCACAAACTCCTCCAATTCAACCCCTCCATTCTCCTCAGCCATAGACCTCAGCGCCATCTCCACTGCCAGTATGGCCCCCGATTCCCCGCCCAGCTCGCGCAGCGCCGCCTTCTCCGCCGGAGTAGCCGACTGGTCATTCTCCAGCTTCCTCAACACCGTCGACGAATCAATTGGCGAAAACGGAACCCTCTCAAGCAGGCAAACCGCCACCATGGATCGAACCAACGACAAGGGACTCCCACTCTCGTCCATAGGGCTAAAACCCTCGCCATCCGAATGCCGAACCGGGTTCGACCCGGGAGGGGTTTTGGGGTTCTGGGTCTTGGAAATATCATTACTGTCGGACCTGGGTTCGGCCGAACCGGGTCGATTTGGGCGAGTTTCAGGGGATGAAGGGCGAATTGGTTCAAGGGTTTTTCTGGGGTTTGGTTTAGGGTCAGGTAGAGGGGGAGTGGGATTAAAAGGGCGATTATCGAAAGAAGAAACGAGCTTGAGAGAGAGATCAATGATGGAGACGATATTGGGTTCGACATGGGCCTGGAGAGAGGAGAGAAGCTCTAGCTGAACGGCACGGTTGGACTGTATGCGAGCTTCGAGCCTTTTACGCCTGGCTTTAATGGTGGGTAGAGGGTTCTCGTCGTTACCATCCGACTGGGTTTCCATTGCTCTCTTCTCCGATCGATCAGTTTTGTCAGACTTTGTACTCTCACTTTCCAAACTTTCTAATTTGTTCTCTTTCAGTCTCTGTTTCTGAGTTTGAGACTCAACTCAGAAGCCGAACTGCACCAGGAAGCACCCAAGTCTCTTCTCTCTATCCCTCTAAAGAGGCTAATACACGAGTTTGAACATTGTCTGTATTTAAGCAATATTTTACATCACTTAAGGGTCTAATATCTTTTACACAAAATATTCTAGAAGTCCAAAATTAAAATAAATAAATAAATAAATAAACTTCTTTTTTAATTAGATATTACTTTAGAAATTCAATAACTTTTGTTTTGTATTTTTAAGAAAATTACTATATTTGAAAATACTAGCGTCAAATGCTCCACATATTTCCTATTTATAAGAAAATTTTCCATATTTGTATAATGTCCACGCGGCTAACAACTAACACGTTTGATGTATTTCCATCTTTTATTATTGTGAGGCCATCCTAGTTTGTGGCTCAAGAGAATATTTGGGCAAAATGATTTTTACAGAAATAGTAAGAAATAGTAAGTTATGCTCAATTTTTTTAAAAAAATAAAATGACTTAAAAAACGGATTTAAAATGCGCAATAAATAGCTTATCAACTTGAAGAAAAAATATCTAGGTTCTTTTCTTTTTTTTTTTTTCCTCAAAAAATCTACATCGTCATTCTTATAAGATATTGAGTAGGAAATATTTTAATCTCTTTCTCTTACTTTTCATCTTTTTTCTTATCCTATCTGATCTCTTCCAGGATGAGAGTTTTCTTTTTTTTTTTTTCCTTTTAATTTTTTAATAAGTTCAGGATTAGATCTAGTTATAATACCATGTTTGTGTGTATTTTGTAGCATCTGATTTTTGATTCGTATTGGTTTTAAATTTTATTTATTAGATCTTGAATCTGATAATTTTTTCTTCGATTTAGATTGATAATGAGAATGAATTAGTTTTTTTTTTCAATAGGTATAGATCTCATTTAGTGTTATAATCATAGTTTATCTGCTAAGAATACAGTCTAATAGTAGGTGAAGATAATTGTTTACCCGTTGTCGTTATTATTTTCTTTTTTTAAAAAATTATGGCAGTCCATAATTTTTATTGTTATTATATTTATGATTTATTTCCCGTGTGTTTTGAAAGAGTTTGAAATTATAATTTTCTGTGATTCGTAATATAATTGATTTTTTATATTTTTTATTAATGTTATTTTATTGAAGAGTCTGTTTTTATTAAAAAAATAATTGTGTTGGCCAACGACGCTAGCACGAGTTTTTTCTATAGAGCTTAAATTTTCCTCTAATTACTTCTCAGATCGATATTTTTCTATATTTGATCCTAAGGTTGAAAGGTTTATGTATCCATTATTGACATCTTGTTCGCACCCATAAACAAAACTAAAACCACGCCTTAATTAAATTGCAGTACATTTGAAAATGAATAATTAAGAAAAATGTTCTCAGATTTTACTAAATTACATAATTTACTTTAGGTTTATGAAAATTATAAAATTAACTCCTTAAGTTTCACTTTATAACCCCTCTCGTGACAAATAAGAATTTTACCGTCGATTATTAGCTTTCTTTAAAAAATATACATATATATATATATATATTTGCAGTTGTCTGAAAGCACAGAGCACTCGTGTGGCAAGTTTATAGTCGAATTCAAGTTGAATCGCCAATTTACATTAGTCCAAAATTCACCAAGGATATTCTCAACATACTTTACATGATCGCCCAAGATAACTACT
>JXTB01000033.1:1033667-1127633 GCA_002914805.1 Parasponia andersonii
AATTGCTCGCACTCTGGGACTCACGTCGCCCGTCGACGACCCGAGAAAACGTGCGAAAAGTAAACTGCTGCGCAAAGCCAAAACTTGCCAGCAGACCTCTGAATTGCTCGCACTCTGGGAGTCACGTCGCCCGGCGACGACCCGAGAAAATGTGCGAAGAATGGGCTGGGGGCATACGACCAACGAATAGTTGTCGGACCCCCGAAAGAACACTTTAGGCTAAAGGCGAAGTCAGAATCCACCCATTGGAAGTAGACCCTCCCTAAGAAATGTTTTGACCGCATTACAAGTTAAAGGGAAACATACATTGGACAAATAAAGATTTATCTTTGCATGGTTAAAGATGTGAACAGAGCTGGAATCTACCCGTTGGAAGTAGTCCAGAGAGAAGCCGAAAAGTTTTGCTGAAAGAGGAAAGAATAAAAGAAACAGAACAGCTAAAATTTCGAATTTCAAACAGATCTCGTGATGAGGGATGGCATATCACCGCATCAGGGAAAGGGAGCCACGTGCGTCCCTCAGGTTGGAAAAGCGAAGAGACGGTTTCCCAACTTGATAGATGCAAATCTATCAAATAGGGAAATGGGGGCAGTTGTGGGGCCCGTTCCTGAACCTAGTAACTCAAGAGGGGCCACACGGATCGCACGTGATCTCACCGTCGGCTCTTGGGCCTTCCAAACACAGAGGTCAGAAGCCCCAGGGTCCCCATACTGATCCCAGATTGTCCAGCCAGTAAGACCCCAACCGCGGCAGCTGATGGTTTGAGGCCCCAAGGGTCTGCTGTATAGGAACAGCGGCCCCTACCTCAACAGTTGTAGGGGTCAGAAGCCCCAAGGGTTTTCAGACAGGATACAATTGAGAGCAGCCCCCCCCGGCTCCAGACCTGGACAGAGCATTTAATGCGTTTCTGTCAGGTGTGCGCGCAGGGATAAGCCGTCCTGACAGAACGGCGATTTGCCCAAATCTCGCTCCTGACAGATTGCAGCAGTAGGAGGCGGCGAAAATCAGGCCACGGCAGCATAGAAGAGATTACAGAAATCTCGGCCCGTGACGGTAAAAAAGATCTTGAGGTGAAAGGTACTTATGATTTGACTAGATATATTGAAGCCATGCGTTCCCGAGAGGGGCATGTTGGCATAAAAAACTGATACATAAAAAAGAAGAAGATAACAAAAAGAAAGGGAGAGATAGAGATTATACTGATATATTTTTCTCCTTGCTACCAAAGCGCAAAGAAAAACCACTGACTTAAGCATCGGAGAGTCTTTGTAGGTAGCCACCCCCGCCTCTCCGATCTTGCTTGGAGTTCAGAGAGTTTTGAGATGGCAGGGACACGTAGACAGTTGGAGAATCCAGCGTCAGCAGTTCAAGACATGTGGATGACTGGTGAGAAACCGCTCCAACACAATCTACATTAGTCCAAAATTCACCAAGGATATTCTCAGCATACTTTACATCACAAACTTGTTGTTCATGCTTCTAGCATGATCGCCCAAGATAACTACCATGGTCATGTTTTTTCTTGCTTGCAAATGAATCCACGACGTAAGAGCCTCTTGATATAGATATGTATTGTGGAAATTACAAATAGATATGTATTGTGGCAATTACAAATGTGATGTGTGCCTTACTTTTCATCTCTCTCAAGTTTTATCATCATCCTGCTAGTTGATTGTTCCGTTTATACTTTGCTGATGAGTATAACTTTATGCTGCTATTCGTGTGTCATAATTGTTTCATCATCTTAAAGTTAGAAAATCTAGATTTTTGACCTCTAATTAGGCTATATGTAAATGAGAGATCTTCTTCTTTTCTTTTTTTTTTTTTTTTTTTAACTTCTCAAATCACAATATTGCCAAAGTAGACCTGAGCAGTTTGGATTTTATAGCCGAGATTGAGGTGGAGTGAGAAATCAAATCTATCGTTTTCGCCAATGCAAGACATACCCTTTTCTCCCTAATGTATAAGGCATGAATTTCTTGAATTTACAGAACAAATATTTGCAATATACATTGTGGCCTCACACAAGTAACAAGTAATCCTTTTTCATCTTAATCTTCAATTGTAAACTGGGCAACCTTCAACAACAACACCTTTGGCCGTGGGGCAGGAAGCCAAGGGACAACCATCAAGGTCATTTCCCCACCAGTTGAGGCTAACATCCTCCAGGCCCAGGCTGAAATACAAGAGCACCCCCATGAAGGCCAAGCCGGCGTCAAGCGCACCGGAGAGAACGTAGTTATGGCGGCGCCACCAGTCCGGCTTGTACCTATACACAACAAAGCCAGAGAAGAACCCTACAAGAACCCAAGTGCTGAAGTTGACTGCAGTGGCTGGTGGCATCATTCCTGTGGCGCCTATCAAAACAGGCATGTTGATGAGCCTAATCCACTCATACTGTGGGAATGCCTTGGCCGCAAACCAAACTAGTATGGGAGCAATGGCTCCGCCGAGGAAAAACCAATTCACCGCCGCGTATGTCCCCAAGTCGCCGAAAATTCTACGCGGACCGATCAAACCCCAGATGACAGATGCATCATAGAACACAGTGTCAGTTGGACAAGTCCAAAGCGATGATGAGTCTTCACATATGTCAGGGATGGTCTCCATTAGCCACCATGCTGTGCCCAAGTAGACGAAGGCAGCGATGAGCGTTCCTACAACCTAAACAAATTTTAAGAGTTCAGATTTGTTGTTGTTACTGAGGAGAGAATTAATCAGAAGAAAGAAATTAAGGGAATGAAAAAACCAACCTGTGCCATGAACATTGTTCTTGGGGGGATTTTCATGTAGTGACCAAGCTTGAAGTCTTGGAGAAAAGTGATGGCTTGTGTCATGCTTATGTAGCCATACACCTTGAAGCACATGTTAGCAACAGGGTATCCTGGGTAGATATACCCAATTATGTACTCTGTTATGATGTTTAATCCTGGAGTCTGTTGATTTTGATCAAGAGTATAAGTCAGTGAATCATTTTACGTGATGGGTTCTTTTTATGGAATTGAAACCTTCCATGACTAAATGAGTAATAATAATATGAGCAAGGGTAATAAGAAGCAATAAGAGAAAAATAATTAGATTCTTTAAAAATATAAAACAAACATTTGGATAACCATCTCACTATTTTATCTTATTTTAACTTGCTAAATTTCTCTCTATTTTAATCGAAGCAAATACTATGGGTACTTGTTGTGCCTAGCACCACCAATCAATAAACATATGTTTTATAACAAAATTTGTATGTAAGTCCTACGTCTCTATTAATATGTGATGTTAAGCTGTATTCTATTATTTGTCTTTTGATTGAGTTCCTAGGGCCTAAACTAAGTCAAAGAAACCATTCAAAGTTCTTTTTTACCTGGTTTGTAATGGCAGTAATGATACCAATGGGAAGGGTGAAAAAAAATGCAATAGCACAAGCTAATAGAACACCCCACCAAGGCAACTGAAGCTGATCATTGTAGTACTCGCAGGCAAAGATAGTGGCTGCAATGTTTATCAAAAGAATGACTATAAACCACCATTCAGGTACTTTTCTGTACTTGGCCATGAGTTTAGTATGCACGTCCATTTTTTTCTCTTTAAAACTTGATTTGCTTTGCTCCCATATTTCCCTGCATTTTCACATCTAACGTTCAGCTTCAATGTGCCTGACTTAGTACCTCTTGGGTTAAGTTTTAAGAAAAAAGTTATCCACGTGAGATGATGCTAAATCATAACTTGAGTTGACTGAGAACTACTAGATCTTGTACTCATTTTCATAACCCACTAGTTATTATTCAACAGAAGCATGATTTAGCATCGTAATAATAGATAACATGGAACATCGTTAAGATCTTTTCACAAGTGTTTCTATGCCATTAAAGTATTACAAAATAAGTATTCGAAACATAATTAATTAATTTAACGCACAAACTAAATGAGATTTTCCGTAACGTGTATAACACTACTTATCATAGCAAAATCAAAACTAGAAATGCGCAATGAAAATTTAAAGTTACCTTCCATGAAAGAGTGCAACATGAACAATTGTAGCAGTAAGAGCCGCAAATCCCACACCATAAGTCATTGCAAAAAATGTTGTGATGTAGAGTGGACCTTCTTTCTCATAGGCAGCCAAGTCAAGGTGGAAATTTGAATCAATGATAGCTGTGATGTTGTATCTTTGACCCGTTGATGTGAAGAGTTCATCCGAAAATATTGGGAATGTTTTGGCTTTGTAGACATTGAACCAGTAAAATAAGGGAGTCAAGACATACATGACGATGAAAAATCCAACGGCTACATTGGCAGTGGCAAACCATGGGCTTGCAAGTGGGCTTCCAAGGTAGGAGGAGATAGTGGACCAGTCAATCCCAAATGCTCCAATACCAAGCCCATATAGACCAGAACCGAGCTGTTGGGCCAGGACAGAGTTGGGAAAAATCCAACATATCCAAGAGAGGGAAGTTAGCATTTCGAATAGGTAGCCTGGGAATACATAGTAAGCAAAGCTGCAAAGGAAGGCAATCAAAAAAAATTGAGTGCGTGTCACACTTCCCCTGCGCCGTCTTTCCTTCTCATGCAGGGCCCTGCAATTGAAAAATACCAATTTGATTAGGAGAGAGAGTATTCTCCAAATTTTTAGGAGAAGTATTATGGAATGGTAATGCCAAGGTAAATTCAACTTGAAATGCTACACATTTTCAACGGTTGTCTTGACAAAATAATTTGGTTAACGTAACCTCGTATAATTGGCTTAGAGATGCAAAGTGAGCCAGGCTAAGCTGACTCACATTTGATAAGTTCATACGGGTTTTGTACCGTACTTAGGTCCGACCCAACTAAAATATAGGCTAACTCACTCCATATTCTTATTATGGGGTCCGATACGGCTCACATGTCCAACTTATATTTTATGCAAGTCTAAATAGAGTGTGTCTAAGTGGGTTGTGCCTATGTGAGTCGAATATGGGCTACAACGTAGACTTTATTTCGTTGTTATTCTATGTTTTAAAATATCAAATATGGGCTTAAAACTCATTCATATTTTTTGAAAAAATTGAATAAATTAAAAATAAACAAAAATGAGTAAATAAATAACATTAAAAGCATATAAATGAAAATATTTAATTAAGATTTTTAAAATTTTAATTAAAAAATATATTTAAAATTACGGATATTATCATTTTTATACCCTACATTTTGATACTTTATTCAAATTATACCTTCTATTTTGGTTATTATCAACATTGACCCTTAGATTTGAAATATGTTACAAATTTATACCATGACACCAATTTAGAGCAGTTAATTTACCAAGTTACCGTTTAAAAAATTAAAAATAAACCATATAAAAACTGATCCGAGAATAAGTTTATTAAATTATCTTGGTAAATTAACTGCTCTAAATTAGTGGCAGGGTATAAATTTGTAACAAATATAAAATCTAAGGGTCAATATTGATAATAACCAAAACAGAAGGTATAAACTGAACAAAGTGTCAAAATACATGGTATAAAAATGATAATTTCCCTTAAAATTATATATAGAATGACTAAATATGGATCTAATGTGGACCAATAGAAATATTGGTTGGGTCAGGCCTCTAAGCCTATGATTGAGGTCCAGCTTGAACCCTACTATATGTAATGGGTCATCCCGAATGTGGGACTGGATTGGACCGATACCGTATTTTTTTTTTTAAGAATGTGGGCCGACTCATAAAATCCGACCCACATTGACATCTTTATAATTGGTTCTTATTATATAATTATGTTCATAATATTTTTTTTTCTCCGTTTATTAACCGCTACTTAAATTGTCGTATAACTAAAGTTATGAATCAAGGGGACGAAAAAAAAATGTGTAGAATTTAGCCTTCCTAAATTAAGCAACTAAAGTTCCATGGTTTCTAGAACTCATGCCATGAATATGAGAAAACTATTGAAGATAATGACACTTTAGCTTAACCATTATTTAGCTAATTTTGGGTCCGAAAAATAAAAGGAAAAAAAAAAAAGAAATAGAAAGTAGGAACTAACTTGTAAGGTCCAAACAATACTTAAATGAATGGCGCACGTTTTTATTACAATATATTTCGATTATGACACCATCCAACTTTCAAAAATACTCATGCACATGCACGTTAATTAGTTGTTAGTGTTATCTTACTACAATATCTTTCGAAAAGAAAAAGAAACACAAGATTGACCTTTTAACTTTTTTGTCCACAATTTTTGAAGTAGTTCGACAGAGACTATTCATTTAACACAAACTTTACGAAAAACATTTATTCCGGTGGAGGTTAATGGAGATGGTGTCCCTACTCGACCTGGGCAATTTGATTGAATTGATTGATGATATGGGCCCCTACTTACAACGTGGCGAATCCATAATTAACAGGTCAAACGCTACTAGGCTAGGGGGCAAAAAAGAGAGTGGGAAAATAAAAATTAAAAGAAATAGAAAAAGAAAAACTGCTCTGACTTTCTAAGGAGATATTTTAATACTATTATACCAGCTTGCATTTTTATATGTGCAACTTGCCACGCGAGGATATTTCAATATCTTTCGCTCACACCTCAAATAGAACAAGAAAAAACCGTGTATCTGTCACGTACCATAGTCTTTACTGTTTAATGTTTATTACGTCATCAGAATGTGAGCACCTCACCAACTTAAGAAAGAACCAAATCAAATCAACTATCAAACCAAACCAAATCAATCAAAAATCATGTGCAAAAAATGCAAATGGAAAATTAAAAAAATTCAACCCAAATTATTTTTATATATTCCAGTCAAGTCCAATCATATTCCATGTGCACCCAAATTTCACCTGAACTTCAAAAGTTATGACCGACAGGCTATAACTGTACAATGGCACGCGGCTACTAACATTTAATCAACCTAAATTAATTTTTTCTTTAAGAAGAAGCAAATTAAGGATAGGGACTTGGCACGGAATAATTATCAAAAGTTCACATTTCTGTATCAATCTTGGATCAGATAACAATTAAACGATAGTTAATTATAACCATTACGAGATTATGTATGAGATGATGGAGGCAAAATTGCACTAAAAATGTTACACATAGTTACGACTTAATCTTCCTTGAGGATTTTTTTTTTTATATATATCACGTTTTAATCTAATTTTACGGCCATATAAATATTTATAATGAAGCATTATTGGGCAGATCCTCTCATTATTTTCAGTATTTTTTCTTTTGTTATCCAATAATATTTTGACGCATTCAATTAATATGAATTCTAAAAAAGTAAAATAATTTATCTCAATTAAATGGGTTTAAATTTTATTTTTGGTTAAAAATGGTTTTATTTTTAAGATAGCACTAGTACAAATAATAATAATAATAATAATAATAATAATAATAATAATAATAATAATAAGAGGATATGGGGTTCGATGCATATCAAATTAAGAAAATGAATTAACATACCTAAAGAGTGAAACTTGAACCAAATTTGACGGCCACCACATGGCGGCAGGCTCCACCAGATACCTTCTGTAAATCCCAGCCCATCCAAACCCCAACACCTACCATTCAAACCTCATCAGCAAGATCTTAATTTTTTTTTTAAAAAAAAAAAAGAAAAAAAAAATCAAAAAATAACAAATATAAAAACTTATAAAGTTATTTATTTATTTATTATTATTGTTACGAAGATTTTCTCAAACAACATCTTAGAAAATTTTGAGCTGGCTATTAGGTACCTGAGTGGTTAAGATGACGATTAAAGAGACAAAGAAAGTCATGTGCTTCTTAAAGAAGATCTTGACGACGGTAACGATGTGGATGGCGTAGACGGTGCCTGCGCCGGAGTTGGCGAAGATGGTGATGAGGACGTGTTCCTTGACGTTGAACGGGCCCGGGTTGAGGGTGAACTCCCAGCGCGTGCCACGCAGGAAGGAGCGGCTGGGGAGCCTCGCGGCCATGAGCTGGCCGAGGGGGACGACGGCGATCTGGGCGGAGATGGCGGTGATGGAGAGGGGCTCCGTGCGGTACCAGAAGAACTGGTTGAGGAAGGAGAGTAGGGCACACGAGAGTGTCCCTAAGAACCACATTCGGAAGGTCAACACCGGGAGGGTGGGATCGTCTGTGGTCGGCACCGTTAGGGCCACTTGCTCAACCGGCGAGTTCTCCTCCTCCTCTTCCACCACCACCACTTTTTTGGATGAAGCTGATGAGCTGGCTTCTTCTTCATCCTTGGATTTTACTGATCAGCCATTCAAAAAAAAAAAAAACATGAAACTGTTGATTATAATGAATTAGTGAAATTAAGTTGGAAAAATAATATTGAAGAAGAAAAAGAGGGTTATAATGATGGGAATAAATTTACTAATTAGAGGGGTTGTGATTTCAGAAGGGGAGTCTTCCATGGCGATGTTTGGAGATGTAATCTCTCTCTATCTTTCTTTCTTGTGTGACAGAAAAGTTTGGACGATATAATTATTATGTAAGAGAGAGAATATAGGAGGCTCAAAAATTACAAGCTGTAAAACGTTTTAAGAAAATTAGTTGGAAAATCCAGAAGGGATTTTAATGATTTTGGCAAATGAAATCATTAAGAGTGAGTTTTTGTTATGTTGGCTAAATGGTTAATTAGGTGAGTTGTTGGGCTAGCTACTAGGATTATGAAGTTAGACTGTTAGAGCAAATATTATTCAAAAATTTGTACTTTTGTAACTAGTGAGTCAATTTCTTATGATTCACTAGACATATTTTTAAATGAAATAATATCAACAGTTATGATATCTAGCATTTTGTTTTCTTTTTTCTTTTATATATATATTTTTAAAAAAATTAAAATGACATGAAAAACGGTAGGGTTGGAAAGAAAATGAGCAACAAATGGAAATTAAGAATTGAATAACAATACATCAATAAATTTAAGAAAGGAAGAAAATTAAAGATATGAGAACAGACCCAAGTGTTAAGTTCTTTTTTTTTTTCATTATCAATTTTGACAATCTTTTAAAGCATGTAATAAAAAAAATGGTTAAACTATCAATTATTTACAAAATTAAAAATTTTTTTAAATGAAATTTCAGAATTCTAATAATGATTGCCAACTTGACCCAGGTCAAAATTTTTGACTAATTTTAAAAAGACAGAAATGAAAGATGTGGCATCAAGAAAGCAACCGACCATGTCCGACCGATAACTCGATTGCAATTGAAAATCTGTCAGAACGAAATGGAGAGACGGTCGAATGAATTCGATTGCAATTGAAAATTTTCAACCTTAATTGAGCAGAAGCGCCGAAGAGATCATGTAAAATCTTGTTTTTATTAAGGGCAAAAAGGTCTTTTGACTAAATAAAAAAAGTCTCTTTTTCTTCTCTTTCTTGTCTGATCTCACTCCCTTCACTGTTTCTCTCTCTGCTCTCTCTCCCTCAGTCATCTCTCTCTCTCTTCGGAGTGCCCACCGCCGTACGAGACGAGCGCGCCGCCCAACCAGAGCTCCGAGACGCCGGACCGCCGCGTTGTTGCGGAAGGGAGCGAAGCTCCGCCGTGATTCTGTTGCTCGCCGGCGTAAATTCCGGCCACGAAAAGCCACGAAACTAGCGGCGATCGAATCCTCTCTTCGTGGACTTTCTCCAGGTATATTGATCACGATCCCATTTTACCTAGATTAAAAGTTACTATTTTTGCGTAATTTTGAGCTCAAGTTCGACTTTTGATCCGACCATTAGATTTCGTTTTTGTTGTCACTTTTGGAATGTACTCAGAAAATAGTGAAATTTGATATATATATATATATATATATATGTATTGACTATATTTGGTGATCGGCATGAAAAACCATATCTAACGGCTTAGATTTTGTCTCATGTTGCGTGACACTGGTCCAGTGTCAGCCTGGACTAGAACTGATCAAATCATATGTCTAATCTAGCTATTTTGGGTGCTAAAAGTTTGGTAAAAAAGTTTGTTTGTCGATTTGAAGCTCCGTTGAGTAGTTGATTTTTCACAAGTGAGCGATCGAGGGCTTAGAATTGGTTCCTGACCCTCCGAATGATCGTTCAATGGTACCTTGAAGACCCATTGGCGTGATATCACTACTCTAGTGAGGTAGGGGTTCAATTACCAAGTTTTATACCTATTTTGATTTAAAATGTGCATTATGACCTATTTCTTGAAAATGTTGATTTTCATAGAATTCAATGGTTTAATTGGATAGTTGATAAATTTATGAACTGTTGAGATACATTAGATTGTTCTTAGATTAGATTGTATGGTTTTTATACAGGTTTAAAATTTTGATTTTGGGAAAATACAGCTATTATGCCGCCCGATTTTCTATAAATCCCAGAAGAATACTAAATGAGTATTAAAGCATGATTTCTTAAAATACTTGATGCATGGTTATTGCACACTCTATGACCTATTGTACCTACCATAGGAACACGTACTTGAGTTATATTTTAGTATCATGGTATCTAAATCGTTGGCGAGTTGCTGCAACACTAGGTGAGAGGCCTAGACCCCTGCGCAGGATTTGCTGACACATCTTCGGGTAGTATCAGGATGCTAAGTACCTCTGTTACAGAGGTATTACAGGACCGTGATGGGAGGATGAGAGCTCATGTATATACTTGTACTTAATTGATTTATGATATATACAATGATGAACATGATTTCTTATGATTTTTGATTACTTTGAGAACTTATTTTATAAATAGATTTTGGAAAGGTGCTAATCATGCAGGTTTGAAAAATTGCATTCATATAAAAAAGGGTAATTGAAATTCCTACTGAGCATGCGAATACTCACCCCATTTCTTTCCCTTCTCAGGTGATTTACAATGTGACTTGAGAAACTCTAGGGTAGAGAAATCCAAGAAGAAGTTTACCCTAGTTTGTGGTTGGTAATTACTTAGATACTCACCTTGGACTTGTAATAATATTTAAGGCTCATATTTTGAATTTAGTCTGTATTATCTATAATGCCTACTGGTGATGACGATGTGATGCATATTAATGTTTTATTTATATTATTAACAGTTTATGTCTAGTGGTGATCATAAACTGTGGAAATTTAAAATTTGAATTATTTTTGTAAACTAGTTGTTGTCTTTCTAAAATTTTCTTAAATAAATTATGAATTTCCACTTGTGAAATTCCTTTTCTGCCACTGGTCCGAGGTTTGGGTCGTGACAGATCAGTATCGGGATCAACAATAGTGGTAGCAAAAATAGTTTGAATTTGTTGAAAAAGAATATAATTTAGGATTTGTTAAAATATTAGACAATTTTAGATATATGACTGTGATATGATGATGATAGTTAGGTTTGAAAATATTTACGAACGAGTTCAATTTTTTCATCATAAGAGGCTAGATCCCTAGGCATAAATAGGTTTTTGCATTTTAATGTTAATGGTGTGTGTAAATAAAGTTATATTTAGAATATGAATTTGTTAAAGCCTGAAGAAAAAATCATCCAAGAAAATAAATAGGTCAAAAATCAAAATATTGTGTTTTTCCTAAGCAAAAAGGGTGAGAAAAAGGGAATCGGAAGCGGTATTCCAAGCTAATAGGAAAGGAAATCCCTTTTCAAGATTCCAGAATGCATCTTGGCGCATTAAATGAAGCCACGTTGCATTGTCATTGCCAACCAATAATATGGACTGGATCTTTGTAAGTTGCTTCTTTTGCTAATAGGTCCTTGTAATTTGTTCGTAATTTTCATTTCATGGTAAGATTTATCATTTTTTTTTTGAGAAAAACTGCCTTGGCTCTGTTTAGACAAAAAAAAAATAAAATTACGACACTCTTTGACTGAATGTTTTAAGGAAGAAAATTCATAAATTTTAAATATCTATCATGTTTTTTCTTTTGATTTGAATGATATTTTTTTTGCTTGAAATTTTGATTTGAATGATTTAATTCGTTGATTGCTATTTTAATGGAAGTAGTTCGTAATTAAATGAAAGTCCAATCATAAAAAGATTAAATTTCAGTCAAATTAGGTTAACTGTGGGCTGTGTATAATTTTCTAATGTTAAAGGTGTTATAGTATATATATTTCTTGTACCTAACCTATGAGATGTTACTATATTTTAGTATAAAACAGGGTTTCAGTGTAATTTCAAATTCTTTTGCAAAAATAGGAGAGAACAATTATAATGACATTGACCTAGCTAGACTTTATAACGTTAATGTTTCATTAAGAAAACACTCAGATTTGTGGAGTATTTTGTAATTTCACTAATTTTTTCCCGTTAAGATTATATGTATACTCTAATTTCATATAATTAATAAATGACAGAAAGAAATAATTTAAGGGAAAAAAACACTCTATCCTCTCTCCTTTTTTTTTCAATTTCAAAGATACATTCCATTCAAAATTCCCTTCAATCCTTTGCCTTATTATTTTTTTTTAAAATTCTTTTTATGCATAATTCATCTGCTCCAAATCCTATTTTAATTTATTTGATAATTTCTTTAATCTTAAATTATAGCAGAAGAAGTATTTTTTTTTTTTTTGCTTTATACACAGTTTTCTTTGTTTTATTTTTTAATTATTTTTCCAATACCTTTTATATTTTCTTGAATAAATTGTTTCTTTCTCTCATAGTTTTTTATTTAATGATTCAATCTGTTCAGTATAAAAATTAAAATTACTAATTTGTTTTAGTTCATGGATTTGTAGGGAAGAAAATTAGCTTTGGAGGATTTTTTTTTTTCAAAAAAATGGGCTTAACTTACAAATTAAAAAAAAATAACTCACGCACCTGAAAATTGAACTTTCAACCTACTACCAAATCCATACTTTACCCTATCTCACCTCACCCGATCCCACCCATTGAGCTAGTCCTAGTGAGAGAGCTTTGGAGGATCTTTGGGGTGCTTTTAACATAGTTTCTGATTTCTTGTGCTACTTGTCTTAACTTTCGACCTACTACTTAATCCATACTCCACCTCACCCCACTCCACCCCACCCATTGTGCTAGTCCTAGTGAGAGTTAGCTTTGGAGGATCTTTGGGGTGCTTTTAACATAGCTTTTGATTTCTTGTGCTACTTGTNACTTAAAATTTTAACTACATAGTAATGGTTCCTAAATTATTATATAATTATTTTAATAGTGATATTTTTGTCATAAACGGTTAAATATTTAAAAGAAATAAGTCATTTTAAAACGTACAATTTGATAATTTTAATCAAGAATGAGACTTCAAATTTTCAGTTTATATAGTAAAATACTAAGATTTATACAATTATTACAACAATAACTTTTTTTCCTAACAAGTTATTAAATTTTTAATAAAAATGAATCTTATTTAAAGTATGTATACTTTAGTAACTATTAGGTGAGAATGAGACATTTGACTCATCAAAATAAATAATGTCTAATTATATACGTTCTATTAATAATTTATGATGCATGGGATATTACTATAATAATTACGTACTACTATTTTTATATAAATTGAAAATTGGAGATTGGAATGATATAATTTAGAGATTTTTACTGTAATTAATTTTTTGGTTTTTTTAATGGGAAAGGTCTCGATGAGACGTCATATCACTCATATGTCTAGTTGTACCTAGACTGAAAACTCCTGCATACACATACATGGGCCATGCATCAATGTCATTTTCTTTTTGTGCAAAAGCCAGAGCATAAAAATGTCTCATTCGTCAACTTTTCTACTTTTGCCCCTCCTCTTATTTATTTATTTGTTTCATGCGTTTACGTCTAAAATGAATGATTAGTCTGATGCATTGATCAATAAGCATCAAAAGCAAAAAGAAATTATGAATACAAGACAGGCAACTACAACATACAAACAAATTAAATTATTATCTCATAAAAACTGAGACTAAGCAAAGAAGATGCTAGAAACTAGAAGCACAAGAGAGTTATACTAACTATGATTCAATAAATTTGTTTTTTTTTCTTTGAAGAATAATTTAGATAAAAGTTGATAACTGTTGTTATTTTAGGCCTAAATACTACCTGAATGACGAATAAATTATGTGAATATTATTTTTTTCCCTCATTAATTAAATCTACCATTATATTACTTTTTAAAAATAAATTGTCGACGATTTTGACAGATTTTTGATAGATTTTTGACATTAGTGATAATCTTGACATATTCTTGATGAATTCTTGATAAATTATTGACTAATTTTCTTCCAAAAATGGTAGAATCTAAAAATAGTGATAAATTTAATTAAGTATTTGAAAAAAATAATAATTATCTACTTAACACTGAACGACAGCCTTTCAACATTTTGTTGATAAAAGCATTAATCCTAATGGCCAAAAAAAAAAAAATCCTAACGACAAACAATACTTAATTAGTTTCATTTTTCGCCTTTACCAATAGAAGGCTTGAGCTGTGCATGAAAATATTATTTTAATAATGAATGTTTCATGAAGTCATGATTCTAATTATATAAGCATAGTTAGGAAAATATATACTCATCATTGTTTAAAAAGAAGGTAAGTTCCAAACTCATCACAAAGTTTTATTTGTACATTCATCAATTTTAATTTTGTTGAAGTTACCATAAAATCAATTAATAAAATTACTATTTACGACTAAACATAATTAAATACAGAAATTTGAAAATGTGACATTATTTATCTCAGGATTGTGCAAAACTTGTATTTCATAGAAGTCGAAGGAAAACAAATATATTTTTTTTTCTATCTAAATTTTACAATCATTACTATTTCGTTTTTTTTTTTTATCACTCTAGTCAATATATTTAGGTATTAATGTACTTCTCTTGTCACCCCGGGTCCAATTTCTTTCAGAACAACAAAGACACTAGAGAACCATATAGTATCATTCGTTTTCTAAATAAGAACACGTATCATTTGTTCTCTAAAAGAGAACACGTTGTTAATCTAAAACAAGACATAAGAAGATTTTCGTTCGAGGGCTATGTGCTTGTATCTTTCCAATTTCAATTGTGTAGTATGGTTTATTATTTTTTTTTTTCTTACAACGTAAAGATTTACTTGAGAGTAGATGTGATTAGATATAAAAATTGAAACAATAAAAATATAAATGGAAAAACTTCAGTGAGTATTTATGGAATGTACTAAATGTGCAAAGAAATAATAAATTTTTAGTAATTAATTTTGTCAATGCTAGGAAAAATTGAATGTACGTAAACAATTAAGTAACGGATTTGGAACTTTCATAAAATTAAAAAATGAATATGATAAAATTTGCAATTTAGGAATGCTTACAACCGGTGTAATGTATTTTTCATTTTTTTTCTTTATAAAAAAAATCAATATATGACATAAATTCCTATTATTAAGGGATGTAGTTTTTGTTTTTAAAAATTAAAGGATTTACGCTCTTCCATTTATGATATGCCCCATTAGAATCAGTCATGAATGCCCCAGTATAATAACAATCAAATACTTCAGTATGAAACAACATGACAGATAAGTGAAGGAAGATAACACTGTTAGGATATTTTCTAGGAGAACGAAAATTTTATTTTATTTTTCCTTTTTTTTGGGTACGAGTGATTGAAATACCAATTTCCTTTTTTATATATATATATATTTTTTTTGTGTAAATAGGCTTTAAATATTAAAGGTCTAAAATAAATCTATGCGTCAGTAAATGTATCTTAAAAAAAGTCATTTAAATATACATTCTCGGGCTTTTTTTGTGTTGGCAAAAATTGAGTACTTTTTTAAAATTATTTTTTATTATCTATACATTTACAAATGCATTGTTGAATTTACGTCGGCAAAAGGTTGTTCTCATAAAAAATTTCTTGCGAAAAGTAAATTTTAGGTGGGTATTTATTTTTAGATACAAAATTTAAATATCTTTGCTGATGTTGCATAACAATGCGTCAACAAATAGTTATCCTCCAAAAAATGACTCGTGAAAGGCAAATTTTGAGTGCGTATTTTTTTTAGATAAAAATTTTAAATATCTTTGCCGATACATTGTTAAATTTGCATTGGCAAATAGTTTTTCCCCAAAAAATGACCTGCAAAAGGCAAATTTTGGGCGCGCATTTATTTTTAGATAAAAATTTTAAATATTTTTGTTAACGCATTGTTGAATTTTGCATCGACAAAAAGTTGTCTCCCAAAATATGACCCACGAAAGGTAAATTTTAGGCATATATTTATTTTTAGATAAAAATTTTAAATATCATTGTCGACGCAAAAAAAACGTAGAGCGTGGACAAAAGCAAAACATTTTTCATTTTTTTTAAATTTTTTTAGTGTCTATACATTTACCGACATATTCACATTGCATCAGCAAAAGTCAAGCATTTTATGATCTTTGTAAAGTAGCAAAAAGGTTGTGGTTCAGTTCTTCAAGATATGATCTCTATCTTCTATGAAATATTCAAGGGTTCAGTTCATTGTGCAATTTTTGTTGATAACTCGACTTTTAGCTACAGTTTTTCGTCGACGCTGGCCACTGATAGAAAATTGTATTGGTAAAAGTTTTTTAACTTTTGTCGACGCATTTTAAATACTTTTGCCAATACTTTAATGTATCGGTGAAAGTCTTCTTCTTTATAGTGCTTTCACATATGCGAAAATAGTTGTACTATAGATCTATATCTATGAATAATTTATTCTATATATTTTTAGGTCTGTGAATTTTAGTTGTCTTTAGTATTTTTGTGTGTGTTTTGTTAATATTCTTCTAGATTTGAAGCTCTTAAAATCCAAATTTAGAAGATTTTATTTTATCAAAGATTATTTTTTTGTAAAAAATTCATCCTCGTCAATCGAAGGAACCAACTTTAATAATGTATAACGATTTGAATAAAATGGAGAGATATCTTTTATAGAGTTCCAATATGTCGCTTGTGGGTTTATATTTATATCATCTATGTATGTTTAATACGTAATCTATTCTTTCTTATTCATCAATAAGAATTTAGTTTAGTATTTATAGCTATGGATTATTTGTAATCTGATTTTTGTATTAGATTTGGGGTTATATTGCAGTTATTAATGAAATAAAAGTCATCCTTTGATTTAAAAAGTAAAAATTCACTATCAAATCAATTTCTTTTTCAAATGTAGGAAGTCTAAATTCAACAGCCATTTCAATTGGTGACTGCTGGTCACTTAGTATGCGATTGCTAAAAGTAGTCAAAGTTCTAAAACTTCGAATATAACATACGTATGCAACCTAACTAGGATTTGGGACTTTTTTTTTTTTTTTTGGATGAATTTTTTAGAACTAATCATAAAAGTCATGACTTTTGTAACATTTTATGACCATGGCTATAAATATTGAGACATAATAATAATAATAATAATAATAATTGAGAGTTTTTATTAGAAATGGCCATTTTCACTTCATTTTAATAAATAACCTCTTTTCATCTTTGCTAAATCGCCGATTTTTTTAATCCTTTTACTAGATGGCCGTTTATCAATTTATTAATTTAATGTATTAGTAGATCAGTATATTAGTTTTATGTACAGGTAAATCAAATTTTATCCATCAATATTAATTTTTATACTAGCATATCAATATACAAGTTTTTCAAAAAACTGACATACTACATAAAAAAAACACGTACCCGTTTAGCATAGAATTTTAAATATCCGACATTTCGTAGAGGTGTTTGAAAAGTTTACATTATTCAACGAGCACTCAAAATTTGGCCACTTGACTAAGAAGCCCTGTAACATTTTTGACTGATTCGAACTCTCTCATACACCAATTTTGAAAATTAATATCTTGATTGAAGATACAGTTAATTTGTTCACTTATATTTAACCAAAATTTCTAGCCACTAATTTCTGAAGTAAATTAAATTCCCCCAAAATTAGGATTTTGATATATTGTTATATGTTATAAATTAAATTATTTTGTATTTAAAATTTTACTTTTTCGTTCCTTTAATCCAATTATGTACTATTACTCAACATAGTGTAATAGTCCATTCCAGTCCATTTAAATCCAATTATATCATAATTTATAATCTCATCACAAAGCCAAGAGACTTGTATGAACGTAGATGGGCATTGTTCAGCTCCTTGCTGAAAAAACATTCTTCGTAAGCCAAGATGACGATGGCCATTCACCTGGTATCATCATCAATCATCATATATTACTAAAATAATAACAGCACGGAGAAGTAAGAACCAGACATTCTTCACGTAGTTGAAGGGGCCATATAAGATATAACCAACAAGACGAAAAAATCGTTATTCTGAAAAAACCAACACGGAGAGAATTATGACCTTCGAAAAATAATATTAATCATCAGTGTACGATCAGTATCATGCTAAGATTTCTTGTAGCAAGTATTTTCTAAACATGGAGCAAATTTTTTTGAATACAATGAACTTTTTAACTTAATAGTCATCTTATCAAGGAAAAAGAATGCCAAATACCAGAAACTGTGTAGCTGCATTTGGTTTTCCATCATCTATGGTTATGGTCGAGGAGCCTCGGTCAAAGGGCTTTGTATCATTGTAACGAATATCCCAGACAGCTTCCACGGCGTCCTTTGCAGCTGCTTCTGAGCGGGAAGGATTAGCAATCACCGACTTCACAACTCTTTGTCTCACACGCTCCTTCAAATAAAAAAAATGAGAATCCAAATTAATATGGAATTGCAGACAACAGAAGTTGTGACAAACTAATGCATGCAGAGCTTCATGTATGAGCAAATTCAAGACAAAAAAACAGGGCACGCTGACCCCCACAAAACTAGGAAATCCTAGACCTGCTCAATGCAACAAAACCAAACCTATGCTCACAACTCCAAAACCAATATGGCCTGTGTTGATCATCAAGAAAATGTATTGATACATGTAAAGCAGGGGAGTTAACAACTCATTTATGTTTCTCTTTTATTAATAAAGACAACAGAATAATCACTTGTAGGAGCACTGCAGAAACTTCGTAAGGAAAAACACACCATCAGGATCATCGTCATTCTCTAATACTATAGTGGTCACAAAGAGCATACAAAGAATATGTTTAAAAGAAAAGTCATTTCCAATTCAGAGTTAAGTACTGAACAGAAATAATTCCATGACTCAAGTGGCCACAATGCCCCTTCATAAAAAGAAGCAGAAGATGCTCCAAAAGTAAGATGCCTATTAAACCGGTTTAAGTAACCTAAAACTACCTTAGAAATTAATTCAGTTGGTAAACACGACGATTCAATGTCATCTAAAAGTCATGTGATCCCAACTTTGTCCCCACAACATGGTTTATAACCTCAAAACTCATAACATGGTTGGAAGAAGAGATGGGTGTGTTTTCTATCATCCAGAACATGGTAAACTAAGCATTTTCTCTATTTCTAACCTTTTCTTGTCTTCCATCACACAGTTTCTTCTAAGGAAGCGGACGAATACAAGTATCTAAGACAGGCCTCAAAGAAAATGCGATAACTAAAGTACAGATTAAAGCTGTAGTTTGTTCCTTTTGACAGCATGTGTATACCATGGGGTGGCACTTATGTGCATAAATATTAACTGGACATAGATGCTTCAGACGCACCTAAAAAGAAGAAGATAATGGATTAAGAAAACAGAGAGAATTATTGTATAGGGAAAAAAAAAGGAAAAACTATGGCCATTCAAAGGTTAAAAATAATTAATAGCCCTACTAACAGAAGCCCACCAAAAAGCTATTTATCATCAGTATTAACACATATAAAAGCTTTTTAATATTGTAATTACATAAATAGAAGAATTCCAAAACAGCATTAAAGAGAAATGTTCAGTTCACCATTCACTCATGAAAGGTTCTGCGTGAAGAACAAACTCTCAAGAACTCAATTGTCCAAACATTCAAAGAGAACAGATTTGTAGCCCAAAAGACAAAACTCCCATACTAATTTTATGCAATAACTAAAGTAAATAGATATGTAGAATAGATCCCCAAAACCATGGAAGAAGAACCCTAGTAAAAAAAAAAAGCAATATAAATCTCAAATTTCAAGAACAAAACCGTGAAATCTAAAGAACAGAATAAAGAACAATAACTTGTTGATTTAGGAGCCATACTTGGAAAATAGAGCCAAACCAAAGAAATTTGGACCTGCGGTGGAAACAAGAAAATAATAAATAAAAGCATAATAGAACATGGAGAGTAATTGAATAAATGAAAATGACCAGAAAGAAAAAGCAGTAATGCCAAGGCCATTTCATTACTTTTAGTGCTTTTGACCTGTAATGGAAGTATTCAAGCAATGTTCAGTTCACTCACCTTCAGGTTACCATGAATGCCCTTACTTGTGCTTGTGTCAGTGTCATGTTGCGTGTACTTAATGCAATGAATACTTCATTCTTTGAGACAGCAATCTCTGACAGTGATCAGGCCAGTAACTCACCAATAATCTCCACAAGAACAATCTCCGTCCTTGAAATGATGGAAGCGATTAGTATCTCTAACAAAAATTTCTCTCCCTTCAAAGCTGGATATGAATTTTATAAAAGAATGACAATCATCACATATTCTTAGGTTCTTAATCACCCTTAAAGAGGACCCTGGAGGAGTATTCAGCAGCCCAAATGCTACTGCCAACTTCTCACTATGTCCACATAAAATATGTTCCTTCTCCTGCTCCTCTACATCTTGAAGCACAAAGCTCATGTTGGGGAAGTAACCAGCTCTCTTCATCTCCATGCTCAATTTATTTAGCTTTTCAATAATTTTTTCTCTTTGAGGGTGTGATTTGTCTCCTGCAAGAAGCATGTGCAGTTTATTTTTTACCTCAATCCAACTGCAGCCAGGGTTCTTTCTAAGACCCTTCTGATTCATCATATCCCTCACTCTATCTACTTCATCCCACCTGCCCTTTGAAGCATAAATATTAGACAAAATAACATAGTTTCCAGGATTTCTTGGTTCTAACTTGAAGAGTTTTTTGGCTGAAGCCTCACCTAAACTAACATTGTTGTGTACTCTACAAGAACTTAGTAATGCTCCCCAAACACAAGCATCTGGTTCAATGGGCATATCCTTTATCATAGAATATGCATCTTCAAGTTTTCCTGCGCGGCTGAGAAGTGTAACCATGCAAGCGTAATGCTCCAACCTCGCTTCTATACCATGCTCTTTCGACATGTTATTAAAATAATACCATCCTTTATCTGTTAGGCCATTCTGGCTGCATGCAGATAACACACAAGTAAAGCTGATAAAATCAGGTTTCTGTCCGTTCCTTTGCATTATATGGAATAGCTCAATGGTTTCTTTAGCTTTCCCATGCATTGCATATCCACTCATAATGGCATTCCAGCAAACCAAATTTCTTGTGGGCATTTTATCGAAACAAAGCCGAGACAATTGTAATTTTCCACAATTTGCATACATGTCAACCAATGCACTGCCAACGTATACATCATTAAAGATCCCCGTTCTAAGAGAGAAACAATGAGCTGCCTTACCATGCATTAGTGCTGCAATATTGCCACAAGCTGGAAGCAAGCATGGGATTGTGATAGAATTAGGTTTCAACCCCTCAAGTTGCATCTCTCTGAAAAGGTCCAACGCATCTATATCTTTTCCATTCTGAGAGCAACTTGCAATCATTGATGTCCAAGAGACAATATTCAGTTCTATTCCTTTGCCCTTACATTTCCTAAATACCTCCAGTGCGTTGTCAACAAGACCATTCCGTGAGAGCCCTGTAACAAAAGCATTGAAGGCACCAATGTCCCTTTGGTCCATTTCATCAAAAACTTGTGACATCTCAAGTGCGCAACAACATTTCCCATACATATTAATAAGTGCACTAGCGACACATTTATCTGACCTAAATCCCTGCTTGACCACATAACTATGAATCTGGATTCCCATATTCAACTCTTCCAAGTCTGCAATAGCAGGAAGAACACTAGAAACACTAGAAGCATCAGGCAGAAAACCTTGTGAATGCATCTTCCGATACGTGGCCATTGCTTTCGCATACAAACCACTACGATTGAAACCCGAGATCATTCCATTCCATGACACGTTATTGGGTGCTAAACCTGTTTTTCTCATCTCAGAAAGAAGCTCCTTGGCCTCATCTGCTCGCCCAATGTTAGAGTACCCAGCAATCAAAGCACTCCAACTCACCAAATCACGTTGGGGCAATCCATCAAACAGCTTGTGGGCATCCCTGATATCATCGCATTTAAGATACATATGCAGTAAAGAGGACTGAACAAATAAATCCAACGAAAACCCAAACACGAATGCAAGTCCATGAACCTGTTTCCCAGCTTCCAAGCACGGTAGTCCAGCGCAGGACTTGACGACGCTAGGGAAAAGAAAACTATCTGGCACAACACCATCAGCTAACATACGAGAAAAGATACTGAGAGCTTGGGCAGGATGGTTGCGCTTCGAAAAGGCATGTATTAGGGTGGAGAAACAGAACAAGTCGGGATCAGGAATCGAATCGAGGACGAGGTTTGCATCGCCAAAGCAGAGGTTATTAGCATAGAGAGAGAGGAGCTTGGTGGTGAGACGGGCATTGTTAAAGAGGCCAGTTTTGAGCAGGGAAGCGTGAACTTGTCGGGTCTGTGATTCAGAAGCTGAAGTGGAATTGAGATGTTGCAACAAGTTGTGTTCAAATTGATCCAACAAGTGGAAAGCCTGGCTTTTCAGGGCTACTTCCTCAGCATTCCCTCCAAACGGATGAAAACTACTGATTAGTCTGCATAAGTTAGTGAACTTTAGATACTTAAAATTTTTGGGCCTAACACCAACTGTATCCATTTCTCCTTAAAACGAGTCAATGAAGCAATTAGATTGCCAGTAGCAACTCCCTAAAGGAAATCTACACAACTGCTAACCAGGAGACCTGGCAATTAAAGAGAGAGGATAAAGAACTCATGCTAATATGTAATAAAGAAACATGCATTATTCGATTAAATATAGAGAGAAAACTATAGCACAGCTGTGGTACGTCATAAATTTTCATATAAGCAATTTATAGCATAAAATTTTTTGCTAGGAACATTTAGGACATGACAATCAAAAGTGTAATGCCCCATATCCCACACCAGGTATATTCTCAGAAGATTATGGATATTTAAGTGGTGATTTATGAGTCTCCAAAAGTACTTTCAAAGTAGTATTTTTGGATGATGCCCAATCTCGCTGGTATTACATTTGGTATCCAGTTGCGACTTGGTTCATACCTAAGTAAGCCTTAGATGGTTACCATAGGGCAGAATCGTGATGAATATAGATTCCCACCTATGTACCCACATGGGTTATAAGTTCATTCTCTCCGTAGACTATAATTTTAATCTCCTAGCTCACTCTAATTAGCTAGATGGAAGCCATTCATTTTGATTGATAAAGTTCATCTATCAAGAATTTGATAATTATTTATCTCACTCCTCTAGAGAAATCTGATCTCCAAATGCAAATTTTTATGTTTTCCTCTTTTGAATCAAGATTTAAGGTTTCATACAAAATTTAAGTATTTTTTCCCCTTTTCTCAGTGGCTATTTTTTTTTTTTGTAAATCAAATTTGGTTTCGATATATAACTAATTAATTTTTTTTTTTGTTCTTTTGATTTGTATAGACAGAAGTATGGTTATTTTTGCTAAGTTATTCATTGGCTTTAATTTGTATGCTCGAACATAAATTTAGAGAAATTTCATAACATAAATTTTCAGATGCCACATGCCACAACGTGCTTCTCAAGGTTGTTTTTGGTCAAAAATTTAACATAGGTTACAATTTAGACAATTTAGAGACCAAATTATTATAAATCAAAAAATTTAGAGACTTAATTACTATAATTAAACTTTGAGAATCAAATTGCTATAAATTGGAAATATAGTTCAAGGACAATGTGTACTATCAACCCTTATAATTACTACATATAGTTACTATAATACCCCCACAAAATTGATATATACATATCTATTGACTATATTTAATGACCGATACGAAAATTAATATCTAATGGCTTAGATTTTGTCTAGTTTTATATGTCACCGATCCGTTGTCAGTTCAGACCCGAATTGGTCGATTTATATGTCTGACTTAGTTATTTTGGACATTAGAAATTCAATCAAAAGGTCTGTTCATTGATTCGAAGTTTTGTTGAGAAGTTGATTTTTTTTAAGTAAGAGATCGAGGGCGTAGAATTGGTTTCTGACTCTTCAAACGATCATCCAATCGGCGCCTTGAGTATCTAATAATATGGTATCGCTATTCTAATGAGGTAGGGATTCGGTTACTTCTCTTTTACGTTATTTTTGAATAAAACTTATTTTCTGCGACATATGAGAATAAACGTGATTTTAAAACTTTTAAATATCTGTGATGGAATTGAATGGTATGATTTATGTAATGGATTACTCTGGGACTTTTCTGAGTACATATTACTTTTGGAGATGTTAAAATAGGGTCGTTATGCTGCCCATTTTTTTACAAAATTTAATTAATCATTTTATTAAAAACCAAAGTATCATTTGAACTTAAATTATTGCATAGCTACTTTTACACATCAGTTCAGAGTATACGTGTCATAGGATCGCACATAAGTCCCAAGTTAGCATCATAGGATTTTTACAATATGGTGTTGTAGCTCCACCAACGGTGCAGAGTCTCTGAACTTGCGCAGGGTATTTCTTCCGATTATCTCTCTATTTGGTAAGCGTAGGCAATACGGTTGCCCCTCTAAGTTTGGTAGGCGACATGTGGGTATCCCATTCGGTTATAGGCTAGGTGTCAAGTAGGCTGTATGGCACACGTAGTGCCAACACCCTGGTTTCCATTAATGAGAGGTGGTAAACTCATAGGTATGGGTGGATTTGTGTCATGTGTTTGTGGACTGATTGATTTTTAGATATCATACTTTTTGTATATATATATATATATATATATATATATATATATATATAGGTATGTGCATACGGACTATTAGTTTTTGAAATGGATACGTATAAGTATATATATATATATACACACACACACATATGATTTTGCAAAAAGGTATTTTGGATTAAACTAACCATGCAGGGACTTTCCATCACTAAAAAAGTTTTTGAATGAGGTAAGAGCTTTCCTACTGAGATTATGAGCTCGCCCCTTCTATTTTTCTTCCCTTTCAAGTAGTTATCTATCTGAGTCAGTCATTTCGATGGCCAGACAAGTCGTTTGGCTATCTTTATTCCTCTTTGGTTCGCCCTTATAACTTGTCCTATTCTTTTCATTTCTATCTATTTAGTCATGTTTATTGTTTATGTTAAGTAAATGTATGAGAATGTATTTACTACTATTTGAGGATTTGGTATATAAATGGGATATTATGATTCCTAAAGAGTATACTTTCAAAGTTTTAAGTACTTAAAATTTTGACTAACTTGTAAATTAATTTTTGGACTTTCTGACCTAAGATTTGCGAACTTTATTTTAATAAACATTAAAGTTTTTATCAAACCAAGTTTTTATATAACTTAACTATGTTTTATTGAATTTTAATTAGCGTATCTTTCTTAATAAATTAATCTAAAGATGAGCTCCTTTTTATATAGAATTTCTAATGATTTAAGGACTAAAATGAAAAATCTAAGTATTTGGTCTTCTCCGAATTTTTGTAAAATTCTTTATTTATATTAATTTACACTCAAAATGTCATAACAGTTACTACTATCCTATTTTAATTTAATTTTTATGGTTTTTTTTTTAATTTTTGCCCTTGTCTCACTTTGCCCCCTGTAATATGAAAAGTAACGTAAATACCCTTAAAGTTTCGAATTGTTTTAAAAATTTGCCCCTTCTATTAGTTTTATAGATGGAAACTGTTAGTTTACTCTTTTAAGGAATAAAGTGATACATTCTATATATTTTAAGGGGTAAAGACGTAAAAAATCTAAAATATCATATTTTATTATAAACCCAAAATTAATAAAATAAAAAAATCTTTATAAAATAAAAATAAAAACAAATTACAAATGCATATTTTTTTCAAATTTTTTTGTCCACGCATGGTTTATATAGATTGTCTCACTCTGCTTCTTGTAATATAAAAAGTAACATAAATGTCCTGAAGTTTCAAATTGTTTTAAAATGCCTTAATTTATTAGTGTGGAGATGGCAATCGATATTTTATTCATTGGAAAAAAAAAATACGGGCTACATATTTTGAGGAAGAAAAAGAGATCCCAAATATCAAATTTAATTTAAATAAGGAAAAAAAAAAACTTTTAACGTACATGTTTCAATCTATATTTCTATAATCATATATATACTTGATTTTGTTCTCTTTATTTTGAAATGATCTAGTTGCTAAAAAAACAAAAAAAAAATTGTAAAAGTTATGGTTTCAATAATTTTACTTGTTAATTTCGAGAGTTAGAAAAAAAAAATATTTTTATTTTGTATTTTTGTAGAAAATGTATTAATTTTCGTCATTTTTTCTTATTCTTTGCATTGTTATTATTTATTTTTCTTTGTTATGATTTGACATTCTATTCTACCCATATAATTAAATGTACATTTGTGCCTTTTTTTTTAATTTTTATTCTAGAGAGATTATTTAATTTTATTAATTTTGTATTTTTAATTAAATTTGATTTTTTTATTTTTGCCCCTTAAAATATATAGCGGGTATCACTTTACCCCTAAAATGGTAAACTAATAGTTTTCATCCATAAAACTAATAGAAGCGGGAATTTTTAAAATTTAAATAATGCGGAACTTTAGGGGTACTCACATTAATTTTCATTGGGTGGCAGAGCTAGGCAAAATTATTACTTTTCATATTACAGAGGGCAAAACGAGACAAATTATATACGTCGGGGGGAAAATATGAAAAAATTCCTAGTTTTTATTGGCTGGGCTCAACGCATGTACTAATACTAAAATTAAAAGTAATGTTAGGGTCACATATAATATACACACAATGTAGTATGTATTTTGAGTCACTCGTACAGAGAGATTTCCCTAGTATAATACTATTAATACTAATGCTAATAATAAAATTCGGCTCCATGCAAAAATGAAATAGAGTGTATGCGTGCCTTGATATCTCTTTTACTCTCTCTTTCTCGATCTGTTAGGGTTAGGGTTAGGGTTAGGGTTAGGGTTAGGATCCATTAATTTAGTCATGTCTAGCTGTCAATATTTGGCAGCTGGGGGAGAAGTTGGCCGTCTCGTCAGTGAAGAATAAAATTTAGGAGGAAATCAAGCGAGAAGCGGTGAAGATTCTAGGCTCGGATGCGGATCTCCAGGAGCGGCGGCGTAGTGACCAAAGGATGTGATATCTCACACCTAATCAGGGAGGCAGCCGAGGAGTTCTATATATCGGGAGATAAGCTGGGATGTCAAAGAGTTGGGGGTGATCACACTCAGGAGCTCACACCTCTCATCTCCAACGCCATACGCCGGAATGAGAACCTAATCGACCATGAGGCCATACAGATCCCTCCACATTAATTATAGAGTCCGACTTGGTATACCTGATCGCCTTGGACGACTGCGCTGATGAGGAGGATATAAATCTTGTCCTCAAAAGAGAGGAAGCGAATGCTCTCCAACTCCGTATATCAATCAAAATTTACATAAATTTTTTCCTTTTTTTTTTGTTATAAATATATATATAGTTGCCAATACAATAGGTATTTTTTCTCTTTACCTATAGGTAGGTATTTTTTTTTATCCGTTAGATCACCATCTAATGGTGATTTAATAGTTATAATGAAGTGCATGAAAAGATGTGCATCATTAATGCTCTTTTTCTCTCTTATTTTTTACAATAAAAAAATATACATGCTAAATTTTCATTAGCTAAATTAATACCTATACATAGGTAAAAAAAAAAATACCTACTGGATTGGTGCCCATATATATATATATATACACGTTGCCAAGTATTTTTTTTCTTTATCTATGGGTAGGTATTTTTTTTTTAGCCGTTGGATCACCATTAGATGTTGATCCAATGGCTATAATGAAATGCATGAAAAGACGTGCATCATTAATGCTCTTTCTCTCTCTTACTTTTTATAATAAAAAAATGTGCATGCTAAATTTTCATTGGTCAAATTGATACCTACCCACTAGATTGGTGCCCATATATATATATATATATATATATATATATCCTGAACTCAGTGTGTGTGTGTGGGACAGGTTGGCAATCGAAAAGAAGTTTGCAAGCTCACCAGTATTGAACTATGTTTTTGCTACGTATATATGTAACCTTACATAAATTAGTGTACGTTTCTTTTTCTTTTTCTTTTTTTAGGCACCTATCTTTGTAATTAAAAATATTCGGGTTTTCTTCTTCTTCTTCTGCTTGGTAATTAGCTCTTATTTCTCAATTCAGGAAGGAGGAGTTTGACGAGTACTACATGCACCCGGCCAAAGATCGATTGGGGTTCGTTACTCAATAACAAAACTCAGAACCAGCGAGTAGGCGAAGCTTTGCAGTGTCTAGCTACGCTGGCTTCGTGGTATGTCACCAACTTACTTTGTACTAATTCCTTTCTATTTTGTAACTTCTTTTAGTATTTAAGATTTCCACGAGTCTTGTTATATATTTAGTATTTTAATTTCCCTTGAATTTTTCAAGTTCTAAGTATTTATAATAATGGTTTGGTTAAAATGTAGTATAGTACAAATAGAGTTTTGATGTTGTATGCTTGCAATGTCATTCCGCCAGTTTATCAAAATATTATCTTACTGAATTTCTCGTGGATTCCGCATACATATTGTTCTGCATAAAATTTATCGGCTTTTATACCCAAGGTTCATGGATATGTAGGATTTGTGTTGATCTTATAAAGAACTCAGTTCGGAGTTCCTGTTGCTTCATGTTTTTGTTTTCACATATACTATGTAATACTGTATTGGCAGGTTTGAGGAGTACATATATATAGCAGCTTAGCTGTTTCCTGGGATGATCTGTTTAGCTCGTTTTATTTGAGCTTTGTATATCTTTTAGGAATGTAAAGACTCTTCTCAAAAGCTTTTAATTCCTGTGATAACACGTAGAACTTTGATTTGTTGTTTTTGTTATATATATATGTTTACCTTAATAAAGGGGAACTTCGTTCTGTTAACAAAATTGAACTAGTCAAATTTTTACCTTTATTGCATTTACTCCCATATGTACAATATTTTTATGACTGTGTGGAGAATCATATAAATATAAGTGAGTGTAGTGTAGTATGCAGAAATATGTTAGATAAGTAAATTGTAACAATTATCATTTTCAATCACAATTAAATTGGTAAACGAAAGTTTTATGTTTTTAAGTCGTAACGATGGTTTACTATTGTGTTTAAATGAATGTAAATGTAGACCACTAGATGGTAAAATACTTTACTCATACGAAACAAATAGCTAAGTATAAGAAAATCCCGTTAACAATTTATTTCTCTCCTCTACTAATTTCAGGTTGCGTGGCTAAGTACTTCGGTAGTAGTGAAGGCATTACCGGAATTAAAAAAAAATCTGACAAAAACTTGTTAGGCTGCAAATGTGTGATGAGTTAAAAAGCAACAGAAGAAACTATGTTATATACATTAGCACTAAGCAGCGTTTACTTACAAATTAAGGTACATTTGTAATGACTTGATCGGGTTGGAAATAAGAGATTTTTAAGACTAGAAAAGCTAAATAAGAAACTAAAGAGAATTTTGGTAAAAGAGAGAATTTGTATTATTACTCGACTTGTTTCTCTTTTGTTTGATACAAAATGAGAGAAGTAGCATTCTATTTATACTACTCCAAAGATGATTCTAGATACTCTATATAACTTCCATCACTTAATTAATTATACAAAATACATGAGTAATCTAACAAATACAAGAATACTCTAAAAACTTGGATGTTAAATTATAGGTTATTAGACACACATACCAAAACAAATTTAACTCACAATATAAGCCCAAACAATTAAATTATGGTCTAATGGGTCACAAAAATTAAATTATGGTCTAATGGGTCACAAAAAAAAAAGTTTATTTCTAACAAATCGATCTAAAACTTAGGTGGAATGTGGGAATTTTCTTGTGTAGGCCAATTTTGCCAGATGGGAACCAGCACATGCTCCCTTCTTCGACTTTCAACGTCCGTGGAACCAATACTTGAAAAGCAGGAGAGCAATGCGAAACTGAGCTTATTGCATTGAGGTTCTCAATGGCTGCAAAAATTTCTGAAAATAAGGTAAACGAAAAGTGCTGAAATCTTGTAGTCTAAAAGTCCTCAGTACTTGTTCAGCTTATAAGTACCTGCACGTGATACTCAAAATTCAATGGAAAAGATGCCCCAGAGCACCTAAAGAAGCGAATCGGCAACATTTGTACAGAAGTAAGCTCCAACTCTTCAAGTGTCATAAAAGAGCTAGCTACAGTAATCAAGACAGTGAAAAAATCATCCAGTATAGATTTCCTAGTTAGACAAATGAACAATGCAGTTTAGGAGCTCCAAAATGACTTAAGATCTCTTCCTAGTTAATTCATTCCATAGAGCTGGAACTCCTCAAGGGAAGAAAATAAAGGAAAATTTGACTGGAGCTGTAGCAGCTGCAATCACAATCCTGTCAAAAATCCTGTCAGTTATAGCCTATGGCTGATGAAAAGATAAAAATAAGATAATAAGCTGATAACTGAGTAACACTTGAGGAATAAGCTCGGTAGTATAATCACACAATTTAATCTCTTTATAAGGCCTAGTTTGGTTAAGCTTTTAAACAAGCTCAAAGCACATACATTCTTAACAATTTGTAGATCAAAAGATGTTGGTAAAATCCAAAAAGATGGATTATTTAAAAATCTAGACTACAGTCACAGTAGAAAACTGAAGTTGACCCAACCCAGTTTGGTTTTTAGATTTTGCGGGGGAATCCGCACGAATTTTATGAGAATTTTGACATACCTAAATCAACCCTTGACAATTAAAGAAATTCCAAAGGAAAATATCCTCCGAGAAATGTGAGGATGGAATTGGCGAGAGATGGCCCCGTGCTTCTGCCGTTGAGCAAGATGGAGACCAAAGAAGGTTACATTGTTCGTGAACATAGAAGATGAAATTCCAATTTGGCCGATTTTTCTCTTTTCATTTTGTTTAATAGCTTCGATTTGAAAAAAAATTGTTTTCTGAATTAGAAAATTAGCTTAGATATGTGTATTCGGTTATTTACTTATTTTTAATTAGTTCCTCTGAAGTTCTTCTATTTGTAATTGACAGAAATTGTTTATAATTCTGCTCATCCATTCAATTTAACTGGACGCTTCATTCTTATTCACATCATACCCACATGTTATCGAAAATAGTCTTCGTTACAACTTACTTTAGTCAAGAGCCAAAAATTTCTCTTCCACGAGTTTTTGGTTGCAGAGTATATAAACTAATGGCTCTCCCACATTGCATTAAAGTGGGTTCTCAAAAAAAAATTGGAAATTTATGTTAATGTTGAATCTATTTCTATCATCAAATATCTTAAGCCCGTCATAGGTGATGTTTTTACGACATAGTTCGTCGATTTGATAAAATCAAGTTCTATTAGAAAAAAATAACTTAAATTATCATAGAATACATCATCACTAACTTAATTTAGTCCTCGTACTAATCTATGTGAACTTGAGATTCAAAGAATTATATATTTGCAAAATATTGCAAATTAACTACCAAGTGCATTCACTTATGCGAAGGAGAATAACTCTGTCACATATACCAGCTGGAGCTGTAAATATGGGCGGCCCAACCCAGCCCGTTCGGGCCTGAGGAGAAATTCGGGCCGGGTCGGGAACAGAAGCGAGCTGGCCTGCAAAGCATTTTTGAAGACCCTGCCCGGCTCGACAGCCCGCAGGGCTAAAGTTCTGAGCCGGGTCGGGCTAAATCCGGGCCAAATCCGGCCTGATCCAGTAATTTAAAAAAAACAAAAAAATAGAAAAATGAATCTTTTTCAATAAAAAATAAAATTACTAGTTGCATACTTCCTAATTTAGTAAAATAAATAACTAAAATTAATAAGACAAATTTTTAAAAATAGAAGAGAAAAAAAAGTGTGCGAACCAGCACCAATGGCCCAGCCCGACCCGCGGGCCAAGTGAGCGGGCCGCGGGCCATCCTGTTGGGCCCGACCCAAATTTACAGGTATAATACCAGCTATACATACAACAATATAAATTAATGTCTCTATCAGACAATCTTTGGGCACAAAAGCAAGTAAATCTAAGGCACTCCTGAAGCATGCATACCAATTGAATCAAATAATAAATTACACAAAAAAGACATTAGAGAAAGTGGCAATTTTGAAGATGATGGTATCTCAGAAGAGATAACCACATTGCTAAAACAAGAAATTAAAAGAATTGAATGAATAATCCCAAATAAAGTTCGAATACTTGAGGATATTGAAAATAAGTTATTTCGATAAATTATTTCAGCTCTGAAAAAAAGTAGATTCGTGATGAAATTATTGTCGAGAGTATATATGTAGTAGCAATTAATCTAACAAATAAAAATGAAAATCTTGAATCAGAATTCGCCAAAGAACATTGATAAGAAATGCTTGACTAAAATAGAAAGACGCAATTCATGAATTAAATTCTCTTAAACATAGTCATGTCAAAATTATTTAATAAGCTTCTCGTATCCATGCCCTTGTTAGCAATCATTGGAATATAATTAACAATCATCCCTATGGATTAACTATTCTATGAATAAAACCAAGAAAATCTAGGAAGGATGTTTGTTTTGTATTTACGAAATGAAACAACAAATAAATTAAGATAAATAAGAGAAACGTGATAAAATAACTTTTATAATTATGTTATTAGAAAATTTGTGAATTACTAGATGACTTCTTGATGCAATTCTATCATTTCATTCCAAAATAATTGCATAATCACAAAAAATAATAAATAAATAAATAAAGATTCGTGAATGGTTATTTTTTTGTTATTGAAAGTTTAAAAGTATTGAAGCAAAAATTTATTTATTTTAATAATTTTTTCCTATTAATATAAAGAATTATTTTTTTTACCTAAATTTTAGCACATTTATGTAAATAGGTAGTATAACAAAGTATATAAACCTTTTCTTTTTTTGGAATATTAATTTAAGAATTTTTAAGTACAAATGATATACTTCCTAAATAATTAGTTAATTAATTATCTATTTAAGACAATCTTCTAAATGTGAAAACATATTTTTATATAAAACAAAATTAAGACAACTATTAATTTATTGTCTGCAATATATGAGTATTTTATATGAATTTGTGGGACTTTTTATCTTTTTTTTTTAAAACAAATTATGAGTATAAATTAAAATCAGTTAATTACTAAAATATTATCATGCATAAATTACTTTTAATGAGTGTTTAATATTGTTCTTTTTCCATTGAAAATTAATGCTATATTTAAAAAGTTATGAAAGACATACAATTACCATATTAATTCTTCCAAAAAAAAATATCGACCTAATTCAAATGGGAAAGAATAAATAATTTACTATATTATCGGCAAAAAACAAAAATCAATCTAATTAGGAAGGAGTAAACTATGGAAATAGCAAACAAGCTGTGGGACCCGTTCCCAAATCATACACCACGTGGATGGTTAAGTGGCAGGACAGGTCACAAACGGGGCCCACCGTCCGACATTTGTCAAGAGTGACTAGCTAAAGGCCACGCGAGTCGCACGTGGTACCACACCGGCCATTGGGCCGTCCAAAGTTAGGGCCGAGCCCATCCCAGACCCTGGATAGACTCGGCCCAGTCCGATCCTTACCTCGACAGCTGGGGGTCGGAAGCCCCAAGGGTCTTCCACCAAAGTACAATGGACAGCAACTCACAGCTCCAGACCCGGACAGAGTATTTAATGCGATCTTGAATAAGTGCGCACAAGGGGCAAGTCATCTTGACAGAACGACGATTTGTCAAGATTTCGTCCCTGACAGACTCGAGCCATAGGAGACAGCGGAAACTAGGATACAGTGGTGCAGGAAGGATCACGGTAATCTCGGTCCGTGACCTTCGGAAAAAGTCTTGATGAAACAGGTACTCGGTCATGAGATTGGAAACCAGGAGGTTCACAATTTCAGGATCATATATATATGAGTCATGCGTCCCTTTGAAGGGGCATGTATGCATACAAAAAGAAATATTTAAAAGTTTACAAGCAAGAAACAAAGATATACTCATATAGAACTAAATCTTTGCTACTCTGAATCAAAGAAAGACCACTGACTTAAGCATCGGAGAGTCTTTGCAGGTGGCCACCCCCGCCTCTCCGATCCTGCCTGAAGTTCAGAGCGCTTTGGAATAGCAAGGATACGTGGACAGTTAAAGGACACAGTATCAGCGGTTCAGAGATACGTGGACGGCTGGTGAGAAACCGATCCAATACAAACTAAACTAACTATTAAACTCAAAATTTGAGCTAAGAAATTAAGATATTCAAAAACGGTTAAACATCTGGCTCAATCTTTCTCTATTTGGCCACCATCCTATTTCTTATTTTTCCAAATGATCTTAAAACTGGAAAATGGGAAGGTTCGCGCTTTAAAAATAATAACATAAAAAAGAAATTTTTTATTTAGAAGAAGACTATAGCATTCTTCCTGCCGAAGGTTAGAGTAAATAATACAACTTCAATGCTTTGGTTCGGACATTTGTACATACTTGTGTTTAGCTAAAATATTGGAAGAATTGATCTCATATATAAAAGACAAATATTTAAAAATGCTTTTGGACATAAAGGCAAGATCGAAGAGATTACAACTTAAACAAGTCGGCTTCATCCGTTATATATAGAAACTGTAATTGAGTAGCAAAATGCCATTGAACAACTTCTTTTTGATCTTATAGGACTTGATGATTCTTCTCTGTCCAGTTACACATGGTCTCAAAAACGACATCCTCACAACCAACAACGATTTTGTTGCTCAATAGTAATGGCTTGACAACAAGAAAGGAGATCAGGTAGCACAATCTAAAAATAGGAAAAATCAAATATTTTAGAAAATTTCACTAAAAATTGATTTAAAATATGGCAATTCAAAACTTTAGTACTAAGGAGTTTCTCACTTATATGTATCGCCGTATTCTTTAATAAAAAACTGCTCTGCTTTAGACATAATTGTCTCCATTGCTTTGGTCATCAACTCACTAATTGGTAGCACAAAGTACGACTTAACATGGTTTATAGTCAGCTCACACTTGTCCAATAAGAAAGCACAATTATTTATGCAAGAATGAACCTGATACTTATCAGTCATGATTAGGAAATCCAATATGGTTGGAACCTAATTTTCCTCCTCTATTATTAATAACTTATCCATACCATGCATAAATCTAGAAGTTTGTTGAAAATTTTTTCTTCTGCATTTGTATAAAGAAACAGAATTAAGTAGATAAGGCATGATGAAATAAGAAAAAATAAAATAAAACGCTTATGTAGTCTATAACTATATTCATGAATGGTGAACCTTACATTTTGCTCATTTAACTCTTTTGTTTCATTTGTAAACATATATTTTTGAACAGCTCGTTTAACTCTTTCATTTCATTTGTAAACATATGTTTTTTAACAAACAAAGGTTGAACAAAGACAGGAAACAAAATGTCATCATACATCAAGAACAAGTAATAGTTCTTACCCGCTTAAAAACTAGACACTTTTTTTTTTAATCAAAATTAGAGACTCAATAATTCTTCTTGTCCCTCTAAACAGCACTTCGTCACTCTAATTTCCTAACCAAAAAAAAAAAAAAATTGTCATTTCCTATTCCACGAAAAAAAAAAACGCTCGATTCATTCTAAGTAATGGAAAAATATTTTTTATCTCCCCAAATTTTGTTAATGTTAAGAATCATTTTTTTCCCTAAAATTTATTTAAATAGGTAGTAGATCAACAAAAAATTTTAGGTACAAATGAGATACTTACTAAGTAATTAATTAGTTATTTATTTAAGACATTCTTCTAATAGTTGATAAAACATAATTTATCTAAAACATTATTATGAACTTATTATCTAAAAAGAATATTTCATTTAAATTTTTGAGACATTCTTGTTTATTTGCACCCTAATGTGCATATGCAGTCCCTTTCTTTAATATATGTGCAAGGGGACCATTATTTTTTCCCTTTATGCATTATTATGACAACTTTTATTCTTATAAGCATATGACCTATTTGGCTAATTTAATCTAAGTTTCAATATAGCTGGTCGAACTCCAATTACCTCTTAAATATTTGGACCAAATATATAAATATGGTCCATTCTATTAAAGGACATTTTTGTACTCTAAAATAAAAGAATATTATGGAAGCTCATTTATAATTAATATGTGGAAATGTATCATTATAAAATATTAAAAACCAAGTTTAGGTTAAAATTATTGCTTCACTCATTTGATAATTTTCTTCCTTATTATTTTACATATTTTAATAGATAGTTTGACTTCATTAAAAAAGTCATAATTCAATAAATTTCTTTATCGAATACTTAAATAAAATTAATTATTTTAGTACTTATAGCTAAATAACATAATATTAACTCTTAATAATAAGAGTAATGATTTTCATATTTATAAATTTTATGTTCTTCATACCCATAAAAGTATTTTACCAAACTCTCTAGGTCAACATAATAAATTATAAGGTTATATTTTGTAATAGTTCAAATAATATAATTCATGAAAAGTTCATAAATTATTTCGTGATTGAGATAGACATCATTAATTTTATTTTTTATGATTATATATTTTTAATGGTACTTACATAAAAACATGATTCACTGTCAGTTATCCAATATACACTAGGGTATATGTACAAAGTCATACACTTTGATTATTTTAGACTCATCACTCATAATTAAAACAAAAAGATCCCACAATCCTTGTAGTGGATAAAGTTTCCAGCTATCACCAATGGACTTGAATTATTGTTCAGACTAACCTGCAGACTCTTGAATTATTGTTCAAACTAAATATAGAATTATGTTTACTACGTGACTCTTAATATAAATAATTCAATTATCACATTTTAGTCTTGAATTCTTGGGATATTTTACATTTGATTTAAAAAAATATTACATTAAAAAAACTGCGTGAAATATATAAAACAAAAGTATCTTGAACTTAAATGTCACTTCAGGAAATTAATGCTTTTAAGGCATAAATACAAGAAAGTAAACAACAAATATTTGACAACTTCATTTCTGTATTTCTTAATCTAATTGCACCAAACTCCCAAATTACCCTATTTACAAACCCTAGCTCAACCAAACTCCACTCCTAAAGACTTACCTAATTCAAACTTACCCAATACTCAAAATGGATTGAATCGAATATGGAGGGAGAAAGAGAAGGGTTGCTAGAATGGGCTAGAAGAAGAAGGGTTGAATTTGAGGAAGAAAGTGGTGGTATTGGGACTAGAGTCCACAAACGGTTGAGTTCTTTTATTATTATTATTATTATTACTTGCAGCTTTTTTCCATTTTAAATCAAAACTTATATAAAATCCTAATGAAAAATCAATGTCTAAATTTATTTCTGTTTGGAAACATGGATGAGATACATTCAGATTTTTTTTAAGCAATTATCTTGGATAATTTGGTCTTTTTCTGGCTTTAATGACTTAATTAGTGAGTGAATGGTAGAATAAGGTTTTAATTAATGAAAGGTATACGTTGGGTTAATTTCTGCGAAAAACCAAAACTTCAGATATTATTCTTTGATTTACTTAAAAATAAATAAGAAAGCAATATTTTGCGAATTAAGGCACTCAATTGGTCTAAGGCGCATAAGGTATGTGTGAGTAAGTGAGAGGTATAGTTCTGAGTCTTGGTAGAGTCTAATTCTTAATTTAAAAAAATAAAAATGAAATTACCAAATATTTTGTACGCCATTACCTTCTTTAATCCAAACGTAGAAAAGCCTAAAATCTAATCCCCTTGCTCTAAATACCCAAAGGAAAAAAAAAATTTCTGAAAGGGCCAAAGCACAATATTGCAGGAATACAATGACTATATTGGCAAATAGTGAAAATTCCAAGCAGAGGACCGAGGACATATATGTAAATGTAATATGAAGCAGAAAAGGGACCAACAAGGCAAGACAGCAGAGTCCAGAGATAATGATGCTGGGTCACTGAGTCACTGACTAACCTTGATTGACTCACTGACAGACAACTCGCTTCCATTTTGGCAGCTTTTTCCACCGTTTTCTCTCAAAATTACAAACCAGAGTTAAAGCTTAAAATATGGCCTTAAGAGAAAAACGACAATGATAGACTTTGTAATTTGAACCTACTCCAATGTCGTTTTACCAAACGACTTCAAATCTAACTTGTCTTCTTTTCTCATCCAAAAACCCCACCAAATTCCGACATAATTCATTTCAACCATTTCAGAGAACTCATAGAAGTTGAGAACCCTAACACTTTCTCTCACTTTCTACCTCTTGTCTTTCTCTCTCCTCGAGACTCATCTGCTCCTACCCACCATGTCAAATTGGCCAGGTACATCAAAAAGTTCAGATTCTTTTTCTTTTGTTCATGAAAATTTTGTCATATATGGGACTTGTATTACTTTCACTGATCCGGGCAAGTGATCAGTCTAGATTGTTTAATTCATAACCATGTAAAAAGAGTTGAATTTTGGTTCTTTTTCGTATTGAATAAAGGTTGGTTTCTGGGTTTATTCCATGTTTGTTAAAATTTAATGCCCAGATCCTTAACTTTTGTTTTTTAATCTCTCAAACCATTTTCTATTCTGGGCTTTTCTTACTTTTTGCCCTTGATCTTGTCTGGTACTCTGGTTCATGAAATGGGGTGTTTTTGCTAACTTTTTATTGCTTATGATAACGATCATGTCCTTGTCAATTGCCATTCCATCTCTTTCTGTGTAATTAACATGCTTGTTCTGTCCACATTAATATTCTAACAAACTCAATTGAATGACCACTCCTGTACAGATTATTGGGCACAAGTTTAGTCGGTTGTAAATATCTTATTGTACATTATTTTGGCAAAAAAAAAAAAAAAAAAAAAAAAAGGTGAGCTTCTTGCCATTCTTTAATCTATTGAATTATGATTTATATGGTTTCCTCAATATTGATTATATACTAAAATGATACTGTCTCAAAGGGCCTTGCTTATAGGTAGTTGTAACCTGGTCTCAGCTGTGTTTATTTTATTCTTTGAAGACCGATGGCAGACTTGGTTGGGCCAAGGTTGTACAGTTGCTGCAATTGCCGAAATCATGTTGCCCTTCACGACGATGTCATTTCTAAGGCTTTTCAGGTGAACAACTTAATGCTGATTTTCCTTTGAGTTCATGTTCGTAGTGCTGAATTACTTGCTCATTCGAGTATTTGGACAATGGGGTGCTCTTGCTTGGGCTATTCGTTACAAGAAGCTGAATAGAAATTGTGTTCTTTGTAAATGAGAATGATCGCTTTAGTAAAGAGAAAAAGAGGAAAGAAATTTTGCACTTTGTATGGAATTTTCTAAGAAAACACTAACCAAACTCATTTGACTGAGATACTGAGCCAAGTGGTTTGTATTGTGTTCAAGGAAAAGAGCTTATTTGATTAGTGGGTATGCGGATCATCTTGTTTTAGCTGTGGCTATTGAAAAATTGTTGATACGGTGATGTGTAGGGAAGAAATGGTCGAGCCTTTCTGTTCTCTCATGCGATGAATGTCATGGTAGGGCATAAGGAGGACAGGCAACTCATGACTGGTCTCCACACTGTTGCTGATGTCTACTGCAGTGATTGCCGTGAAGTGCTGGGTTGGAAGTATGAGAGAGCATATGAGGAAACGCAGAAGTACAAGGAAGGAAAGTTCATACTCGAGAAATCAAAAATAGTCAAGGAAAACTGGTAGTAACAATGGAGGTTTCTGACTTACCTGTCAATATATCAATCAGAGTGTAAAGGTCGCTTGTTCTTGGATTCTGGTCAACTGAAAATATCTGAAACATTGTTCCTCACTGTGCATTGGTCTTGTGTATCTAGTGTGGATATTGTATTGGGATGATTTGTTTTGTTAATAAGATGTGAACAAGTCCCTCGATTAAGCTTGTTAAGTTCATATCAGATTATCTTATTGACTTATCCCTGTGAATAGCTTCATGTTTTGACCAAATCTCTCGACTGAATTTTTCCGAGAGAGAAATTCTATGGCTAACTCTAACCACTCAATTCATGGAATTTGTATTTGGAAACCTCACTTGAGCTTTTATAGGAGGGAAGCACTCTCAACCAATAAATATTTTTGTGTTTTTGTCATTGCATTCAAGCTTCAGGTTCCACTTTGAGTGGTTTACGAGTCTAATAGAAAATAGCTTACGATTTGTGCATCATATAAGCTGCCTACGGTTCTATGGTGTTTAATCTGTAAGCATTCTACATCATATGCCTCCTTATGCCCTACCATGGTAAGCATTCTACATCTTTTCCATATTACTCGAGATTTTCTATAGGACTATTCTTGGGGAATGTGTTGGGCTATTATGTTTTTATCCAGTATTGGCTTAAACGGATGATCAGTCAAATGTACAGCTGGGAGCACGCTCCTCAAATTGGTTACGAAGACGAAATATCAATGCAGAAAAAAGATGTCAAGACTGACAAAAAAAATATAAAAAGTAGACAGCACAATAGAACTGCCCGTTCGTAAAACGTACTAGTTCCTCATTTGTGAAATCAATCGAATTTGAAGCTCTAATAAGTAGTAAGTAAATTGGTTTAGACTATAGTCTTCAAGAGACTCGAGAAAATGTATGAAATTTCGTGTCATGGTTCAGGCGTTGACCACTTATGTCCCTAAATGAAACTTCAGAAGAAATAATGTAAAAAAATAGAGATCATTTTGGGATTGAATCACTGAATGCGCAAGAAACTGTAATAAGGACAAACGAATTTAAATACAATTATACCCCCCCAAAAAAAGGAATTAAAATAGAATTATGCCTGAGATAGCATGGTTATCAACAAGTCAATCTTTGATCAATACAAAAGCCAATGAAATTCATCATGTTCCTAAAAAAATGCTTTGCTTCATCGTTGCAACAATCAAACGAGCAAATCATATCAGAGAAAAATAAAAAGGGCAAGAATTTAGCAAATCACGCAGCAGCTACTTTTTTCTTTGTTATCCACCTCCTTCTCGCATTTTCTATTGCTTGTTCCCTCATTCTCAAGAGTTCAAGACAACATTGTTGATATTGAGTCTCAATTGCATCAAGCTCCAGCTTTAGCTCATCATACCTATTGTTCTCTCCAACAGACAAGAAATGGATGCTCGACAAGCAAAAATTTTTTGATAAACCAGAACAATAATCAATATAGGAGGGTGCGGAGCTCCTTGTGGTCTCATTGATCATCATATGTGATTCACCAAAATTACCTTCACAGCTATTCTCCTCATGCTCATGATCGTAAACCTTGAAGTCCGAATTGAAACAATAACCATCAGGACTCTTATTGCATCCATCAAGACTGTATGATTCCCAAGGTTTAAAATTATCAGCATCTGAAGCAGATCTTACACCATACTCTGCTGATATATCTGAAGTTGATGAAACTTCGTTTCCTTGATCTTCCACATCTGCCATCTGTGCGAGAACATGCTGCATGTCAATAGCATTGGAAGTAGGCTTAACCAGTCCTGAATCCCAAGAGCACCTCAATGAAATTTCGTCATTTAGAAGTATAGAAGAATCCCCAGTTGAGCTATTTGCTCCAGTTGACAAAGCTCCAGATGAAACATTCCAGCTGGGCACAAGCTTTACAATCAAGTTGTCAATCAACACAGCTATAGCAGTTGTATCTTCATTTGACAGATCAAGTTGCTCAACCATCTCCCGAGCAATTGAGATTGCAGTGTCAGAATCAAGATAGAATGCAAAATGGATATTTCTTATCCGACCTATTAAAAAGAAAACAAAATTCACATCTACACTTTAGTAAAGAAATACAAGAAACAAGCTAAGGCACAAATAAATCTACTGTGTAACGGATATACCCACCACTAGGATCAGCAATGCGCAAAGTTAATGAAATTGTATTATCACCATCTTTCTCCCCTCTTAACCTGAATTCATTGTTCCTAGTGTGCTGCCATAGTTCTGAACTGGAAAAGCTAGATGTTTCACTGGCGCTTTTAACAACAGAGCCAACAGAAAGCTTCTTGCTGTTAGAGTCAATGTCCATTGGAGATTCACAGTTCATTGGGCGACAGTCAGGACGTGGAGAGTCAACTAATTTGGGGATAAAGTTTGGTATCCGATTAGGTTCATGATTCTGATCCATAAGATTTTCAGTTGAAAGAAAAGGATCTTTCAAAAGCTCCACTGCAGGCAATCTCATAGATGCAGGAACTAGACACTTCTCTATGAACTGCTTAACTTCAGGATTATCCACTTTACCGAGAGAAGCTGGCTTTATTCCCTGCAACAAAAGAAGTAAAATAACGTTACATTGACCATTATGAATCAATTAAGTGGGAACTGAGTCTTCAATTTCTAGGGAATCAGTGACTTACAGAGGTAACCTTCTTAAAAATTTGAGCAGGATTTCTGCACTCACTATAAGGGTATTCACAAGTAACCATTTCTAACATACACATGCCAAAAGAATATATGTCAACGAGTTCATTGTACTCCTCTTCATAAAGCTCCGGAGCCATAAATTCAGGAGTGCCTGCGCAAAAGAAAAGGATCATGACTTTAAGTAGAAATACTTTAACCAATATCATACACCTTCAAAAAAACGAAAATTGCTACCAATAACACTACGAGCAGTAGGCTGTTGCATGACAACCGCCAATCCAAGATCTCCAATTTTAACTTCTCCAGTATTTCCATTAACAAATATATTGTCACATTTCAGATCTCTATGAATAATGCGGGGACTGTGAGAATGCAGATAGTGTAATCCACGAAGAATCTGTCTAGCCCAGTTCTTGATAGCTTTCACATCCACCTGTTTATGCTTCTTACGGTACCTAGATAGTAGATCAAATGTAACAATAAGTAAAACAAAATAACTGGTGAAGGCAAGGAAAAACGTGAGAAAGAAAATGTATGGGAAAAACCAACAAAACTCACTTCCTCAAACTGCCAGAAGTAAACAACTCAGTTATCATATTGATAGTCTTGTTCGTATCATCCACCCAAGAGTAATAGAATTTCATAATATTTTCATGTTTCAATGACTTCAGTAGATGAACCTCGAAATATAATCTTTCCAGCTGGTCGGGTGACTGCATTAAATCCTCAACACTCATTTGGTTCCAAGCTACCTCTACTCCATCAACTTCGTCAAATGCCTTATATCTGATGGGGGATAGCCAAAAAAAATTAGTTGACAGGTAAAGTGCTTACGAAAAAATATTTAAATTTCAAAAAGAAGGAAAGTATGATCCATACACAGTCTTGAATGCTCCCCTCCCCAAGACTTCTTCATACTGAATGCACGAAAAGGGAGGAAAAAACAAACAAAAAGAGGATTATATCACAATCCGATATAGCAATAAAATCAGCAAACAAATAAAAAATGATCATGAATGTATGTATTACAATTACAAAACCAAATAGAAGACAATAACTCTTAAAGAGAATCTACTAGTTCATGGCCAACAAAGACCAAACCAAAATGCTGCGAAGAAAGATACTCAAATCAAGACTTCTTCATACTGAATGCACGAAAAGGGAGGAAAAAACAAACAAAAAGAGGATTATATCACAATCCGATATAGCAATAAAATCAGCAAACAAATAAAAAATGATCATGAATGTATGTATTACAATTACAAAACCAAATAGAAGACAATAACTCTTCAAGAGAATCTACTAGTTCATGGCCAACAAAGACCAAACCAAAATGCTGCGAATCAAGATACTCAAATCAAATTGGTTCTGTTAATGGTCATGGGATTCAAATATCTAGAACGATATAGCAATTTTTCAACAGCAAAGATAACAAATCCTAAAATTACATAAAAGGCACAACAAATTCAGCCAATTGGATAATAATAAACATTCTTTCATTCATTATTGCTGATTCAAAGAAACACAGAATGTAATGACTGAATAAAAATAAATTATTTCCCTTCTCAAAACATACTTTAGAATACCAAAACCAAAACGGAAAAAACCCAACACAGAAAACCAATTCCATACCCGCAAATACCGTCCCGTTGGATCCTTCTCCACAATATCACCATACAAAGAATCAGAATTTCCACGCATCACACCTGTACACGAATCCATAGCGAAACCCACGAAGGGGAAAAAAGAAATCTTCCGGAGGGGGCAAAGAGGGTTTTTTGAAAAAAAAAAAAATCAAACTAAAATCGCAAACACACTATTAGAGAAATTTTATTCTGGCGCTAGCAGAAGCTGGAATTGAACGAAGACGAAGACACTGTTCAGAGAATGCTTCACAAGCCGCCGAATACGAATCGAACACCGATTGGAATCGGAACCGGCAGCCGACGAAACAAACCCTAGAAGACCCAAATCCCATACTACCGAAATTTCTATCAGAAACAGAGCTTAAAATTCTCAGACCTAACCCAGACTCAGCCATAGCTTAATCTGCATCTTTTTTTCAGACCAGAAAATCGAGAATGAAAACCTAAATTGAAGCCCTAATTGAATCGAATGACTCGAATCAAAACCCTAACAAGGAGGAGAACGAGAACGAGAACGAGAACGAGAGAAAAAAAAGATTTGGATCCCTAGAATTGAAAAAAAAAAATCAGGAAAGGATTGATCAGAGGAGAGAGAGAGAGAGAGAGAGAGAGAGAGAGAGAGAGATTATAGAAGCGTTGTGTGCCGTTGGATTGGAATACTTGTTTGATTCAGACTGGGAGTGCGCGAATATCTCCGGCGCCTAATTTAGCGCGTGGAATTGTCATTACACCTGCAACCTGGCCCTTCCAAAAAAAAAAACGTATTTGTATTTATCAAAAAAAAAAATACAGATACTAAAAATAGAAGATTATTACAAAACAAAAGAAACTAAGCCGAACTGTAATAATATTTTTTTACCTAAAAATAAAAAGCAAAAATGAAGTGGCACTTCTTGGTTGAGAACAGGTGGAAAATTTTGAGGATGTTTAATCGTTGAGTTTGATATGAGTTAAAAAATCTCCAAACTCCCAAGATACAATTTGGTGCGTGGTTTGGAGAAATTATCGCTACATACCTTAATAATTTTTTAGGTTTTTTTATGGATAATTTTAGAATTTTGTAGAATTTTTTATGTAAAGATAATGTTAAGAATTTGACCTTTCATCTTATTTTTAACACTATCTAAAATAACACGTGTGTTGTTAGCATTTAATTGATAAATATCATTAAATTTATTAGTGATAACATTGCAAATCACATGTTAAATCAAACAGTATTAAAAAAAATGGGATCTCTAACGATATTCTTTTCACAATTATATATAAGATTATTCTTTGGTATTAAAATAAAAAAAGAAAATAATAGATTAAAAAAACTATCGTTTGGCTAAAATTGTCAAGCTCAAATGTCCATACTCATCAAGTGAAAACTAAATTATATAGGTGGTTTACAATAAATCTTGTATAAATTAATATTAGTGAGACTAGGAATAATTATTATTATTTTATTGACTTATCAATAAATAAATATTTATAAATTTAAAAATAATAGTTTTTTTTTCCTTTTGGCAAAAAAACTAAAAGTAAAAAAAAAAAAAGATATAGTCAGGAGTTAGCGGGTAATATTGTATTAATTAAACACAATATTGTGTTTGGTTTGGTTGTATTTTTATATTGTATTATTTAATACGACATCAAAATTTAGTATAATATAAAAATATTATCTATGTACATCACAATACAATATAATGTACTAAATATAAACTTTATGTTCACATGTATATTATATATATAAGAGTTAATATATATTATTTATACATAATAGAAAACTAAACAAAAAAATTAATTTTTATTTACATAAAAGAGTTAAATAGTAGATACACATACAATCTTTAAAATTTAGTGGTCATGATCCATTAGTATTTAAAGATGGTTCACATAGACTGAACATAATCTGTATAAATAGTCATTATCATCAGTTTTATTTTGAATCATTACAAAAATATTTCAAAACATATATCAAATGTTGTATGCATTTGCAAAAAATACAAAAATATTTCAAAACATATATCAAATGTTGTATGCATTTGCAAAAAATTAAGGATGAGGTTGGGTTCAATTTAGGTATAAACAAAAAAAAAAAACTTTATATATATTTTGAAAATTAACAAAATTAAAAAATATAAGTTCTTGAGAAAAAAAACTCCTTAATATTATGTATGTGCATATATTACTTTTTTATGTATTTACTAAATTATTTATCTATATATTTGTTTGCTCTTAAAGAATTTAAGAAATGTATAATATCTTATACATTTAGCATAATAAGATTTTATTATTTAAACAAGGTTATTAATTATGTTATAAGTCGAAATAGACATAAACACGATGTATAGTTTGGCTCAATAAATTAGAGGTATAACAGCCAAATTGCTATGCAAACATGCCCATAAAAATATATGATGTTTTTATCACTTATTTATGTTGTTCTTCTAATTTAAATATACAATTATATTTTTATAAATAGATTATTAAAATTAAACAAAAAGTTTAATCAGCAAATATCAAATTTAACTAACAGAGAGGGTGTTTTTGTTATTAAATTTCAAACATCTAAACTTAATTTTTCATTTTTAACAGTTTTTCTAAAAACTGAATTACATTTATGATCTCTAATGTACGAGACAAAAATAAAAAGAAAATTATGTTTTATGGCTACTAAAAATGTTTAATCAGGGGCTAGCATCAGAGTCTGTTATTTAATCAATAATTAATAAAAAGTGCGAGTTTTAATAAACCAATCGAGATTGTAAAGTGGACTAGGACTAATTCAATCTATATGAATAGGATAGTTAGAAAGTGATTGCAAAATCATTTTTCATGTGAATGACTTCGATTAAAGGTAGTCTCTTTACTATTCTACTCTCTTTTTTTCTTATTTTAGTTTGTTTGAAGAGACATCTTTTTTACTACTCTCTTTTTTCCGCCGAGATAATAATAGTGGTAATGACTCGTGACTTCTGCCAGTATGAGACATAATTAATTGCATACATGTTTATATAATATAAAAAGAGCAAGCCTGTTCTCCTTTCCCAAAAAAAAAAAACAAAAAACTTGTTCATCGCCTAAAGTGAGTATCTGATCTTAATATTATACTTTCGGCCTAAATTGAAAAGATGACATTAAAAAAATAATAATAAATTGCTCAATAATAAAATCAACTAGTAACAAATGTCACGGATTGTGACATTAGATCCACGGCCACCACCGTTGAGTGGTCAACACACAAGTCCTTTTGAACGCATTGATAAGTTTCAAAGGTCTTCCATTAGAAAACCATTCAAATTCTGGCTACATATTTAAAGATTGCATTTTTTTTGCGGTGCTTCAAGATATATTGCATAGCACTCATTGATAAATAAATAAAGAAACCTATATGACTCGTAATTAATGCGTCCGACATAGGATAGCAGCAAACGACGACGTTCCTGGTGTTCAACTATTCCATGCCTTTGCACTTTGGTTATCTTAATTTATTTAAATCTTAACTTCTAATCAGGCGAGGTTTCGTGGTGTAGTTGGTTATCACGTCAGTCTAACACACTGAAGGTCTCCGGTTCGAGTCCGGGCGAAGCCATTCTTTTGTGTCTTTCTTTTTTTTCTTTTTTTGGGGTTCCCAACTTGTATCCGAAACAAAAGCTTTCCCTCAACCTATTCTGTATCAATTATCAAATTATACTACTTTCCTTGCATTTGACCAAATTGAGGACATTTCGTTGCTTACAGTGGAAAAAAAAAAGAACAACTCGTACTCTTAGAATCTTATTATACTTGTCAAAATAACACGTTTGTGAAATCAGTATTCATTATTTCAATTGCCATCTTCCATTGATGGGCCCACTTCACTAAATGAATTTGCACAAGTAAAGGGTTTTGAAAAAAAAAAAAAAAAAAACATAGTGATAGAGAGAGAACTTAGAACTACTTAACCCTCCTCATATACTTCTCCTGAACCAAGTTGAAATGGCAAGAACCATAGAAGTAAAAACAAGTATATTCCGCTAGGGGATTTAGATTAAACTAATGTATGATCACAGACTTTAAATCACACTGAAGCACTCTTAAGAGTTGGGCTCCACAAAGAGGCTGGCTTGAGGATGCAACCCTGCTTCTTTCAAAGATAGAGAGAGCTTCTCAGGGCCATAAACCAGTCGAGGAAAGTTAGACACGAGGCTGTAATTCTCCGCATCTAAACAACCCAAAGAATCAACATAGTCATAGACAGACTGGATGGTTGCAGTACTGTGGAACCTCCTTTCCTTGCGTTCTCCAGTCGGGAACCGAACCAAAACCTGGTTTGACAAATGGAATTTCACAAAGATGAATTAGGTTTGGAAAACTGAATCTCAACATACCAGGAAAAACTAAAATTTCAGGTGGATGATGCTACTGCAGAATCCCAGTCTTGAGACATAAATACAATGAAAGTAATACTCCAATTCAAATTAAATTAAAAGTTAAAAGTTAAAAGTTAAAACTACTCTATGATGTAGTATTGGCACTTGAGCACCTCTGATTTTTGGAGAGAAGTATCAGAAGAGACAATTTGAAATCAGTTCTAAGCCATAAAGGAATTACCTGTGTTACATTAGGTCCTTTTTCAGGTTCAGCACCAAGTGCCAAGGCTTTTTCTTGTCGCATTCTGGCAATGGCAGCAACTTTCTCTTCAGCTTCACGTGCTGCTCTCTCAAGAGCCTCTTCTTCCTCCTTGCGCTTCCTCTCAGCTTCAGCAGCTTCTCTTTCCAGACGTTCTTCCTCTTCTTTTCTCTGGCGTTCCCTAGCCTAATGAAAACCAAGAAAAGAAGAATAAAATCAAGGGAATGGATTATAGCAACATTGATCTTGAGGAAAGACATACTTTGGTAGGTGACAAGAGAAGGGCATTAGCATTAGCATCCAATCTCTCAACTGAAAGTGAGATATGACCTAAACCATACAGGGAGTAAACAATAAAAAAAAAAGAAAAAAAAAAAAAAAAGAGTGACAAAAGCACCATACTTGGTCGGCTTCAAGCGCAGCTCTATAAGCAGCATCTTGCTCCTCCCTTAATCGCATGTTATTTCTCCTTTCTTCCGCATCAAGCCTTGCAGAAACAAGAACTGGAGCACTTTCTTCAAGCACTCTCTGCAGTACTGTAAGCAATTCTTCGGGAGATTTTGGTCCTTCAACCTGAAAAGTATGAGAAAGACACCTCAATAAGTGCAATATAAACAAGATCAAAAAGGTTATTTAGCATTAACCCACAAGTTACCACAATATACTAGGAAGATAAAACTAAGATCCCGTGCAAAAGAATTCCCTCGAAACTGCTTGGCGTAGCACTAACTGATCTAACATTTGAAACGAACCAATTTCAGCCAGCATTCAGATCATCATTCAGAAATTACATCACGCTTGAATATAAAAATTATCAGCCTTTAAAGAGAGTGAAGCGAAGGACTGATACATGACATATGAATGTTAGTTGATCTCATTGTGTTGAATTTAACATAATATCATAAGCAACGTATAAAAAATTGGGTCCACAACTAACCCGAGGACCCCTCTAATCCAGGTTGTTATCTTGACATCCGAAGGAGTGAATTATTAAAGTGAACAGGTCATAGAGTTGAAAGCTTAGTTCAAACGTAACTCCACTGGCAGCTTTGCACTTGAGCAAAAACACTTCTCTCTGCATCATCTCCTAATTTTTAACATAATGCAAAGACGCAAATACGCAATCGTGTGTAAACAATAGGATGCTTTCACAAAGACCTTTAAATACTCTGCTATGCCGTAGCAGTAAGAGCAGAATCCCCTCAATCAATTGCAATTAGAATTAGTGGCTTCTTTGTCTGCAACCCTTTCGTTCATTAGAAAGAATTTCTCTCTATGATGAAACTTATTGAGACTTTTTTCTACAAAGCCACATTAAGATTCAATACTTGTCTAGTACATTGTAAGATAATAACCACGCCATTTCATCAAAGCGCAAATCGATTTCCCATCTCCTGTAATTCAGCAAATCCTACATTGCCTTAAAGCCCTCACTTCCTAACACTACAAATTCGACCATAAGAAATTTGAAGGTAAAGTGCATACCTGTTGAAGCAAAGCTATCCTCTGATTCGTGGCAGCCATTACCACAGCACAGAAAGGAAACCGTGAAGCCTTCAAGCTATTACTCATCTTGAACCCTTCACTGGCCCGAATATTTCCTCCCCAAGACACGAAATTCTCATTCACAAACGCCGCGACGACCTCCGAACAGAGAGTTCTTTCACAGAACAAAGGGGTGTCTTGATGATCCGGCGAATGCAAGTACACAAACAACAGCTTAAACTCGTTCCTCGACCTCTGTAACGCATCCACAAACCCTTCGCTCACAAAATTCGGCCTCGTCGCCCCATAATCCCTGTCGAAACCCGCCACGAATTCCACGGCTTCGGAAGCCGCGGCCGACACCGAAACCAACCGCGCCGACGAATCCCCATCCCGCCCAGCGCCATGGCCCAATCCAACCACTCCCAGCGAGTACGACAAAACACCACCGGCTGCCCATAAACCGAGCCCAATTGCGCCGGAGATTAACCCTAGACTACCTGAAATAACCGAAATCGGCAACGTAACCAACTTCCAAGCCAGACCAGGAGGACCGGCGGCGGCGACGGCATTAGAAGCGGGGACGGGTCTCTGCGAGGACTCTTGAAATTCCAAACCGGAGCTTACGGAGCCACCAGTGGCCGGCGACGATGAGGTCGCGGCGGTCGGGACCTCCGGCGGGGAGACGGGGTTAGGGGAGGTGTAGTTGGAGATCGCGAGCTCGAGGTCCCAGCCATGGGCAGCGAGGATCTCGGTGCACAAATCGGGATCTTCTAAGCCCGTGATGGCTTGGAAATAGGCCACCTTGTTGGGTACATCAACCATATCTGTACGGTGAAAACAACAGTAGCGGAAGAAATAGCTAGGGCCAAAACTAGGGTTCTCCTATGTTCGAATCAGAAACGAAGAAGACGAAGAAGAAAACAGAATCGAGGGAGAGCGAAGCGAAGCGAAACGAAACGAAACCTTCGTTTGTTTGGTTCTTGAATGTTCGTTTTGGGGTCGACTGGGCTAGTGGGCTTAATCACCACTGTTGTTGTTTTCTGGTTCCCGGGTTTGGAGAGGATCATTAATATATACGAAATTACACAACTGTCCTTTCGTTTGGTAAATAAAATTCTTTTTTTTTTTTAACAAAATAATTAATTAATTAATTAATTATATAAGATAATATCATTTTTATGCAACGCAAATTGGCCAAATTTGGCAATTGCTATGCCTTAGTCCCAAATACTCATGTGGATTAGCAACAAGCACTTTATACTTGTGACACTTGTTATTTTCCGTTTGTTTACCTGATAAAATGATTATTTTAGTAATTTGAAACTTTAATAATTTAAGGGGCATATTGGACATATTGAGATATTTTACATAATTCGGTGGCACACGCGATATAAACTCTTGAGTAAAAGCTAAATTTATCTTTTCCATTTCCTAGAAATAACAAACTATTTACTTTTCACTTGAAAATTATATTCCGATTTAGACCAAAAAATTAGTACAATTTTATCAACTACCCAATTTAATCAAAATTGACATTAAAAAAAAGATAAAATTATCTCTTTATTCACATCTTATACCCAAATAAATATTCAACCAAAAACAAATAATATGAGTGAAAAAAAAAATTAACAAAAAAAATTCCTTTACACCTTTATTCTCCTTCTTTGGCTATGTTTTAGTGAGAGGAAAAGAGAGTAGGAAGGATGTGGGGCTTAAAAAGAGGAGAAATGTTAAAGAGAGACAAAAATAACAATCTTTTAATGACAAATTTACTTCGTCGTAATCGTAATCAGAATAAATAAAATGAGAAATGAATAAGAATAAAATAGAAAAGTGTGAAAATCATTATTTGTATTATGTTGTTCACTTAATATTAATAAGAAATATAATCATATTTATTAAATATTATTCATTTGTTTACTTAACCTAGAAAAAGAATAGAAATGCGTTATATTTACTAAATTATCCTTATAAATTTTTGTACGGTACGCTTTAAAGTAGATAAATTTTTTAGGTTAAAATTGTATTTTATAATTTTAAGAATTAAAAAAGAAGAAATAAGTGTTTACAGGAAATAACATTTCTTAAAGTATTTGTAGGAAAAATATTCTAATTCTTTTCTCCTAAATTTACGTGAGACCCACATATTTTCTATTTTCTTATATTTTAATAAACATTTAAATAAGAATCATTGTCCATATATCATTCTTATTATTCTTTAATAAATATACCATAAATTATTTGGCAAGAAGAATAGATGATAAGAAAAATAAAGTATAATTATTTATAAAATTACTGTATTATCTATTTCATCATTTCTTAAATAATTATTTATAATATAAATTTTATCAACTCACACTTATTTTTTTGTCTCACTTTTCTATAATCTTTCCAACTTTAGAACGACGAGATTTGATGGGCCCAAAATGAGCTCTATTGTTATATTATTGTTCTCCCTCCACCCGTCTCCAATTCTTTAAAAAAAAAACGTCTCTAGTAAACATAGCTTAATGAATAATATTTAGGTAAGAATATCTTGGTTATTCTAACATAACTTTACTTAATTTTGACGAAAATGCCAAAAGTTATGTTTGATGCTTAGTACTATATACAAATTAAGACGAGAGACTCATATATAAATTTTTATAGTGCATCTCACTCATCTATACTCCTCTATTTGTGAGTAGTGCTTACAATTGAATGTACCATAAAATTGCACAGTGGAATTTGTTTAAGTTTATTAATTCAGAAATATATCTTTTTGTTATTATGAAAACTAATAGGGTAAACTATACATTTCACGAGGGTTTTGTATTATTATTGTTATTATTATTTTCCCTAAATAAATATGGGCAATTTGGGATTGCTTTTACAGCTTTTGATTCCCATTATTAAATAATTCCGATACAACTGATGTAAACTTGTTTTAATCTGATTATATCACCGTATTTTACCTAAAAAGTAACTTTTGGAAACAAACCATTGGTAAAAGAGTTCTGATCATGTGATTAACACATAATCTTATTAGTTTTCACAACAGTTTTAAGACATTGAAAAATCTAACTTTCGGCTTCTCCATGTAGTTATATAGCATCAGATATTCTCTATTATAACAATACAATAAGTATAATCTGGTCCTTAAATGATAACTGCAAATTGGAGCCTAGTTGATTGGTGAATAACAATAGTGACTATTTTGGAGGGAATAATAATGTCAGGAATACCAATTATTATCCAAAATTTTTAGTATCAAGTTATGTGGCTTGTGAGTTATATCATTCATCAATTGACAAATTGTTACGACGTTCTTTCTCGGCCAAACAATCTACTAAAGTTGATTAACCTTCAGTTAATTTTTTTTCTCTTTTATATTAACAAAAATCTATTTTCTATACTGGTACTTCCTGTTATTTAATTGGAATTTATTAGTTACTCATCTACTAGTTATATTTTAGTTGTTATTTTCTTACTTTGCTGTTTATTTTTTTCTAGGATGATCTATTAATTCAATTTAATATTTTATTTTATTTTGATTCTATTAGTATCGTATTCTTACTTTAGATTTATCTATTTAAAGACTTGTTTTCATTACTTTAATGAGTTTTATCCTCAAAATATCAATAATATTTCATAGTTCTTTATCTTCTTCGATCGAAAATGCAATTTTAATCTTTACTTACATATGTTTTATAAAAATCCAACTATGTCCCCATATGCTCTAACTGCATTGTTATAATTTAAAAAGATAATTGTATTTTTATACTTTATATTTTAATTGTTTGTTCAATTCTTGTATTTTGATTATTATCAATATTGACCTTTATATTAGAACTTGTAACAAATTTATACCTTCTATGGATCAAGTACTAATTTTTTTAATTGAGTTTTACCAAAATACCTCTTTAAACTGTAATGATATATATTTTAATACTTAACTTAAATTTAAAACTAACTGAAATTAATATTTCAAAGAACATATGTTAAAAAATAATATAAAATATGTAAAATTAAAAACTATGAATATTAAATATTATCGATAAATATATTTATCAATTTTAGATAAGTTTAAAATTTTAATTCTTTTTAAAATATATATTTAAACTTTAAAGGCTATTTTGAAAAAAATAATGGTTAAAATTAGTGTTTGACCAAAAAGAGTATAAATTTATTACACGTTTCAAATTCGAAAGTCCATGTTGATGATAACCAAAACACAAAGTATAAACTGAATAAACAGCCAAAATGTAAAGTATAAAAATTTACTTAATCCTAATTCAAAATTAAGAGATGTTTCATAGTTACCATTTTATAGATCCATTGATTCACATTTTCTTCCATTGATTCACATTTTCTTACTCAATCTACTCTTAATTTGATTGTGTTTTTTTTTTTAAGATTATCAATAAAATCCCCTTTTTAAAAAGTTTTTTCTCATAAAAATAAAAGAGTGCATCATAAAGTACAAAATAATATTTGGATCCTACCTATTATTCCCTTACTTTAATACCATGTAGCAAGTGATTTATTATCATTTGATTAGTGAATATTAGTAAACTATCAATAATATCTTTTAATTCCCCAATAAAATACGTGTCACATTAATTGATATAGAGAAAAAGTATGATTCCTAGTACTATGTTAAAGTGTAATGGAATGGATTTATTTAGAAACTTCCCCAATAGTCTAAATCAGTTAGTATAAAAATCAACTAGACAATCAGAGTAATAAATAGCTTGTTCAAGTTGTTATTATTGCTTTTTCCTTATTGTTTATTTTCACATTTATTTTTGTATTTGTATTGAAACCCATATTCTATTAGTTTAAAAATATCTCTTAATTAAACGGAACAAATTTTCGACTTTTTACCTTGACATACATAATTGTAATATTTGCTTTAACACAAGATCATATAGATATATCTATATATCTTAGCACACATATTGTTGAAATTTTCTATGGAGACAAGAAGAGAGAACGTGAGAAGAGAGGCATGGAAGAGAAGAAGGAAGAGAGCAGAAGTTAGGTCTTAGAAACATAGAAGTTAGTTAAAGTTCTTTTGTGTAGTCGTGTTTTCTAGGTGGGCATTATATGATTTGATATTCAACAATAAATATATATATATATATATATATTTATATATATAGTATTGATAACTTATTGATTGTAGCATATGATTGTTATTAGCCGCATTATATGTTTGGTACACTATATTAAAGCACTTCATTGTATTATATTTATACAATACTATTTTTGGTGTTAATCTTATATTGTATTACTTAACACGATACTTTAATATGATAAATGATGTATTAGCTAATACATCTAGAATATATTGTATTTTATTATATTATGTTACGTTATTTTTCGAGATCTCAATTTTCCTTCTTTCATAACTTTCTCTGTCTAGTCATTCTCTCATCTTTTTCTTTTTCTGGATTTTTTACTTTCATTTTCTCTGTCTTAATTCTCTTATTTTCTCTTATTATTTATAATCTATTCATTATTTATCAAACTTAATATAACTTATACATCATACAATAGGTTGCAAGACCAAACATAGGTTATACAATACTACAAGACAATGCAAATACAATGTACTTTTATACAATATAATACGGTGTATTAAGGCATATTTTATATTCTCCATTATCTTTAATATTTTCTATAGGGGGGAAAAGAAAAGTACCCGCTGCTAAATTCCTGGATAAGAAATTTTCAAGTTGCGACTTCTGATAAACCCATGCATGGAACGAATTAAAAAGTATCTTTCTTTATATATTTTTTAATAATTGTACTCAAATCCTAGCAATTTTCGACTCTTGTCGCTGTCAAAGCTGCAAGTTTGTGCATTGTTAAACCAAAAGAAACACCAAGACTTGGATGAATAGTATTGATTTTGAAGAGGGATAAAGGGACTGAAAATAGAATTATTAAAAGTGATAACATGTCGTGGAGCAAACTGAGACACTCTCTCAATTGTCATACTTTTCGTTGTTAGAAAAATGGCATCAGCAGTTTGGGCAATCAGCAGTTTGAGAGTACCAAGTTCTATGAACATTACTTGGTGAAACTCTCCTGCTCATTGCAATTTGCAAAAAACATCGAGTAAAGGATGATTAGAATAAAATTTACAAGACGAACGATTCACTTGATCTCTTCAATCAAAACCTTGCTCCTATTTTTAGCTTTCTTTTCTGATTTACTTGAAACAGTTGTGTATTCAATAGCAGCCTTCTCTGCCCTTACGATGGCTGCCAAGGAAGACCAAGCTTCATTAGGTTGCTCATGGACCCAACACATGATGAAGTAGATCTTCCTCTCAGCTAGCTTGAGCTTATTCCTGTTCTCCAACTTTTTCGTTTTTCGTGATTTCTCTGATTTTAGCTCCCTTTCCCCGGCTTGAATGAGCCTAAGTAAGTCGGAAAGCAAGCACAAGAGGGCATTACTCCCTAAAGTAAGTAGGCTAACTACATCATCAATAAGACCTAATCCAAATTGCGAGCCCCCCATGTGCCTGTAAGCCGGAGAGCATGTTTGCTCCAAACAATAAGACAACACCTCCACTACTGTCTCTGGCTGCGCACATTGACCCAAGACAGAGGACACACTTAACACCACCAAGGCTGATCCTGCAGCATCTGATTGCCAGTCACCATTGTAGAGGCGGAGCGTGAAACAATAGCTGTATATGATGTCAACAAGATGAACACCTAGAAGTGGTGATGGCTGTGTGGTAGTTAGCTTGCTAAGTGGAGGAAGAGGGGTTTCAGGGCCAGGAGGAATCTCACTACTTTGGTTGCTTTCAAGATGAGATTGTGGTGATGTCAAGAACTCCTCTTTGGCAAGTGGTTGGACAAGTTGGGTGCCTTCACTGCTGAGAGATATTGTCCTTGCAGAAGGCCTCAACCACCATGGATCCCAAGGCTTAATCATCTTGCTAAGTTCTCCAGATGCAATAGCTCTTTGGAAGCGTTTCTTTTCTTCTGCAGATAAATCATCAAACCTGATTTGACCTCCTGGAGACATGAACAAAAAGCTCACATGAGCTTCAGGCAAAAGCATGGATTTTTAGAATATAATTAAGCCTGATGATGCATCATTAAATTTAAAACTTTCAAATTTAGATTGGCAAATACATAGTCTAATACCTAAAGACTTGAAACCGGAAAAGAACGTGGATTAACAATTCAAAGCTAGAAATTAGACCCACCAAAAAAATAGGACAGGAACATACCAGACAAAAACTTTTGAACAGTCTCCTCAGACAGAGTTGAATCTGACAAAGAAGAGAATAATTATTTAGTGTGGCAACATAAAGCAGTATATATCATGTGATAATATAATAAGTTAAAAAAAGAAACTAGATATTATGCAAAATTAGGACCTCAAGGCTTTTGGTGATTGTTAAGCTTAAGAATCTACAGACATTCACACTTCCAATGATGAGTAACTATTAGTCATTTACCCTAACTTCCAGCAGTAGGTTCTTCCACTTACGCTTGTAATGAATAAGTTTTCACGAGGGACAAATAAGTCAACAAGCAGTACCCATGGCAACAACTAGTCCCAGCAATTCTACTCGCAGGTTGCCAACAACAATTATTTATATTGAACTTTTAGATAAGGCCAAGATAATATATACTTTTAAGAAAAAAAAAAAGAACACATTCATCGGCATATGATAGATCTAATTAGACTGAGGCGTGCACACACACACACAAGGAAATACCACAATAAGAAACTAACACTAAGCATTCTTAATGAGAAGCTCCTCTCTGCCCGTGCCTGAACCATATATGCCAGCAAAGCAGGTAGCACAAGTACAATCAATTACAAGCAAGAAATTTCTCATGTTACAATGTGTAACAAAGAAAATCCAAGGATTCTTCAAGAAATTCACAGTTATTGAAAAATGAGCATTGTGTCTATTCATAGCTAAGGAAAGAAGATGTCAATTACACACCTTCCTCATCCATGTCTTCTGAGTGAAATCTTTTTAGTATATCAAGCATTTTTTCTTTAGTCTCATCATCAGGTTGCAGGTGTCGAAGCTCCTCAACAACGTTCTCTCGCATAAAGGATTCAGTACAACGAAGACTATGTGACTGTCAATCAAAAAACAGTTATAATAATCAATCACAACATCGTGTAGCAATCTTTGGCATTCCTTAAATAAAGGTTTTCCAATTAATGTCAGTGCAAACAAAATAAATAATCAACCAAAGACCACCAAAAGTATGTCACTAAAAACTTTGACCATTTTTTTTTTCCCTTATCAGAAACAAAACTAAAGTTATTAAATTGACAACAATAAAGAGAGAGGACAAGATATCCTTAATGACCCAAAAAAGAAAAAGGAACAGAAATCAAGCAAAATTTGTATGATCAAGATAAAATAAGATGGTACACCACACTAGATTTGTATAGCATCCATTCTTGTCGACAAATTTTAAAACTGGTTAAATTTCTCAAGTACTTTTCTCTTCTTACCAACAAATGGTTTGAATTGTTTGCCCTGAAAAGCAAGAAAATAATACCAAAAGATACAAAGACAGTCATCACAATTGTGAAAACTGAACTGCTCTTATGATAAACAAATCCCTTTTGCCATAATTGGTGGAAAGCAAATGATTTGCCTAGTTTCAAACAAACCCCACCTTCATAGCCCAAGTTAAGAATTACAGGAGGCAAAAGCAAAACATAAGTGGATCCTTTTTACTTTCCCCCAATGTTACAGCTTCTGTAAAACAAAGCAAAAACCAAGTTTCATGATATCTCAGACACAAGCTTTAATGTAATTTTAATAAAACCTCAAATTGATGAGTTGGGTATGGTTACCAATTAGCCTTCTAAGTATGCAAACGGCAACATACTATTTTACAGTATTGGTTAGTTGATATAACATTCACACCATCCAAATACTCCAAAGAAGAACCTAAAATCAACAGTTACAGTTGATCCAGAGCTATAAAAGCCTTAAATCATTTCTATGAGTGAATATTCACAAGCTCACCTTGTAGCAGTGCAGAGAACAATAGCGTGAATTGCAACGAGGACAAGTATATTGCGAAAACTGCTTCAGACATCTGAAATTTTAACAGAAAACATATATAAATAAAAAAAATGAATATACGTTGAGAAATATGAAATCAATAAAAATAAATAAAAAACAAGTTTTAGAAGGAGAACGTACACATGGCAAATTATCTGAGGAGGGTTGAGCACAGATGAAGATGTGGAGGGTTTATTAGAGCTAACTACGGTGTCCGCCATAGTCGAAAACCTCAAAACCTCTTGAAGGAGTTTTGTGCTTTGCTTAGCTAAAGCAGCTGTTCGATGTTTTTCCAGTGCCTTCTTAGTTGTACTTATTCTCTACTAAGATAGGTGGAATTCCATCTGGTAGGGACATAACCTTTGTACTCAATCTTTTCCTGTTTAACACAGGATTTGAACTTTTACAACTTAGATCGAGAAGATCTCACATATCTAATAGCCCTACAAATAGATGCAATTGAATTATGCATATCTTTTACGCCCTCACTAAAAATAAAATTCAATCTGTGACAACAACACCTCAAATGCATGAATTCCCCCTCTCGGACAATCCCTTTCCACCATTTTATCTTCCTTTTGAGGTATGCTACAACTATATCATTGGACGAGGCATTGTCTACAGTAACGGTAAAGACTTTATCAATTCCCCAACCATGTAAACAAGACTCAATCATCCTACCACAAACCTAAAAGTTCAAGACTCTTTTTTGCAATTTCCAGTCAAAATCAATGAAGTGGGCAGTAAGACACATGTAGTTTATGTTTTAGAGAGAAGTCCAACAATCAGTTGTAAGGCATACCCTTTGCAAACTCCTAGTCAACTCACCCTTTAACTTTTTCCTCAGCTTGAAATGTTTGTAAGACATCTCTAGTAATTATAAACCTAGACGGAGGGTCAAATCTAGGCTACAACCTTAGACAAAATTGTCTAAATCCTTCCCCTTCCACAAACCTAAAAGGTAGTTTATCTAAAATGACCATTTTTCCCAAAGCATTCCTACAAGCCTCATTGCTAAAGCGAACAACCATTAAGTTGCTCCCACTCCCAGTTTCATTTTTAGGCTGAAAACACAACAACTTTTTCTTCTTATCTTCAACTCTAAAATGGTATTTCTTACATTGGTTTTGTAAATGCACTAGCATACTACTTGTGCCACATGTTTTTGTATCACAAGCATAGTCCTTTCTGCAATAGTTACAAGCACACCTAGTGCCATTTGGGTCACCATTCTTAATACTAGTAAAGTGCTCCCAAACTATTGAAGCTGGCATGTTTGGTTTTTTCTTGCACTTTTTAACATCTGAAACTGATTCTGCTTGTTCTCTAGATTGTGGTATAGGATTAGAACTTGGTGGGGGTGGAGTGGTTGGTTTTGAATCTGGTTTTGAAGGTGTTGGGGTGGAATTAGTGTTGTTTTCCTAAGTTGGTTTCAAAGGGAACTCAACCGTTAAGGTGTTCGATGGAGTAAGATATTTCTCCATATTTCAAATGCCAATCCTAATCAATTAAAATGCAAACCCAATTCAATATTCAGAAATCAGAATATCCTATACTGAACAATACTCATTGATCAAAATAAACAATACTCAGTACTACAAAAAAACACACAACACAGGCCAGATTATACGATTCCGACCAAAATAAGCAATACCCAGTACTAAAAAAAAAAAAAACAGCACATGCCAGATTATACCATTTGCAGCAAAATAAACATACCCAGTACTAAAAAAACACAATACAACACCGGTCAGATTATACTATTTCAGCAAAATAAACAATACCAGTACTTGGAAAAAAAAAAAAACACAACAAAGGCCAGATTATACGATTCTAAAGTTCTTACCAAGTAAGAAGGAGACCAACTTGGCTCCGAGATTTCCAAGTGCCGATTGTACCTCTGAAATTGAAAAAAAAAATAATGAAATTAAGAAAAAAATTTAAACCAGATACATGTTAGCTGTAAAGTAATGTAAACTTATATACATACGAATCATAGCCTTTTGGTTCTCTAGAATTTTCCTCTGTTTTCAATATTTGACAAAAACTAAAACAAGAATGTAGGAGGTGATAATCTGAAACTAAAGAAAAAAAAAAAAAAAAAAAAAAAAGGGGGGAAACCTTGATGCCGAGTGCCGACTACTGAAGCTGAGAGAATGAGGAAGAGAGAGACGGAAGATGGTCGGAGCAGGAGGTGGCGAGTTTCAGTACTGTGGTCTAGATAACGGTGAGTGACGACAAGAGAGAGAGAGAGAGAGAGAGATATACGTTCTGGTTGAGGGTGAGTGAAGACGACACGCTTCTGGTCTGGGTGAGGCCGTGAGGTTGACTGGGTGAGTGTGGGTGGGGGGGGCTGGGCGAGATAGAAAGAGAGAGAAGAGAGACTCAGTGTGAGTGTGTGACTGAATCTGATAGTGAATCTGTGAGTGTGAGAGTCTGAGCTGAGAGCTGAATCTATAGAGAGAAGGTAGAGGAGGGGCGTGCTGGGATATACGACGAGAGATAAGGTTTAGATTAGGGTCTGGGTTTCCTTAACTAACTATATATATCCTCCTCAAAAAAAAATAGTTTTTTTTTTTTAAAAAAAAAAACAAACAAAAAAAGAAACTAAGTTTATATAATAATATATATAGGTCGAATCAGTGGGTATATTTTTATTTTACGTAGATTTTTTTTTTTAACTAATGTAACGAGATGCACGAAAAATACGTAGTATATATTTAAAAAAAAAAAAAAAAGGTAACCTAGCTATTCGGCCGGGTAGGGGCGCAGTAAACAAAAGCGTGAATTCCTTGGCTAAAGCGGTTGTTTGATGTTTCTCCATAGCCTTCTTTTTTCTTTTCTTTTCTTTCTTTTTTTTTTTTTTAGATGAATCTTGAGAACCTTCTTAGTAGTACATATTCTACTTGCCAAACACAAACAAACGGTCAAATTCATGGATTAAAAATATCCATGTATTTGTTGATATTGTCGTATTGAAGTCTCAGGTAGAGTTGAAAGATATTTTTTCATCCATAAAATATCAACAACGGTGAGAATATGTTAATATTGATAAAATATTAATAAAAAATGAGCTAATATCCATATATTTCTGGACATTGTCATGACAATGTCGTCATCCACATTTTGAAATATCGATAGAAATATTAATTTTTTTTCCAAATTTTTTTTTTTATAGAAAATAGTAATAAAGAGTACAAAAATAAATTATAGTTCTCTCTCTACAATTTATGGGCAAAGTTTTGGAATTACTTGTATTTAATGAAAATGTTTACACTACTTATATTTATTATTTTGGAATCTCTACAAAAAAAACTCTCAACACCTTTAAATTTGGTCGAATTTCTTTTATAACTTTCAACCTCATTGAAACTCTTTTAAATTATTCTATATTATTAATGATTTTTATTTATTTTCAATATAATTTAAAACTAATTGTAATTTGTAAGGTATTTATATTGGATGTGCTAAATAAAATAATATGACATATATTCTGATTTTAAAATTGTTCTACAAAATAAAATACAATCGTTTTTCTACTATATATATATTTTATTGTCTTATAAATATAAATATGTATTATTTTTAAATAAAAATTGGTATAACTTATGCAATATCACTTGTTTTAGTCTTTTTTTAGAGTTTTTTTTTAATTTTGAATTTTAAGACAAATTTTAATATTTTTCCAAAATATCTTCAACATCAATAATATTTTTGATAATATGTGTAAAATAAAACATGGGCATCGACATTTTAATTCTTAGCTAAATTAAATCGTGGCATCTTCATTTTTGCTACCTCACCCTAGCAGATGTATTAGTTTTAGGTTCTAAAGTCCATCCTAAGTACCAATGGATTGAGTTAGGATTTGGGAATTTTTTTGGAGGTTTTTTTCTTTCAGGTAATAATGGATTCGAGAGAACAGAGAGAGAGAGAGAGCTTTTTGCCATCAGAGGGATAGTCATTTGGGGCAAACAAACAGTGGCGAAAATGGGAATGAGAGTAATAGTGGGATTGGGAGAGGGTGGGACTGGGAGAGGGAGAATAAGTGGGATAAAGGTTAAAACTAATATTTTATCATATTATTGGAAGTAGAAGGAAAATAATTAAAAATTACTTATAATTAACAAATTAATCCTTAATATTTTTTTTATTTCCTTTCCAAACTAATTAGTATTAGTTTTCGTACACCTAATATCTTTCATTTTAAATAAGTTCAATTTCTGTTCTTTTTTTTTTTTTCTAAAAGAAAAACATGTTCAATTTCATATGAATTTTAACATCAATAAACAAACTTCTTAATTGCCAATATTTTTAAAACTTAAGGACCTAATTATCAAAAAAAATTTAGAGACTACTTTGTCAACCTACAAATAACATGAGGGTCAAATATGCCAAAGAAAAGGTCTATTGTCACCCCTTCATCTGCTCTTCGTACACCTAATTCTAGTAATTTTTTTTTTAATCACATGTGTCGTATCGCAAACTTTTGAGGTTGAGACAAATAGAATATGGGTCACTAGAATCCAGGTCACTAAACTCTAACACCTAAATATTTTGAGATTTTTTTTAAGTAGAGCTTAATTAATGACCGTTATTTATTATAAATTTAAACAAAAATAACACGCACCCTCAAATTTTGGACTAATAAGCTAGCCCCACTCCACAAATTCCTTGAGAATAGAACAAGTTGAAACATACAAATTATATATATGTGAGAAAATTTGGACCAATCCTATTTATGACGTGGATCAACTGTTAGATACCTTAAAACATGATGCTTAAAGCTAACTATACTTTCTAAAACATGATGCTTAAAGCTAACTATACTTTAAATAGGAGAGTTAGCTTCATTTTTAGGTTATCGTAATCTTATCTTTGAATCCAGCAGACTATCATCGTTTATTATCTTAGGTATTGGAGAGTATTGCAGGTCTCCACCACACCATGTTCCCTCGCAAACTTCGAAACTTGAGTTAGAGACAACAAAAGCATACCTTATGTTGGAATTGATTGATGTCGTTTTATTACCATTATTGTTCCATCAGTCCATTGTTTATTTATTAGGTCTAGTTTTATTTTTGGCCCCAAATTATAAGATTAATTTCAATTTAGCACGTGAATTTTTAGTAGCAGCATTTTTTTTAACCGTGAACTTGATAGTTGTCAGATTTTTGTCGGATCTGGAGAGGAAGAGGAAGAACCCATTCTAATATAAAATTAATAAACTACATATAGATATATGACCAATTCTATCCACCTTCTAACAATAATAGCAAGTTGTGCAAAAGTGAGATAAAACTAAAGCTGAGGTAAATAAATACAAAAGTTGAAAGTTTAGGTGTGATATTAAGACTAACTCTATGATATAAGGGACAAAAAATGAAAATTATCTACTATGTTATTCTTATGCCATTGTCATTTTCAAATTATCGTCTTAAAGAGACATTGTCGGGCTTTTAATTTGTCTTTTTAAAGTCACTATTGTTTTTTGTATGGGTTATTAGGTTTTGTCGTTACTTAGTACTGTTGTTGGCTGAAGATCTCGTCGTTTTTACTCTTTTTTTTTTTTTTCTAAATATTGTATAAAAAAAATTGCTTAAGCTGGAAAAATTTCCGGGACGAGAATTACCACACCGTTAATATGAATGAAGGATATTAGTATAATCCGTACTGTACCTGCCCCGATATACATATTCACATAGAAAAATTATTATATATATAGATATGTATTTAATTTTATATTATCTATATTCTTATATCTTTGATAAATTTAATTTTATATTATCTATATTCTTGTATCTTTGATAAAATAATGAATTGAGAAAGTTATATGTACTTATATATTTAAATGTTAGAGTTTAAAAATTATTAGTATATTATTTTGTTTAATGTTTTGTTGATTATGAAAAAGATTTAGTATTTTCATCTTAATTTTTTTAATATTTTATTATTATTTGAGTAGTAGGTAACTATGACTTTCTCATTATCCGTTGGTTAATATATATATACCGTCCCCGTATCTAAAAGAATAGTTAATGAGGCAAATATGATATTATAAATGACTTCTAAGGAAAGAGATGGTAATTGAAAAAACATCTTCGATCCACTCCATTGCTATTCTAAAGGATGTTTTCTCTCTTCAAGGGTTATATTATCATTTTCCGACTTGTTTTGTCACCAACTTAGAATTTGTGTTGCTTTTTAAAACTATTATTTTTTCTCTTTTATTTTTTTTTTTTAAATTCTCCGTCTTTTTTTGAAGGAAAATTTTCTCCCTTTTAAAAATCGATATATTTTTTTTGAAGGGTCTTTTTAAAAACAATATTGTTTGCAGTAACAATGCTGTTATGTAAGATTATTGTTGTAGTATGTATTCTCACTATGATTGGAGTTCTCATCTTCTAAATAAAGTAAAAGGAAGGACAAAGACTAAAGAGACTAAATTGTACTCATATCCATGTTTTAACATATCCTACCTTGTGTAAAATCCTAAATTTTTATAAGGGTAATTAAGTAATTTTAATTCAATGGTATTTTTGTAATTCTATATTTTCGAATTAATTAAATAAAAATCTGAAATTATTTTTAAATTAAATTATTAGTGTTGAACCTAGACAAAATAAATTCTAGGTGTATTTGGGGTAAAAGTGAAAAAGAAATTACAAACCGGGAACAAAAGTGTAATTAAGGAGGGACTAAAGTGAAAGAATCTTTTTAAAATTTATGGCTAAAGTGAAATTTCAGAAACTTTTTCTGAAAAATCAGATTACATCATGTGTCCCACTATCTATAGTTTCAAAAATTACAAATAAATCCCCCAGATTCTTCTTCTTCTTCACCGAGGCCCTCCCAAACACACCTTCGGTTATTATTCATTCATAACTCCTCTGGCCACCGACCAGCCCGATGCGCCAGCTTGCCCTGACCGGAAGACACCGACAAAGCAGTGGCTGGTGCCACCGTCCCATTTCGCCGCCTCTCGCTAGAGAAAAAGCGATCCGAAATCACCGCTACCGGAATGGAAAATCGCCCACCATTTCCTCCTCCGACGTTCGATCAACTCGCCGTCACTGCCGTTGAACTCATCTCGACTCCAAATTTCATTTTCGACTACTCTCGGCCTCTAATTCGGCTCCGGTGAGAAGTTGACTACTATAGCAATTTTATAATATTAAATTTTTGTTGTATTTTCGTAATTATTTTGGAATTGAGTTATTTATCCTGAGAAAATTTTACCATGTGAAAGAGGAGATTGAAACATGAAATCTCATGATTTTGAAGTGTTGAAATGGTAAACAGAAGAACGTCAATTATCGAAATGAAAATGTGGCATTTTTCTAATTATTTTCCAAATGCGGTATTATTATAATTTTCGGATTTTTGAGCCCATTTAATGCTCGGTACCTCGAAACTGAGTTCTGACTTCAAATTTGGACTCAGTGAGGTCGGGACATGAATTTTAATATAAAATACCACTATTTTCTGAAGTGACACAAAAATCGAGAAAATGGCTAATGAATTGCACCGTTTTGCGTGCCACAGGCCTGTCCCACACCGATACTCGTTTTCGACAAATATTATTTTAACCCAACATTTTTGGGTGTTCTAAATTCAGTGGTGATCTCTGTTTCTCAATCTGAGACTCTGTTTAAAAAGTCAACTTTTCAAGTGAACGTAACGCGATCCGAGAATGATTGTCTGAACAACCAGGTGATCAATTGAGGATACTTCTAGTGTCGTTAGCTCAATATAACTACTATCTCGAGTTAGGGATTCAATTACCAAATTTTATACATGTTTTAATTTGAAAAATTTCATTATAACTATTTTTGTGAAAAATCGTGAATAAATGATATTATGATAAATTGCTGAAAATTATTGGATTATGCTGGGATTGGACTACATGAATTTTATACATATTTTTATATTATGACTATGGGGTAAAACAGCGGTGTGCTACCCATGTATAGTAAATCCCAGAATAATGCCAAGTTGAATTTTAAAGCATTGTTTGGTTATGTATTGTATGGTTATTATGCATATTTTATTATATATTGTACATACCATAAGATCACACATGAGATACATCTTAGGCATCGCATTATTGTAGTAGGTGGACTAGTATACCCGCCTTCGGTAAGAGCCGGTAAACCCGTGCGGGGTTTTTCTGATTATTCTCATTCGGTAGGTATAGGTATTTAGTTGCCCCTCCGGTTCGGTAGGCTTAGACACATGGGTGTCCCTTCGGTTTTCTAGGATAAATATCAGGTAGAGAGTTCTTAGTATACGTAGTACGAGTTACTCTATTTCGTGATGTGAGGGTGTGAGCTCATGAGATGGGTTGATTTATGATATATATATATAATCTTATGCTTTTTTTGACTTTGATTTTGAATACGTGATTATTCTGGATACCACTTGTTTTATAAATTTGGTTTATAAATGGATTTTGGAAAAGACATTAATTATGTAGGTTTGATAAAATTGCATTCACTCAAAAAGATGATTGAGTTTTTACTGAGCATTCTCGTGCTCACCCATACTTCCTCCCATTTCAGGTGTTGACCTATTTTGTGGCAATTATTCTAGTGGCTTGGCAAGCATGTTTGGCATATATTTGCAGTTTCAATTCTCTTCATTGGTTGGTTTGTACTCAGTATCAATTTCCCTTTCCTAAGTTAAATTTATTTAGCCAATAGTAATATATTTATTGAGTAGATATATGAGGATGATTTTTGTTATTAAATAGAGTACTTAGAAAATAAAATAATTTTATGTAAATTATTTGAACATTGGGCCTCAGGTTTTAATTTGAACTGTTTTATTAAACTTCATAGATTAATAAAAGTCTTTAAACTAGTTAATTAGGATTTTCTCTCATCTTAAAATGAAAAGTTTACTTAGAAATTTAATTAAAAATTTAAAACTGGTAGATAATATCATGATTTTTAAATTTGTCTAATCTCATAATTTACTTACTTTTGAGGACTAAACTTAAATTTCAAGTACTTAAATTTTTCTAAAATTTTAGAAACTACTATTCATCATTATTTTCACTTAAAATTATTAAAAGTCACCGCCTCAGATTTTCGGTCGTGACACCTTGAGTTTGGTCATTTCTTCTAAGCGGTTCTTTACACATTCATCTCTCATCTTTCTAATTTGAGTTATTTATGGGTATGAAAATTAAGCTAGAATGTACTTGCTAAACTATAGGTCATATCATGCCAAGATTTGCAAAAAATTATCCTGTGAATACTATTGTGTTTATTATTGATAGAATGAGATGATTATTATTCGAGTTTTACTTAGTACTATTAAATATTTTGACAAAAGAATTTGTCATAACAAAGTTGAAGCTTTGTTTCATGAATTTCAGTCTAATGCTTATTAGTTGTACAACTTTAATAATGTTATTGTCAACAAAGCATGTTATGTAAATTTAGTGATAATTGTGCTACTCATGTTGACTGAACAAGAACAGATATCTTAACAATAAATATTTTGTTTTTAGAACTTTGAGAAGTAGAGATTTCTGCAAAGAGATACATATAATCTATATATTCTAGACCCTTTGAAGTGTTCTCATGGGTTCATCTTCTTTACGTTGATCCTGCACATTCTTGTTATCCTTTTTTATCTTTTCATCAGTCACAGGCTGGAAATGAGCCAAATCTGATAGTTTTTCCACAGCATCGACAATGCCTTCAATCCGTGTAGTGATTTCAATTAGCAAAGATGCTAAGGTTACCAAAGGAATTACTTCCATAAGAGGGACTGGGAGGATTGAGGCTGCTGCAGCTCCAGTCAAATTCGCCTCGGTTGTCTTCTCTTGAGGAGTTCCAGGTTCTGGCAGTGTCTGTGGAATGAACAAACCAGGAAGAGATTTCAAATCGTTTTGGAGCTCCTGAACTGCACTGTTCATTTGTCCAACTAGGAAATCTACACTAGATGATTTCTTCATTGTCTTGATAACTGTAGCTAGCTCTTTTATGACACTTGAAGAGTTGGAGCTTACTTCTGTACAAATGTTGCTGATTCGCTTCTTTAGGTGCTCTGGGGCCTGTTTTCCATTTGATTTTTTAGTTTCACATACTTATAAGCTGATCAAGTACTAAGAATCTGAGAATTTTTTAGTATCAGCACTTTGGTTTTACCTTGTTTTCAGAGTTTATGCAGCCATTGAGAGCTTCAATGCAATAAGCACAGCTTCGCATTGCTGCCCCGATTTTCAGGTATTGATTCCATGGATGTCGAAAGTTGAAGCGACCATGTGCCGGTTCCCACCTAGCAAAATTAGCCTACACAAGAAAATTTCCACGTTCAATCTAAGTTGAAGACTGATCGAGTAATTTACAAATGTAAGTTTGTAAGTTGGTATTGCTTAAATTACCATAGTTTCTTCTGTTGCTTTTGAACTTAGCACACATTTGTAGCCCAATAAGTTTTTGTCGGCTTCTTTGTTGCTTCCAGTAATTCCTTCACTGCGACTAAAGTAATCAGCCACACAACCTGAAATCAGTAGAAGTGAGACATAAATTGTTAATGGGATTTTCATAGACTTAAGCTATCTGTATGGTATTTGAGAAAAGTATTTTACCATCTAGTGAATTGGCAAGCTTGTCCATGTTCCGGGTTATGAGCATATAAAGCTCCTGGCCAGCCCAAATGGGGCAAATAATCATAATTATAACAATGCACAAGGAAGTGCCAATGATGATGGTGGATAGTCTTTGATGGGCCATATCGAACAATTTATCTACACGGTAACCAGAAACTGAAACCAAGCTGAAGGTGAGGATGAAGATCATAGCACCATAATCAAACCGGGCCTTTATTGATGGGATGAATCTAGAGAAGGTTGCTGCGGAAGCTGAAAGAAAACAAGAATACCTCGGTGAGTTTCTCATCATATCAGTAAGCCGAAAGAAACAAGAAAGATTGTGTGCCAAGGAAGATTTATACAAACCTAAAACAAAAACTGAAACTCCCACAATGAAGGGTTCAAATTTCTCTCCTGATTGACTAGCAATCCAGTGGACTCCAACTGCTATAAATCCGGCCAAAAAAGTTCCACAAACCCTGTTCAAACACTTGTAAAGTGTTGCACCTGCAATAAAATGAAACAGTCAATCTCATGAAAGTTGAATTTTTTTACATTAAATGTCGAAAGTTTGACACAAGTTCTTTGATACATGAACAGCTTTAACCAACTTATGAATGAAATGGAATATTTACCTACTGTGTTTTCAAAAACTACCACAACTGTCATGACTGCCCACATAGCATTTCCTCCAACGCCTTCATATAGTGGTCTCATATAGTAAAAGATAGAGACAGCAGTGAGGGCCATCCCAACTTTCAAACAATGGATCACTTTTCTTGGGTCATTGCAGCCTATATTCCAAGCATTCTGCAGGAACTTTGACAGTTTCAAATACAGCCTTGTAAGTAGACCTCTTAGACCAAGAAACAGTCTGCAGGCAAGGCCTTCCTTTGGAACCAGAACTTTGGATGAGTCATCTGTGACCCTTATGCTCCACTCCCATATACCAGCTGCTTCCTTCTTGAGAGCCATAGCTTCAAATGTTTACCAAAGAATTCCTCACTGTTTGCGTATACGAAGAATGAAACACACCAACAGTGAGACTGAATGTTATGGACTGAGATGGTTAAGCTTTAAGGTGAGAAAATGATGGCTGATTATTGAAGTATATATACAAAATGAGTATTTGGTATAGTGGTCTTCAATAAACAAATGAGACGAATCATAAGAAAAGAAATATGTCATGGGATTTTTTTTTTTATTTTTTTAGGTAGGTAAGGTTTATGGCACGAGTGGCCTAAAACTTTTATCACCTTCTGCCTTGGATTTCATGCTTACATGCAACTTTAATGTGTTATGTCCATTCAGATGGCATATACCCTGCAAGCTTAATCTTTTATTCCTGCAAAAAAAAAAAAAAAACCTTCCTCTCTGTCATTTTGACTCTGAACAAGCAAAAAAGCACAAGGTTCAATTTCAAAAGCTTCGTTTCGTAAATCAAATGGCAACACCTGCTCCAACCGTTGAAAGCAGTTAGACATCGAAAGTTATCCTGATGAGTGCCATATCTCACTGCACAAACTTTTTAACATTTCAAACAGCCTCATTTGATTGTTTGTGGCTTTACCACTTAGATTATTTGAGCCAATGCCTTGCTAGATTTTGATTTAGTAACTTCATTTGAATATTGCCATAAAATAACTTTGGACACCCACATGTCACTGTTTCATTCTTCACTTCAAGGAAATGTTACAAAGACAACTTATCCTAAACTATTCATTACTTTCTTGGCCACCAATTCTCCCTCAGATAGTGACAGTGTTAGAGATAGAGGTTTTCTTTCGATGACCTAAAACCAAACTTTGGTAACAGGTGACATAATATGGCCTAAAATGAGAAAAGAAAAAAATCAGCAGCACTATGAATTAATCCTCTTACTACATTTTCCCTCATGTACGTGTACTGAACTGTTCATCTTTTTCTCTTAAGTGGGTCTTTGAGTAAGAATCCTCTCTCATTTGTTTCCCGTGGATAAGATAATTAAGAAATAGCACAAATAAAATATAGCAAAACTGGTATTCTGCCTGTGTTAAAAAAAAAAAAAAAAAAAACTGGTATTCTGCCACTGTGCCTTGTGATTCATGGACTTCCAATTATCTCAATTTCACACATTGCCACCCTTAGGCTCTTATTGGAGATACTCTTCTATGTAACAAAATCTCCTCCTTTCCTGTTATGATAAGCTAACCCCCACTTATTGCATAGTCCTCTATAATATCAAAAGTCAAGAAAATCTCAGTCTTAATGAAAACCCCATTAGTTATATTAGTTTTATAATCCACCCAATATAGAAGTGTTGGAGAAAGAAATGACTAAGAGAGAGAGAGCTAATATCAAACCCAATCTTATACCGAGCCATATTTAAGTCTTAAACTAAACCTCTAGTGGGTTTCAAAACTTTCAACCAAAGTGGAGAACCCAACATGTCACTTAAAAATGCTAATGTGTCACTTCTTAGAAAAGGGAATATGAGGCAAATTAGGTCAGGAATAGGACCATCCAATCCAAGACCCGTATATTATTTTTTAATAATCCAAAAGCTGCTAATGCTTTGTGTGCTGATCTCACTTCAATGGGAAGAGCACTTATCAGTACACTGAACAGTTTAGACAGCTGCATGCATTAACTGAAAGGCTAATGCAACTATCATAAAGTAGCATCTAATGGATTACCCCGGATTGCTCAAACAAATTACCTTTATATTTTGTTTTGTTAGGATGTACTAGTACATTTGTCCTAGCTAATTAATTTTGACCTTCAAAAGAGACCGTACATTTCTCTAGTAACCATCATAGTGCTCTAGAATTCGCTCTTATTAATTCGCGACTTAGCAATTTCTATTCATATCATAAAGCAATTTCTATTTTATATATAAGTGTATTTAAATGTTGTGTGATACAGACAATTTGGCCTAATCGGCCTAATTATGCAATAGGAATAATGCAATAGGGATAATCAATTATTAATTATGTTCGAAGTACTATTATCACTAGAATACTCAATCACTTAACACGTCATATAACGGAATACATGATCATCCACGAAGGCATCAAATTTGCGTTCCGGCACAACTTAGCGGTGTCCAAGCTTGAGAATGATGCTAAGAACGTGATTTTAGCAATCCACTCTATCACTCCCCTCTCTGTTGATCGACCTCCGATTTCAGATATTGTCTCTAATCTTTGAATGTTATGAAATATCCTTTACAAATTTCTTCCTAGAAATAGAAATAAAATTGCTGATATCCTAGCTTCTTTTGCTTTGAATTCTCCTATTAGCTCTATTTGGCTAGAGGAAACTCCTCAGTGTATTGCCCCATGATGTAATGCTGGAAGTTTCTTCCGTTTTTCCTTTAAAAAAAAAATTATTAATCATTGTCTTAACCCGGGTCATCTCAAAAGGCTGGCTAGACAAGCTAGTAGAGCTAGTCCTGGTTATGTTAACTCCACATTTGTTGGTATAAAATGTAGCACTATCAAAATTTCTTCTAGCAACTTCATTTAATTTGGTTGTACTTTAGTACCTCAAATCCCATAATTTAAAATCAAACATGAACTAGAAGGTTTTCATTTACTCTTTTTTTTTTTTTTTTTTTATTATTAATCATTGTCTTAACCCGGGTCATCTCAAAAGGCTGGCTAGACAAGCTAGTAGAGCTAGTCCTGGTTATGTTAACTCCACATTTGTTGGTATAAAATGTAGCACTATCAAAATTTCTTCTAGCAACTTCATTTAATTTGGTTGTACTTTAGTACCTCAAATCCCATAATTTAAAATCAAACATGAACTAGAAGGTTTTCATTTACTCTTTTTTTTTTTTTTTTTGTTGCCTGTTGAGTAACCAACTTAAATTCATATGGCAAGTTTGATCTTTCTCTTTGTATATATTTTGGTTCGTATTTTAACATATGACTTTCTCCCTTGCAAGTTGCAAGTATATTAATTAGCAAACAGCCATGCATATCTTTGTTTGTGAACCTCAAAAATGGAGGAAGCACAAATGAGGTCATAAAAACTTGATATTAAAGCAACAGTATGTATTTATGTGACAACAGTCTCATCGCAACAGAAAAAGTTCTTAGCCAACCCTAAAATAATTTTATTTTAACAAGATATTTCTTTACCTAATAACCCCTATAGGTATTAAAGCATTTTGAGTGCATGCTGACCAACATAAGATTTGTAATTTGGTACTGGTATAAATCCTAGAAGCTTTTGTTTCAAAGATTTTTCTTTCCTAAAAAACAGAAGATTTTTTAAAACGGGTTTTAAATGAGAAACATGGTATCAGTTCCTAGTAATTGAATCCATTACCTAAGAAGCTGAATTAAGCAAGAGAATAGAACGAGAAGAAGAAAATAAAGGAGTAAAATACTGTTCGTGTGTATTAAATTAAACGATAACATATGAAAAAAAAAACTGTTAATTAATGTTGAGATAACATGCGTGCACCATCAAAACTCTAAATGAGAAAGTGAGCTAATTTCAACCGAACATAAATCCGACTGAAAAAAAAAATGCTTTCAAACTCGTGGCATATTTACTAATTCGCAACAAACTAAGAAATTAAAAAAAAAAAAGAAAAGATATTTTCTTCCTTTCCCATCCAATTTTATGTTTACTCATATAGTAAATAATTATTTTTATTTGGTCAAATTAGAAAGGAATAGCTTAAATCTTGATTCATTTTTGTTTCTCTTCAAATCATGTTTTTCTTTTACGATTTTCTTTACTATTGATTAGTTTGTATACGACGTAGGTTTTAAATACTGGAAATTTCGAAAAATAAATTTCCAAAAACGATTTTACCGAAAACGATTTTCGCAGTTTTGTAAATAAATCAAAAACGCAGCGGAATAAGAATTTTAAAATTTTCTTGAAATTTTACAAAACAAAAACATAGGATCGTTGATCTAACATAAATCAATCAATGGATCTTGGTTTAAATAAAACCTGGAAGCGCTTCACAACCATTGAGTCTTCCCATCTATTCTCTAGAGCCCGTTGAATGATCCGGTGTGTGGGCACCTCCTTGATTTCGAATGAGAGATGAGCGAACGATCTGGAAGACGATCTTCCTTCTCCTTGAGTGCACGTCTACGACTATGGGTATCTCTTCCTTAGCAGCCATAAATGAATACGGGACTTCTCCCGCGGCGGCTCGTCTCTCTCACTCTCTCTTTTTTTCTCTCAGTCACACGAAAAGCACAGTTACTGTGCATGAGTGGTATGTACAACCCTTAGAGAGACTTAGGAGAACTTTTCTCTTAAGTATTTAAAGAGATGTAAACCCTAATAGGCTTATTGGACTCAACTGATCATTCAATTAGTTATTGGGCTATGTGTGAGCTAGACAGGGGACCTTATGGATCCAAATAGTCTAAGTTCCAATGGGCCAATTACCTATAATTATAATTAACTCTTAATTATGACTGAGCTATGTCCATTAATATTGGGACACTCCACTATAGGCCCAATATTGCACTCTTAAACTAAATGTCATATATTTTCTGTGAAGCGAATCAACACTTTAATTTACTTGATCCATTTAGCATATACTATACATGCAGATATACCTCCGATACAATGCCGTACTAGTGAGGTGAAATTATCGTATTACTCCTCTAGTACATATTTACCTTTGAGTTGCCATTTTTCATCTAATAAATAATAATTGACTACGGTATTTGTAACTGCTCATACAAACACAGTCAAATTCACAAAGTGAATACCTAGTGCCTGGTTTTTTATTATCCAAGTCCTTAAAAAAAAACTCAAAGTAACATTATATGCATAGTGTCCAAATTATGAAAGATGTTCTTGTCAATTCACAAATTTTATCTTCCAAGATACCGGAGTTCGAACCATATAATCGGAACTAGTCTTTTAATAAGTCAAAAAGATAAAACTCATGAAAGCAAGTTCGACAATCACTAGGATTAAGGTAATCTTGCAATAATGCTAGATTAGTGAAAGATAGAATATTGAGTTACGACACTTAACCTCAAATTCTATTTTCACTTGATCCAGTTCAATACACTTATAACTTTCTTATAACGCACTAGTGTTTCTATCCGAAGTCAGACACTTCGATGATTGGAGACTTCATTAATCCCTTTGAAATAGACAACACTATATTCTATAGCAAAATAAAGTATTCCATCTTTATTTGCAGAATGTAAACTTTTAATTTAGACATAAAGAAATAAACAATTTAATCTACCACATGTGAACACTTCACACAAACAATTATTTATTACTCATTATTAATCATGAAAACTTTTAGACGTTTGTATAATAAAAAACATAAACATCACATGTATATTATTGAGACATAATATGAAATTTATTAATAACAAATAAATAACACTTAAATCCAATAAACATTGTTTAAAATGCCAAACAAAGAAACTGCTTTCTAGGGCATATTCCCAACGATAAACGGACACAAAAGTTCTGGTAATGATAACTAGAGAATGGATCTTCAAATGGACCAAGTCCGGCAGTTTGTTGGCAGAGAGAGAGAGGGAGGGAGGGTCGGAGAGATATAGAGATAATTACTAGTCAGTATATATTATATGCAACAGCACCAGAAACACCAAAAAACAAATGAGCTGTTGTTAGCCTATCGCTAAGTGGTTTATCATCACCTTCTGAATATCAACAGGTTAAGGCAGAAGCACTCCAATGAGAAAATAAACTAATACAAATCTTTCAACAGAAAAAATAAAGAGAATTAGTTTCACAACTCTATGCTAGAATTCCCTCTTATGAGGGGTTCTTTCTGTTCCTTGTACTGCTTTTCTCAATGGGAACTACTTGAAGGAGGAGGGGCCAAAAAGATTATCTTCTTTTCTTTGAATGTCTTTCCTACTCTAATAATCTAATGCAACTGAACACTTCCGTCCCACTTGCAGGGTAGTGGATATGGAAGTGGAAGACCCCTTTGTTTTTCCTCTTGTGTTTAAGGCACTTCCATCCCAGAACACCCATCATGGCAGGCACTCTCAGCTAAATGCTCAAGGTATCCCTCAAACGCCTAAATCTATACACCAGACTACTCAATCAATGGAGTGTTTCGGTCAAGCAGATCGAAGGAGGTAAGTTCGGTTTCTGGTAACTGTCCAGTAGAGGAATCCCAACATCCATAACAACATTACTTGGCTGATTAGCTGAATCAATCCCGTCAGTACTTGTTTGCTGTAGAAGCCGGACAAGTGACAGGAATACATCGATTCTTGTTACATGACTACTCGCCTGCAACAAAAGAATCAGGTTCAATACAGGAAACTTGATATCAAACTTCTTTTAGGAAGAAATGTGCACATAAATATATTGCCCAACTCAAAAGCTTTACGTCAACAATAAAATGAGCCCATATCAATACAGAAAACTTGATATCAAACTTCTTTAAGGAAGAAATGTGCACATAAATATATTGCCTAACTCAAAAGCTTTACCTCAACAATAAAATGAGCCCATATCTTGTTCCCACGAACTTCCATCACTCCTTTCAATATACTTAACCCAAAGCCCCGAATTATGTCTGCTATCTCAAGAAAGAATCCTTGTTCCTCACAAAGCATCTGCAAAACAGAAAATCAAAGAATTTAGGAGGTTTGAGCTAATTAAGATGGGCAATTAACTTGGAGGAAGAACTTCTTCCTTTTTTTTGTTGGGTCATAAACTTCATATACCTCAATAAGCATTTGGCCAGGTGGACTAAGGTCCTCAACTATGATGGGGCAAACCATCGATTGACCCCCAACTTCAAATGCCCATGTAACTCCGCCAGCACCATTACTGATGCTGTTGTCTCTTAGAACCACACCATTGTCCTTGCTGATTAGCTGAAGTTCATTCAAGTTTGTTTATTTTATTAGTAAGCATTAAACATCAAATGTAAGCAGACATAAGGTTTTGCATAAACAAATAAGCAAACCAAAAAAGAGTACCTTAGGCTCATTGGACTGTTTTAGCTTGTCAGCATATTTCATCACACCTTGCAAGAAAAGCATGTATTTGATTGTCCGATCCAACAAAGAATCAATGCTACACTGCTACATCAAAGCAAACACACAGATGTAAAAAATTCTGGAGTAAAGTGAATCAGAATCAATATAAGTATCAAAATACTGCAAAAACTAAGCAAAAGTACCTTGCCCCCACTAGGAATGATCCCCCTCAACTCTTTGATACGGTCTTGGATTAGCTGACGATCCTTTGGTCTTGGTCGAGTACTCTCCCCGGGCCTTGCCCTCTTCCTAGTAACCTTTTTATGTTCCTCAGGCTTCTGTGGTTGTGATAGAACTGCACTTGCACCAATGATGCTGTAGCTATCATCAATCCATAGACCGACCTGTGATTTTGGGAGTTCTTTCTGTGTTGCAAGATTGTTTGTTGTCTTCTCCAAGTTATACTGCAACAAGCTCATGTCCCCATTGGAGCCTGCAAATCTTGCAAAGTGAGCTTGATTGCTAATCACAGATGAGCTTTCTACTCTTCTCCTTTTCAATGGGGATGATTCATCCACCAAATTGGATTTAGTTAAACAACTGGAATTATTTGAACCAACCAAAAGTTCGTCAAGTCCTAGTTCTGAGAATAACCCTTTCCGGGGACCAGGCACGGGTGTAGGATTAAATCCTGAGACCCATTTTCCGGAGGCAGAACTTGTAGTTGGATGATCACCAGCCACTAATGGCATTATTATATCTTCCCATCTCTCTCCAGTTCGACTAAGATTCCGACCATTAATTGTATCATTTTCATCACTCTGAATGATAGCAGATTTCTGCTGTCCTTCAGCACTGAGAGTATGAGTAACATAGCTTTGCACGGATGTAGTTGGGTGTTGGTCAATTGCCTTATCACCTCCAGCAAGACAAGAAGATGTAGAAGTACTTTCAACGAATTGTGTCAAATCACCATTCAGGGTACTGCTATGCTCTGGTATTGAAGCAAACCATTGGGAAAGATCATCCAATTGGCAGAAATTGATGATATCTGCCGTAAAATCAGCTAGCTTAAATTCCTCAAATAACTCCTCAGGAAATCTGTCCAAGCTGTTAGCTTTTTCAGAAATTCCACTTTGGGTTTCAAAATTTGAGGGCAAAAGTTGCTGGTTGTCCATCAGATTTCCTGAGCCTGCTTGAAAGTATTTTTCTGTCTCAGTCAATGCTCCTGCATTGTATAATGAAGAGAATGTTGCGTCCTCCTCAATGTTATCTCCTGCATTTCTGCAAGAAACAAACAAATTCCCTCCTAAAAGAATCCCATCTGCAGAATCTTGAACCTTTGATTCGGACGCAAGCCCTCTGTTCAATGTGGGCAGAATAGGATATTCGCCACTCCATGAGCTAATGCAAGAAGTTTTATCAGCGCAATCATTTTTAAAACCAATCACCTCCTCAAACTGCGCAATAGATCTGTCAGAAAAGAAGACATCAGCTTCTGTTCCAGCAGCTTGTGGCTGCTTATCAAGATAAGCTGCATTTTTTTTTGAAAATCCCATATTTCCACAATGAATATCGGATGTAGAAGGGGAACATTGGTTAGAGTTCATTGCAGAACAATTGTTTCCCCTAGGCTCTTTGTAGTTGCCACCATACACTTGAATGAACTCATTATTTGAATTTCGAGATGAAGTTAAGGAAGCAAATAACCCATTTATATCATAAGGTTCTCCTTTTTCACATGAATGAGTATTTTCCAGTGGTTTAAACACATCAAGTTTTTCAATTTCCCGAAAGAGCCTCATTGTCTGATCCACAAATTCCAACCTCTCAGATATCTGCAACAACAATTGTGGCATAAGTCAAACAGAAGTTCAACCAAAAAACATCAATCAAAAAGTTAATCAGAGTTCGAACGTATATATAAGTGATCTAACCTTATCAGTAGATCCAAACTGTACCAATCCTCGTGGTTCAACCGGTATTACTGCAATTGTCTGCAAATTGGTTTTGATTGTTAATGATATGGAGTTAAAAGCTAAGATTAAAATTATGACTACGTATGAAAAGAAAACCATAATATTCATAAGACAGAAGTGTCTATCATGCTCATTTGAATTTGGCTACTTAAAAAGAAGAAGAAAATGGTACCTTTATTCCACATGAAAACTGATAGCAAACCTCAGAATCATCCTGTAGAGTGAGAAAATTTTCGATAAGGAAACATAAACAAGAATTCTAAATTAGAGCAAATTCGACATCAATATGTGATTTCAACTTTAAAGTTAGTAAACTAGTAAGAAGAAAAACCTGAAACGCGTCTTTATCTTTGGTAGATCTGAAGGAATTCCATTCTTCACTTGGTCCATCTGCTAGAATCCATTTGTGCTTCCCATTGAAAGCAGTTTGGCCAATAGTTCTACATGAGAGATTTACAACAACAAAATCAGCCTTCCATTATCCTCCAATCCTTTCTATTTATTATTATTTATTTTTTTTGGATAAGAAACAAAAATTTCCTTTATTGCATTTGAGTTTACACATTCTTGCTTCCAGATACTCTTCTTGGTAAATTATGATTATTTATTTTGTGATCTAAAAGAAAAAAAACTTGTTTTGGGGCATACCCTTCTCCAAGCATATGGACCTTTATAAGCATATTGTCAATTACTGTCTCAACTCGCTCCTCATAGTAGGCATCTTCAACAGACAACAACCTAAGACCATTCCAAAGAGCATAATTCACAGTTAGCTAAAGCAAGACCTCGTACGGTTTTAAGTTAGTGACAAACTATACAGGTTACAAAACCATTATCTGCTTAATCATGCTCAATTAATGCTTCAAATGAAATTTCACAAAGCTTTATCTCATGGAGAAAAATGCTGATTGAGGCAGAAAAAGATGGGGTTTCTTCAAAACCACGATATCGATAGAATGCTTTAAAATGCCAATATAAAACAGTAAGTAAATTTTTTTCCTTCTTTTAAGAAACAAAAAAGAAAAAACAATTTTTCTTAAAAAAAAAATCAAAGTCAAAGACCTGTGCTTGCATTCAGAAAACTGCATATACAAATCTGAAATGTGAAAATAAATAAAGAAATAAATGATTCTAACAAATATGAAAAAACTAAGCTTGAGAAAGCCAGTGATGTAAGCATGAAAAGACAAAATACAAATAAATAAATATAATTTTTGAGGGAGGGGAAAGAAACTTACATGGGATTTCTCTGATCAAAACGCCAGAAAACGCCGTAAGACCAACCATTACTAACACAAAGGCTCTTAAGCGTTCTCTTAAGGAGCGAACCGTTCTCAGCTTCAGGCCCCATTTCACCAAAACCAACTCTTTTCAACTCAAAACGATCCCAAAAAGCTCACTACTCCAAAACCCATTAAACGACACTCGTTTAAGCCAAAAAAAGGAAAAAAAAAAAAAAACACCAAGCTAGATAGAGCTCGAACTCCCTAACCCACCAACCAAAACGACACAAACTGAAAAACCCAACTCTTTTTTTTCTGTAAACTTCTGATTCCTGAATTTTTTTTTAAAAAAAAAGGCCTTTTCTCAAACCAAAAACCCAGAACAAGTCCAAGAAGAAGAAGAAAAAAGCACTAGTTTTTAGCTTCTTTATATCTGAATATATCTATATATTATATATGTAGCTTTATGAAGCTAAACAGAAGGTGACGGTTGGAAGAGTCTGAGCAACAAAAGCTGGGTTTTTATAAAAACTGGGTGTTTGTAAGAAATTAAGAACAGAAAGTGGTCGGTGTAAGAGAAAAAAGTGATAACTAAGGATTATAATACCATGTAGCATATATATATATATATATATATATATCTATACAAGGTTTCAAATATAATTGTCTTTACAGACCCAGAAATTTAACTTTAGAAAAATAAATAAAAATTACGATAANGGATTTTTAGTTTGTTTTTACCGGGCTGTAGCCGGTAATTATAGTTGGTTTTTTTTATTTTAGTATTAGTTACCTATTATATCGCGAGAACTTGAGTTGAAATCTCGGGAGATGTAAGCAAACTTAGGAAAAGTAAATATGGCTTTGAATTGCTAATTTACTTGGAAAATGGTTGTAGATTTGGAAATTAAATGGTAGGATATACTGTGTATTTATGATGATTAGAGATAGTTTTGATGGTTGAGATTTAGTTGGATATTAAAACTTGAGATAAAATCTATTATTATGGGTGTCTATATGCAGATAAGAGGTTACCTTTTCCAAAACCTTACCAAGAGTGGAAGATAGGCATTACCATATGGATTAAACCCTAGAACTAATTGGATATTCTTCATCATTAAATTTTATGTTTAAACAATCATCTTAGAATATCAACATAAAAATTCCATACATTTAACAGAATATTTTAATAAGAAGAAATATTTTTTGCCCCGCAAGTTGTTAATAATAGACCATATTTGTGACAAATACTCATTATGAAACATAAATGATAGCATATGATTTTATTCATTGTATCTTCAAATTAATGTCCTACACATTATTATATAATTTGTCTGTGATCCAAATGGAGCCAATCTGGTATATAATTGATATACGCAAAGAACCGTAAACATGAATGGTTTCCTCAATTTATTGAAAAAAAAAAAGAAAGAAAGAGTAAACAAGTGCTTCAAGTTGAGAAATATACATACCAAAAGTGAAAAACAAATTAAGGAAATGCTATTTTTAATTGAATTTTCTACTATTTTAAGATAAGCCAAACAAAAAAGTTATTCACTTTTACTGTCCCTTAGATTAACAATAAAACATAACAAATGAAAAGGATGATAAACTAGTGGTTGATCTATACACTTTCAATGTTAAAGGTCTAGAATTTGAATATATTAGAAATTCATAAATAAAAAAAGGACAAACAAAATCATGGCAAAAAAGTCCCACGCAGAAAGGAAAATATTAGTAAATCTCACGGGATAGTCAGCATCAAATTAAAAGCCAAAAATGAAGCACAAAACCTCATGTCCCTCTCGGAACTCTAAGCAGTACAGCCTGCCAACACTCAATATAGTGCCAAAACAATATATATAAAAAATGTAGCGCAATATCCCACTCCCTCATTATTACTTATATAAAAAGAATACATATCTAATGTAAATTATGATAAATACCATTTAATATGTAAATATACACATATGTTTACATGTGCACATTGAATATGTAAGATTCATTCTAAATTCCACCTAATTTAGTTTCAATGGCTGATGACTCGAGCCTAACTACCCAAATCTAGCACGAAGCTCGAGTCTTGGAAAAGGACCACACTCTAAGTAGTGTAACTTAGCAATGATTAATACATATTCATGAGATCTTAATACTTCTTCTTCTTCTTCTTTCTTATTTATTATTTTTTTTAAAAGATGTGGGAAACAAATGATATATATAGATAAGAACTACTTTAACTATACATCGATTTTTCTTTTTCCATTTTGTCCTTCAAAAACAATTATATGAAAGAACAAATAGTGTTAGTGTTTCATAAAATTATCAGTTTAATAAATGGAATATACAATCACAGAGCTACCTAATATCTACATATAACTATCTTGTAGTTGACAATATGTGGTTATGACCGTAGTATTGGAGTAGTAAAACATATAATCTAATTATACATGTCTAGCTATTTCATAATTTAACTCTTTTTTACCCTTTTCAATTAAGAAGGACAAAAGGATTTGATCCATGAACTTATGTATATGAGGTCAATCTATATGAGTAGGTTAGTTTTGTCAAAATTAATTTACGTTTAGATAAACTTTGTCATGTCAGTGTCATTAATTAATTGTCCAAAAATACTAAAAATCACTCTACTAGTTCTTACCTTTTAACACCACATTATGATTAAGATGTGAGTCCGAATATCATACATTTGATATTGTTATAGCATTAATGTTAGGATTAACACATAATATCAATAAAGATTCTTCAATAATCAGGCCATAAGGAATTGGATTGTTGCCAAAGAATTCATACTATAATCGTTCTAACAACCAACTATTCAATCAAATCATTAATAATAACATGTACAATTCATGATGTATATGTTTGACAAAATTCTTGTGAGACTCGTGTTGCACAATGCAAGATAGTCAATCAAAATATGAAATGCAATATGTTATTTTTTCTATAATATTTTATCTTACTACTTGACCTGTTGTAGATTACAATGAGAAATGAGAGTGTAAAACGGAGTGTGATCAGTACTCATCTTACTTTGGAATTGAGTCACCGGTGACTCGAAGGATTTCGGGTAAAGAATATTCCGGGTGGTAATGGGACCCGGAGAGACTGTGTGTACCTGTGGGGGTCCCGATCATTGGGAACTGCAAAAACCAATTAAAAAAGCTTACGTATTTGTGGGGGGAGCGGTACTGTAAGGCGGTGTGGGCCCTACCTTTGTGGGGTTTGTAGGGATCATTTTCTGGTTCCATCTTCTGCCAATTTTGCCTCCTCGCACGAACCCCCCTCTCGTTTCTAGCAAAGCAAGCCAAACATTAAACGTAATTGGCTATTACGCTGTTACCCTATTAATTATATCAACATTTAAAGACTCAATTAGGGCATGTTAATGTGGATGCATACGTCCATTAACGTTAAACATGAAACACTAAATCAGACGGTACATGGTCCATCATCCATGATTCATTAAATATATACCTAGCTTAGCTATATATGTATTAGCCATTAGTGGTGTGGGGACCCACTTCGGATTGTACCTTGGTATCTGATCTCATCGGTGACGGGAGCTTGAAATTGATAGTTCGTCTTGAAAATATCAAAGATTCAAGAGCCATATTTATATGCATAATAATGTGTTCCGATCCCACTTTTTTTTTTGGTTGTTATTTTAAGACACATTTCAGGAAAAAAAAAAGTTCATTGATTTTCATATGAGTTTCATTTATTTTATTTCTTTTAATTTGGGTATGATAATAGAAGTCTGTGTAAATATCAAAGAGTTTAATTATTTGGTGTGATATGATTGTGATACACGGATACCTCCAGCACAATCTTTAAGCAGTACCACATATAGATATGATATATATCTAGGGTTTTTCAGTTTTCACTGATTTCTATTGAATGTCACCTACTACAGCACCAAAGTACGTAGCTAACTAGATAAATTAACATTCCAATATTACCGTTCATATAGGGCAAAATTAAGTAATATTCATGATGAACAATATTGTGAGTGCCTATATTTGTATGCATACGATAGGAAATGCATGTTTCTTTGTATTCGTACCCTTTTTGAGATGATATTGGCCTATGAATATATAGGTGAACCATCCCTAATTTGGATGTTGCCAAACACTGCTCTTATAGCTTGTTTTATACATGCAGTAATCCCGTAGGCGTAGGGGGTCAGTCCGATCCATAGTTGTATGCAGCTATACGTACCTATCTAGATGATATATACAGCTGATCAAACAAACCAAGCAACCAAAATACTCTCTCTCTCTCTCTCTCTCTCTCTCTCTCTCTCTCTCATTTCATATGTAAGTGGTATCCAAAGTCTAAGCGCTCTAGAAAAGAAAACTCAACCATTAAAAAAAAAAAAGCAATAGAAAAGAGTAGGAGCTAGAGACATTCATTGTTCTTCATAAATCATAATAGAAGGAAAGAGAGGAATGTTAGCGCATCCAGTACTACTGCATGAGATTGAAAAAAAAAAAACGCATATGGGTCCCCATAGTGTGTCACACAATATAGTCTGAGAATCTTGACTTTGCACTAACTAGCAAGTATTTCCACATACCACCAACATTAACATTATAATTAAATCCTTACTTTAATTACTTATATTTATTACTGTCAACTCTTGACCTAGTTAGAAATTGAAAAGTAAAAGTATACAAGTGATATACTCTCATAATAATAATAATATATGACCATATATACATATATCAAAGTTAACGTGCATTTAAAAATGTAAGTATATTAGTTAAAGACCAATAATAATACGTCTTTAACTATCTTTTGATTTTTCTATACACACACTTGTGTTACTTCTAATTAGTACTGTATACTTTAAAGCTAGAGCACTGCATGCTTGATCCTCAGTGTGGGTGTGTATATATATATATAATTTGTCAATGTAGTAGGTAATTTTTCTCTAACACATATATATAAAAAGAGGTATATTATTAATGTTATTTTTTTTATTTATAAGAAGATGTATATTATTAATGTTATTTTTTTTATTTTTTAATATAAAAAAATATGCATGTTAAATTTTTATTGGTCAAATTGATATTTATGCATAAATAAATTATATAGAGGTAAAAAAATATACTTATTGGATTAGTGTGGTATATATATATATATATATATATATATATATATATATATATATAGGTTGCCAATCTAATAGGTATTTTTTTTTATCTATGGGTAGGTATTTTTTTTTAGCTGTTAGATCACCATCTAATGGTGATTTAATAGTTATAATGAAGTGCATGAAAAAACGTGCATCATTAATGCTTTTTTTCTCTCTTATTTTTTACAATAAAAAATATACATAATAAATTTTCATTGGCTAAAATGATACATATGTATAAAAAAAAAAAAAAAAAACCTACTGAATTGGTGGCTATATATATATATATATTCATATTTATATTTATATATCGAGCCAATCCCTACCCTCCATATCTCCAAATCAATATGTATAAATGTAGCTAATAATTAATTAAAGGACCATTGTCGTTTATGTTTCTTTTCCTATCTTTCTTTTGAAAGGAAAATTTGTTAATTCAGTGGTTAATATTTAGTTAGTAATTAAGAATAAAAGGACATGTAATAAATGATTGAGAGTTATTCAAATAAATGTTTATCTTTTTTCTTTTCTCGGAACATATTCATTTTGTTGTTCATTTGTTAGTCAACAATGTTAATTATAAGGTTTCTGGCTTTAAACTATCCTTATCAGCAGCTCATCTTTCTGGTTGTGGGTGGGTGTGTCAGAGGGAGAGGGTGAGAGAGAGACCCACAAGTAATTACAAAGATGCAAAGTTGGCATTTATTTTATTTTTATTTTTTAATTTATTTTTTGAAAAAGAAAAATTTCCATATTTATAGCATCATATACAAAATTCTTCATCTTTAGTTAGCAAAAGGCTATAATTTTGTCTCCTTGAGACAGCACACGCTTAATCATAGCCGTTGAGAGAATGAAGTCAACGGTATCAAAAAAGTTTTGCTTGCATGCACCTCTTTCTTTTTTTCTTTTCTTCTTTTTTTTTTTTCTTTCCTTTCCCATAATTTTAATTTTCTTTCTGCAAAAGTGGGAAATTAAATCCAATGGCAAAGATTTAGCTTGTTCATTGCATGCCTTTTGTGCTTTTTTATCTTTCACTTTTCGGTCTTATATATATAATATATATTTAAGAAATGAACTAACTAAACTCTGCTTAATTATTCATCAAACTGTTGAATTAATGGGTGGCATTAACAAATATTTTTAATCGGTTAATTAGTGAAAAGGGTCTTACATATGATGATTGAATGACCAATTGAAATCCTACTTATAAGTGTTTAATAATTGTGTCATTTTCAAATATGCATAGACATTAGAGCTCTATTTCTTTTAGGCAAAACATGCTTTGCCTTGAGCAATTAAAAAGGGCAGGGGGACCAATTTAAGGGATACAAGACAAAATATTAGTGATTAGTTATCATATTATGTCCTCTTTCAACTTAACAGTGGCACATGAGTTTGCCTTTCCAGTTTTTGACTCTCATTAATTCTAAAGGGATACAAGGCCAGGCAATGTTTAATCTCATGTCTCACCTCGGGAATTAGATATAATTGTAATATTTACAACAGCAATAAAAGTATATTTGGAAGAAAATGCTTTTACTTTTTATTTTAACTTTAATTTTACGGACAGTTAGTATAACTTAAGGGGAAGTTAAGTTATATGCTCTCTCACAGAAACGGTAGGGGAAAAAAAATACAAACAAACAAAACTTAGAACTAGCGTAGTTAATTTAATTTTTGGTTTTTTTTTTATGATTTAATTCTCAAAAAAAAAATTCTAATTTCTAAAACAGGCTGAAGTCTAAACCACAAGAGCAATGACGGAGCCAGAAAAAAATTTCCAGAGGAGGAGATAGGGGGGGCAAAATCTAATGCCAAAATTTAGTATTTTTTTACCCTTCTTTTTTGCTCTTTATATTATTTATTCTTTAATTTCTTCAAATTTTAGGACAATCTAAAAATAGTATTTTTGAAATATACATAGTTAATATGGACCAACATATATATGATTAAAAGATTTTTAAGGTGAGGTCTAATGAAAAACTATTAACAAAAGTGTGGGAAAAATTAAGTATCTATATTAATAAAATATAAATAAAGTTTAAAATCATAAAATTCAATGGGAACAAATTAGGGGTATTGTGGGGCCTGTTCCTAGATCATGTGTCACATGGACGATTGAGTGGCAGAACAGATCACAAAGGGGGCACGCCATCCAACACGTGCCCAGAGTAACCATTTAAAAGTCACACAAGTCGTATACGGTACTACATGGGCCCATGGGCCGTCCAAGGCCAAGGCCAAATCCATCCCAGACCTTGGACGGTTCAGCCCAATCCAATCCCTGCCTCAGCAGTTGGGGGTCAGAAGCCTCGAGGGTCTTCTGCCAGAAGATCACGGGAGGCGATGCACTGCTCCAAACCCAGACAGGGCATTTAATGCGATCTTGGATAGGTGCGCACATTGGGCAAACCGTCCTGACAGAACGGCAGTTTGTCAAAGTCTCGCCCCCAACAGGCTCGAATCGTAGGGGACGGCGGAAAGCAGGCCACGACGATGTAAGGAAAATCACGGTAATCACGGCCCGTGATCTCCGAGTAAGTCATGATGAAAAGAGGTACTTGATCCTGGGATTGAGAGCCAGAAAAGCTCCCAGTTCCAGGATTATATATATAAGCCATGCGTCCCTCCAGAGAGGAATATATAGACATATACAAAAAAAAACCTTATCTTTGCTACTCAGACTCAGGGATAAACAACTAACTTAAGCATCGGAGAGTCTTTGCACGTGGCCACCCCCACCACTCCGACCCGAGCTGAAGTCAAAAGTACTCTGGGATAGCAAGGATACGTGGACAGTTGGTAGATATAACGTTGCACTCTGGGATAGCAAGGATACGTGGACAGTTAGTAGATACAATGTTAGCAGTTCAGAGATACATGGACAGCTAGTAAGAATTGCACTAACAGTTTGGCGCCGTCTGTGGGAAACTGTTGAGTGCAAGAGAAAGAGTAAGAGTCTCACGATCACGCTCTCCCCAAACAAAAAGCCATAAAATGTCAAATAGCACCTTCAAGAATGACAACCAGGAGCACATGTCCCGACATCGAAGAAAGCTCCCGGAAAGCACGACCAGATCTGGAGCAAAAGCTGTACCAGATGCTTGTTGCCCTGGCAGAAGCAAACCGGAAGGCAGAGATGGCCCACGAGGCCATCCTGAGTTTAAAAGATGAAGTCGCAGAAGTGTACAGAGATAACGCCCGCCTCGAAGAGCTGCTGGCAAGCGAAGCCAGAAGCGGGCGAATGGAAGACTTTGACGAATAGGTCCAACAATAGTCTGGAGACCAACCGCCGAGGGAAGTCCCCACCCCATCCAGATCGCGGATGCAAGGGGAGCGACAAAGCCAGACAAGGCCTTTCTGGGCCGGATCAACGGTGGAGAGAAGACACCAAGAAAGCCCGGAAGGTGTGCTTCCCAATTGAAAACAAGAAATGATGGCAGAATTGAGTAAGAGGCTCGGGGCCCGTCACAGTCAAACCCCCGATGATCTGGCAGAACAAACCATACAAGGGATCAACCGGAAGGCCTTCGCCGACTAGATCTAGCTGGAGCCCAAGCCGAAAGACTTCGCAACTCTGACCTTCAGACTGTTCGAAGGAAAGACCGACCTTCTCGATCACATACACCACTTTCAGCAGAAGATGGCCTTAGAAACCAGGGACGAGACTATGACTTGCAAAGTCTTCTCCACCACTCTGGCGGAGCCAGCCCTGTTATAGTTCATACAACTCCAAGAGAAGTCCATAAACGGGTTCGAAAATTTTTGCAAACTTTTCTTAAAACAATACTCGGGCGCCCAGAGGTAGCAGAAAACCATACGAGACCTTGACTGGTTAGAACAAATCACGAACGAGTCTCCGAGAGAATACTTGTCGCATTTCTTGGAGGTGATGTCCCTAGTGCACAATGCCGACTAAGCACAAACCACAAGCTCGTTCGTTAGGGGCCTGCAGCCGGGATCTATGCTTTCGGACTATCTGCTTTTGATCTTGCCATACGATATGGCAGGCGTCCAGGCAAAGTCGGAAGGAGTATTTAGGGTGATGGAAAGCTACCAGAAAGTGCAAAAGGCTCCACCGCGATAACAACAGCGCCGGCATAAACCCCGACTCCGCAAGGAATAAAGAGGCCTGTGCCACCCCAAGGACTAGCTCCAAAGCAGGGAGCCCCAACCCAAGGCGGTTAAAAAGGCGGCAAGAGGAGGAAGACGTCAAGGGACCCACTACCGAAATATAAGCTCAACACGCCGATCGATGTAATCTACCACCAGAACAAGGACAGAGGCATTTTTAAAGACCCGCCCAAGTCCGGTGTTCCTGAGCACATGAAAAACAGGAACAGGTACTGCCAATTTCACAAAGATCACGGGCATCATACCATCAACTGCCGTAGCCTTTACGCACAGGTTATGATGGCGATCCATGCCGGCAAGTTGAAGCAGTATATGAAGATCGGCGAAAGCCAGTCGAAGGAGGACGCCGCTAGGCCCAAAAAAGGAAAGTAGACCCAGGCCTCTGGGTCAGGTTAGCAGGCTTTGAGGATAGTGCCGACTATCATAGGCAAACCAGAGCTGACCCAGGGTCGGGAGGAGATGGATAAATGCCAAAAAAAGACCGAAGAAAGGGTGAAGCGCTTGAGGGAGATGGGTCATTCCGTCAACCACCTGACGATGGGAGAAAGCTATGCCTCAGCCGCCCCCATCGCCTTCACCCAGTAAGATTTGACCATATTGCGCCTGCTCCATGACGACCCGTTAGTGATTAAGCTACTGATCGACTCCGCGTTAGTCGGAAGGGTCCTGGTCGATGGCGAGAGTAGCGTCGATGTCCTGTTCCTCAGCACGTTCGAGAGCATGGGCCTGAATCGAAACATACTCAAGCCGACTTATCAGCCGCTGTTCGCCTTTAACAGTACTAAGATCAGCCCCTTGGGAGTCGTGACCCTGAAGGTTTGCACTGCAGAGAGGTGCTTGGATGTGGATTTCGTCGTCATCGACTGCCAATCCTCCTTCAACGTCATCATGGGGAGAAGGTGGATCCACGCCATGCATGGGGTCGCCTCAAACCTCCACCAGGTCTTAAGATATCTATCAAAGGATGGTACTTATACGATAGACATTAAGGGAGACCAAGCCTCCGCGAGGAAATATTTTTCAACCGCCCTGAAGGGAGCTGATGCGAGCACGAACACCTCGACGGGGGATACATAGCAATCAAAATACCGCCTGCCAGCATACATGAAGCAGATCGAAGAAGAGCCTGACGGGCCAGAATCCACGATTGAGGAACTGGTGGCGATCCCTTTGAAAGAAGCAGATTCAGCGAAGGTAGTCTTAATCAGGGCCCTGCTGCCCGAGGAGGAAAAGAACGAGCTGTTCGGGTTCTTTAGGCAGAACGAAGACGTCTTCGCGTGGTCCCACGACGACATGCCTAGGATAGACCACGTACACGCCTACCACCGGTTGAATATAGACCCTAATTTCCCTTCAGTCAGGCAGAGACCCCGAAGGTTCGTGCTGGAGAAAAACAGGACGATCAACAAGGAGGTAGAGACGTTACTGGAGAACGGCCTGATCATGGAATGCGTATACCCATGCTGGGTCTCCAACCCGATGGTGGTGAAGAAGAAAAACGGCTATTGCCGTACTTGTATAGACTTCACCAACCTGAATAAGGCCTGCCCGAAGGACAACTGGCATCATGTTCATCACCTGGGGATTCAAGATGGCTTGGATGTGTCAGCAATCCCTAGAAGATCCAAAGATGACGATCCCCTCCAGCTCCTTGAGCTGCCCCGCCGACAGTTACGGCTCAAACCTGCTTTCCTCTGCAGAGGCTGCGCAAGGCAAAATATTATGAGTAAAAACGGACGAGTTGTACACGAACCCAAAAATCACGACCTAGTACTTACTTTACAGAAAAAATAAAGGAATTTGGAAATGCTCACCATTCACCCAAGGAGAGCGCCACGCCCCTCCAACGACATATAGTCTGGAGTGGGAGTCTCATTGCTTATCCGACTTCGGCAAGCCCCAAAAGATGTGGCATCCCAGGAGTGGCTGGAGGTAGAAAGTGGGGTAAGAGCTCTTCTTTGGGATGAGGGTGAGTTTGTAGGCATAAAAGACCACCTCCAGGTCGATAGGCACATTGAGGATGACTGACAGAGCAGAGAGCCCCATCAAGATCATGACCCCGTTAGCGTTCAGCTGCATCGTGTGAATCCCCGTCTAAGTGAAGAACTGGTGGATTAGGGGAGGAGGGGGAAACCGCAGTCATTCCAGGTGCCTCCTCCCCAAGACGATGGAGCCATTGGGGGCGAGGCGAGAAGGTACCAATCCACTGGGCCCTCAATTCTTTGTAAGGTAACCCCACCAGGGAAGCAAAGCTACCTCCTTAACAAGTCCAACTCTGAATCTACGACGGGACAGAGCCTCTGATTCTGGTTCGGGGCCATCGTTCTGAGTACAATCAAAGAAGCGAAATGTTCTAGCAAAGGGAAGAGTCGGAAGCCCTAAGATTTTAGAAAGCTAGAACACTTGGAGATTTTGGTAAAGTAAGAAATGAGCGTGAATGCGACTTTTATAGAGGGGAATGGTGCGAGGAAGACAAAAGCATTGGAATTTCAAAAATCTGAAAAAAGTTGTGACACGGGATGGCATGCGCCATCGTCGGTAATTGGGGAGAAATAATGGTAAGGGGCCATATGTCCCCCTCAAATTGGAGGATTGGAGACACGATTTCCCTACTTGATGGATGCGAATCCATCAAATAGGGAAATAGGGAAATGGGGGCAGTTGTGGGGCCCGTTCCTAGATCATGTGCCACGTGAACGATTGAGTGGCAGAATAGGTCACAAAGGGGGCACGTCATCCGACACGTGCCCAGAGTAACCATTTAAAAGCCACACGAGTCGCATGCGGTATCGCATGGGCCCATGGGCCGTCCGAGACCAGGGCCGAATCCATCCCAGACCCTGGACGGTTCAGCCCAATCCAATCTTTACCTCGGCAGCTGAGGGTCAGAAGCCTCGAGGGTCTTCCGCCAGAAGACCATGGGAGGCAATGCACTGCTCCAGACCCAGACAGGGCATTTAATGCGATACTGGATAGGTGCGCACATAGGGCAAACCGTCCTGACAGAACGGTAGTTTGTCAAAGTCTCGTCCCCGATAGGCTCGAATTGTAGAGGATGGCGGAAAGCAGGCCACGACGATGCAAGGGAAATCACGGTAATCACGGCCCGTGATCTCCGGAGTAAGTCATGATGAAAAAAAGGTACTCAATCCTAGGATTGAGAGTCAGAAAAACTCCCAGTTTCAGGATTATATATATAAGCCATGCGTCTCTCCAGAGAGGGATATATAGACATATACATAAAAAAAATATTATCTTTGCTACTCAGACTCAGGGATAAATAACTAACTTAAGTATTAAAGAGTCTTTGCAGGTGGCCACCTTTGCCACTCTGACCCGAACTGAAGTCAAAAGCACTCTGGGATAGCAAGGATACATGGACAGTTGGTAGATATAACATCAGCAGTTCAGAGATACGTAGACAACTGGTAAGAATCGCACCAACAGGTGTTATTGAATTTTTTATGAGACATGTGGGTGAATTTTAAGTTATAAAAATTTAGACGAGACAAATGAGAGATATAATTGAGTATTTTAATAAATATGAGGTAAAAATAGAAATTTTAAAAAATTGAGGGGTAAATGCCCCATGAGCCCTCCGGCATTGTACAAGAGTGTGTGTATACATATATACATATATATATATATATAGGCAC
>JXTB01000033.1:1127926-1194757 GCA_002914805.1 Parasponia andersonii
TATGCATAGATAAAAAAAAAAATACCTACTGAATTGGTGCCCATATATATATATATATATGCCCATATATATATATATATATATATATATATAAAGGATTGGTGCCCATATATATATATATATAAATAAAGGTTTGGCATTATGACTGAGAATTTGACCACAAGTTAATATTAGCTGTGTGTTCTGGCTTCAGGCTAGCACCATGATACGTTTCATTGTTATTTTATAGGATATTGAACATATGCATGAAGCCTTTCTCTTTTTTCTTTTTCACCGAAAATCTTATATATCTGCATGAACTGTATATAAACATGGTACGCGATTTATAGTAAGTAATTGGACGTTTGACTTGAAAGCTATAAATATCTTGGAGCGATAAGTGACGAATTAACTTCAAAGTTTAAACATTAATTGTGAACTTATGCAGAGAAAGTTTTTAATCTTTTGAACTATGAGTTTGGCCATCAAAACAAAAGGTAGAGCACAACGTAGTGAAAAAAAAAGGGAATAATATATATATATATATATATATATATATAAAACTTTATCATTTGTTAATGAAAAATGTTAAATGTATTTTCTTTCTCATTATTTTTTATAATTTTCAGTGTTATTGTCTAACACGTGAATTTTATTATCGAATTTATTATTTTAATAATGTAACAAATATACTAGAATCTACTTATAAAACAGCGAGATTAAGAGACTGCAACGGAGGAAAATGTAAAAGATAATGTTAGTAGTATTCTTTTTTTGCTAATATCATTAATATCATTTACGTCATGCGAGATTCGATTCTAAAAATGTCTAACCTTTTGAGATTTAATGGGGATTTTTTTTTGAAAAAGAGTAGTCATCATTTGAAATAATTCGCAGCTTATTTTATTTTATTTTTGTATTTCTTAGACGACTTGAACTCTATTTATTCTGCATTAATAAATAAGGGGTTTTACAATTGGTGTCGCACAAACGACAAATACACAACTCAGCATATGCAAAGAAGTTTTGTACATAAATTTGTTAGATATGGGAGCGACGTTAACTATAACTGGACGTACCACAGCTTTGACACGTTTAGATGCAGTATATCTGTACCTTGTAGTTCGTGCTATGCCATGCTTACCATATTATGCTATTCTGTAATTTAATCATGCTCATCTTTTATATCATGATTTTCATATCTAATTATTTCCCTTTTCAAGTTTTCAAATTTGTATTTTTGTGTCATAATCGTGTTTATTAATATAATTTTTTAAAATTTAGTTTTTTTAGGACTATGAGCACATATTTATTTTTAAGTGATTATGATGTTAATTATTAATTATTATGGACTAAAAATAAATTATTTAAAAATTTTGAGATAAGTTTTTATATGAAATTAAGTCTAAAAATTGAAATATTACAAGTGTACGTGATAAATGGGAATTAATTTCAACTTTTATAATTTAAGTACATGACCAAACTAGATTGACAACTATCTAAACTATATCAAAGTTTACTTAAAACTTATTATTGACATCTACTTAGATTATATATATATATAAGGGCTTTTTATATATTAGAGTTGAGTTCTACCTTTATACCTTTGATATTATCTTTAAATTCTTTGTCCCAGATTTTTTAAATTTTAGAGTTTTTTTCTTTACAAAATTAAAAATTGACACAATATTTATATATATACCCTTAAATAAATTTATATTTATTTTTCTATTTCACAAACATTTATTTTATTAAAATTATGCCAAAAAAATTTATATAGTTTTAATTTAGGTAAATTTCCTAAAAACTAGTTGTTTAGGGTCAGAGTTGTACTCTAGATTAATTATTATGAACTTTACATAATTAAAACAAAGTAGAAAATGATTAAATTAGACTATTAAAATGCACAATAGAAAGAGTAATCACAATACTTTCACGTGTCGAAGTAAGGTAAGCGGTCGCAATAAGAATAACTCTTCATATATCTTGATAGGACATACGATTGCAAGGATGACTCAATGAGTAGGGAATAAATAAAAATAAAATAATATTAAAAGTTGACGGAGGCGAATAAACCGGCGATATTATCAACTGAAAACTAGAAGTAATAAAATAGCGCAATAAATAAATAAACAAAGAATTAAGTATTACTAGTTAACTGAGGCAAATAAACCAATCAAAATGTCGACTAGAAATCAACAGCAGAAATAAAATGCAGAAAAATGAATAATCAGAAAATCAGAAACTAACGAATGCGATACCGTCTATATGCCAGTTTTGATTAATTAGATGAGTTAGAATCATGAGATTATGAGGCAATAAGTCTAGTTATATTATCAAAAATAATAATAAATAACTAAAATTAAAATACTGAATTTTAATGAATTTTAAATGAATTTTAAATAAAGCGATGTGACCGGTTACAAGGAAAAACAACACAAATTACTTAATAAATGCGCATAATAATTAAAAAGAGAGTAAAATAACCTAGCACACTCAATGCAACAATACAGATTACTTTTTAAGGAGGGAAAGCATAGCATAATAGTAATTGCATTTAGAGCGATAATACGAATTATTTGTCAAGATCGAGATACAAAACAAATATATATAATACGGGCATTTAGAGCAACAATACGAATTATTTGTCAAGATCGAGATACAAAACAAATATATACAATACGGAAAGCATAACACCTCGAACTTATGTAACAGGTCAAAGACAAAAAATTAAAAATTATGAAGAGTAGCTCAGTATCCAAGGATCACTATAATATATAGTGTAGTAATAATAATAATAATAATAACAACGATGCAAGCATATAAGTGTAACTTATGTATATATAGTGTAGTAATAATAATAATAATAATAATAATAATAACAACGATGCAAGCATATAAGTGTAACTTATGTATGTATGTATATGAATGTCCGTGTATATATATATATATAGGTGTATATATATATATATAGGTTGCCAATCCAATAGGTATTTTTTTTTTTTTTCTTTACCTGTGGGTAGATATTTTTTAAATATTTTTTTTTTAGCCGTTGAATCACCGTCTAATAGTGATCCAATGGCTATAATGAAGTACATGAAAAAAACGTGTATCATTAATGCTCTCTCTTTCTTTTATTTTTTAAAATAAAAAAATATACATGCTAAATTTTTATTGACCAAATTGATACTTATGTATAGGTAAAAAAAAAAAAAAACTTACTGGATTGGTGCCCATATATATATATATATATATGGATATGTATATATGAATATGTATATATACGTATATGTGTAGGTGTGTGACTTTGAGACCAAGTCTTGCGAAGGTGGAGATGAATGATAATAGTCATAAGTTAGTAATATAATAACGATATTAAAATGATAATGCAAATGTGTGTATAAACGTGTGTGTAGGTGAAGTTATGAACGTGTATGTGCTAGAAAACTTGGTGACCAAGTTTATGCGTATACGAAGATGGGGTGATGATGATATAATAAGCTTATACGAAGATGGAGTGATGATGATATGAAGACGAAGCTAGCTGCGGATTGTAAGGAAAACAAAGAATGATGATGGTGATGATATGGAAGGCTAAAGTAAAGATATATGCATGGATATATATATGTGTGTGTGTAAATGAAGACTTGATGGACATGGGTGGATATTTAGCTATGTAACCACGGCTTAGAGGGGAAATAAGATGGTGATAATAACGAGGGTAGCAACTGGTTTACAAGGACTAAGAAGATGAGGATGGTAATGATGATACGTTGTTAATGAAAGAGAGAGGAAGATACAACAACAAGAACTGATGAAGGAAGCTTCACTTGATAATTAAGCTTTGTAACCTCGGATAAAGGTAGAACACGGGCTACACCTCAAGATTAAATAAGAAGAGAAGGAGAGAGAGATGGAAATAAACGGCTTGAGAGGAAAATAAAAGAGAGAAAACAAAGCTATTTGTATTATAGAGCAAATGAGTTGCTTCCGTCTTTTTTACATGGGTTATAAGCGCCTTTATACAGGCAAAGCTTCAAGCGGTTGAAGCGATGACAACGAGCCTAAGAGCTCTTCTATGGCTGACACATCTTCTGATAGGTGTCGTCTCTTAAGACGAGGACTTTGGTTTATTTGACACCTAGCTAGGGGGAAGCGGTATAGTAGAAACTTGACACGTGGCCCAATTGTGTTGTGCCATGTGGCATCGTGTTGATGTGGTATGAAACTAGTAATTCTCCAATGAAAAATTGGCATGTCAAACTTTTTAATTGGCCTCATTTTCCATAATTATCACTTTATTTGTGACTTAATATCTTAGTTAGTGATCAATTATAAAGATTTTATCACATCCCAAAACACTAGTTATTATTCCAGTCGTGCTTATCCTACCTATTGCCACATATCGTATCATCTTGGACATATTTATTTATCATCCCAAGTCAGATGAGTATACTTACTAGTCATGTTGTGCCTACTGATCACATTTACAAATCATCTACTGATCACATTTACAAATCATCTACTGATCACATTTACAAATCATGTCGTGTCATTTATAATTATATTATGCCTGTGTCGGCACATTTGACACCATTTATACTATCTGTTAGTTAATTAGTAATAAAAATTCAAATTATTGTTATGGACTATATAATGATTAGTCTCTAAACTATTGCAGAAGTCTCCTCCCATTTCTAGACTTGAAAATGAATAACAATAATAATTTTTAAACTAACTTAACAGCTTTAGTTGGTTTTTAAGAAGAAAAAAAAATTGATAAATCTTTAACAGAGATGGACTAATTAAGGTAAGAAAAGAAAATTATCGAAGGTGATTATATATTAGCACTCCCACTTTACATAAAACACCGCTTAATTAATTTAAAATTTTTAAATATATAAATATCTTAGTTACATACCAATAATGCACCCCATTTATCTCCTAAATACTCATTCTCAATATTGTTCTATTTTAAAGCATAGTCACTTTCCCCCTCATATTTGCTGTTAATTGGTATGAATTTGCCCACTATTTTTGACTTTGTACTCAATTACTCTCTAAATGGCAAAACAATTCCTCTTTTGCCCCTTTTTTTCCCCCAAACTTTTGACTCTGTATTCACGCTCTCTCCTAAATATCAAAATAATTCTTCTTTTCACTCATTTTTGACTTAATTTGTACTTAATTACTTCTTAAATGGAAAAATAATTCCTCATTTGCCCGATAATATTAACATCGTTAAATTAGTGGATAAGGGCCCAATGGTCTTTTCGCCTATTAACTAGTTAAATAAATGTCACTACTAGTTTTTTTATTCGATATTGACAAATTGTTATTTTTTTATGGTTAAAAATGTAAGTGGGGTAAAACAATTTTTTTATATGGTTAAATTAGAAAAATTCAGAAAAACAAACAAAAACAAAAAAAAAAAAGTAAGAAATAGTAATTTTTGTCTTGTATCATAAAATATTTTTCAAATTAAATTTTCAAGAAAAAATGTATAATTTCATACCCATAATGAGCACATATATTGAGTTCTAAGTTAAAGAACAATAAAAAAATATATTTTAGGTTTCCAATTATTAATGATCTTCTAATGGTGAAATGACCATTCAAGCCTTACCTACTAATGTGGTCTTCTAATGTTAGTTAAAGGGCAAAGAGGAACGATTTTGGTATCTGCATACGGGGCAATAAGTTCAAACTTAAAAAGTAAGGAAGCAAAAGAGGAAATGTTTTGCCATTTAAGGAGCAATTGAGTACAAAGTAAAAAATAGAGGAAGGGGTAAAAGAGAAACTATTTTTCCATTTAAAGGGAAATTGAAAGGGAAATTGAGTACAAAATTTAAAATAATAAGAAAAAAATTCATAATAAAAACAAATATGAAAGGGAAAAATGATGACTAATTATTCTTTTATATTACGTGTATCCCTTTTCTTTTGAGGCTTCTGCCATCACAAGATACTTCATTAATAAGATTGAAAGCTTTAAATTATCTACACCCAGTGGCAAACTAATTGAGCTACAAATTTTACAATTTTTGAACCCCCTTGCTTTCGTCATGTCGCTTCAATTTGCCACTGGGTATAGATAATTTAAATAGTAACAATCTATTAGTTGAGAATCGGCCATGGATATCTAATTAAAATCTTAGTTAGGTGACAGATTCTCTTTAGTAAAAATGGTTGTTTCTATGTTTTGTCATTTATGGGATTGCATATGTATATAACAAAAAAATTTATTTCAAAAAGTAAAATCAATATGTAGATATTAATTAAATATGCTTTGTTCACACTACAAGAAAAAATGGCTATAGCGAGAAAAAATGGCTATAGCGACGACGTCTATAGTGACGACAATCTCATGTCATCGTTATCGAAGGTCAATCGCGAAACATTGACTAAATATGCTATAACGACGATATTTGTTGTCACTATAGATAAAATATTAGTGATGACATGAGATTGTCGTTGCTATAGATTGTACGGAAAAATGTGCCCTCTTATAATAACTTACCCACTAGAAAATAGGCGTTTTTTGGGGGGTTGTGAAAATATAAGACCCTATAGCGATGACATTTGTTGCCGTTATAGAGTTTTTTAAAATTTTTATAATTTTAAATAAGAATTAATTAATAAAAAATTTAAAAACACTATAGTGACGACAAGTTGTCGTCGCTATAGCTCAACCCGAAAATTTGGACAAGTAATTAGTGATCGCCCAAATTTGACCCCAAAAAAGAAGTTAAAGTTAAAATAGTGTCTTCGAGACTATAACGACGACATTTTTCATTTATAGCGGTGATAAATGTCGCCGTTATAGGTCTTGTAATATAAAAACCTATATATTGTCTTCTTCCTCTAATTTTTCACACACCTACATATCTCTCTCTCTCTCTTCAACCCGCCGACAGCCTCTCTCCCTCCTCGCTCTCTCTCTATCTTTATCTCTAGGTAATGCTCTATTTCTCATATTTTCTCTCTCTAACTCTCTCTCTCTCTCTCTCTCTCTCTCTCAGCGTGACAAAGATATCGCCATCCTCCTCCGTCGTCCACCTCCATTGGCAACCAGTTAGTTTTTTTTTTGTTTTTTAAATATTTATTTAGAATATTAAATATAATTTTTAAGTAATTATTTAGAGTATTAAAAATAAGAATTAGATTATGTTATTGTTAAATTTATGTATTTGGTAGTAATAGGTTAGTTTTATATAATAGTTAAAAATAATAAGGTTAGATTATTATTAAAATGTGGTTATATTTATATATTGCTTAAAAATAATAGGTTAGTTTATATTATTTAAATTGTGTAAAATAATTTTGTTATATTGGATTTGTGGTATGGTTAGATAACGTAGGATTATTTTGGATTTATGATATGGTGAGATTATTTTGTTTTTTATAATATTGTGAGATTTATTTGGATATATTAAATTATTTTGTTAGATTATGTTGGTTTGTGGTTAAATTGAATATGTAGGATTAATGTTTGCATAAAAATGATATGGAAAAATTATATTTGTAAGTAATTATATTTTTGGTTTATATTGTGTATTTAAATTTGGATTTATGTTAGATTAGATTTGACATGATAAAATTAGATTAATATGAATGTTAGATTAGTGATTTAATTTAATGATAAATGATGAAATTAGATTAGAATAAAATTTTTAATTTAATTAGAAATATGATAAAAATTAATAAATGACAATAGAAATAATTAAATAAATTAATAATTTAATTTGATAAGATATAATAATAATAATAATATAAAAATTAAATAAAAGCTAATAATAACTATTTAATACTTGTAGACAATAACTTATATATTTTAGTAAATAATCAATTATTTTGTAAAAGGTAATAAAATTAATTAATAAAGTTAGTAAAATGAGTAATTAATTAAAGTTAGTTATTAATATGTGATAATTAGGACTTGAGTATAAGGTAATAATAAATAAAAAATTAAAGAGTAAGATTAATTATATAATTAAATTGAAATAACTAATTTATAATAATATTTCTTAAGAAAGGGCGTCAACTCTCTTTTAAGATTAGCTACTACTAATAATAATAATAATACATAAAATAAATAAAAGGTAATAATAACTATATTATCACAATAATAATAATAATAATAATAATAATACATGAAAATAAATAAACTTAAATAATAATAATAATAATACATAAAGATAAATAAAAGATAATAATTAGTCTTTTAATTCACAAAACTACCCAAAATACCCTTAAAATAAGAAATTACAAAAATACTCCTATACTTGCGAAAATACCCTTATAATTTCTCAGATACTCGAAATATCCCTACATTGAGTAAAATATCCAAAATGCCACTACATTAATAAAATACCTTAAATGCCCCTAGAGTAATAAAATTATCATAAAATTAAAAAAATATCAAAAAATAAATTTAATTAACGAAATACCAAAAATTCCCCTAGAGTAATGAAATACCCAAAATGCTCTTAGAATAACTAAAAAACTCATAAAATTGATAAATATAATAAAAGACCCATATAATTTACAAAATATCCAAAATGCCCCTAGACTAATAAAATACCCAAAATGTTCTTGTTGTAACTAAAAAACTCATAAAATTAAAAATTATCCAAAAATAATAATTTAATTAACAAAATACCCAAAATGCTCATACAGTAATGAAATACCCAAAATGTTCTTAGAGTAACTAAAAAACTCATAAAATTAAAAAATATAATAAAATACGCATATAATACACAAAATACCCAAAATGCCCGTGGAGTAATAAAATACCCAAAATGCTCTTGTAATAACTAAAAAACATGTAAAATTAAAAAAAGAATAAAATACCCACATAATTCACAAAATACCCAAAATTCCCGTAGACTAATGAAATACCTAAAATGCCTTTGTAGTAACTAAAAAACTCATAAAATTAAACATTATCCAAAAAGAATAATTTAATTAACATAATACCCAAAATATCCCTATAGTAATGAAATACCCAAAATACTCTTAGAGCAACTTAAAAACTCATAAAATTAAAAAATATAATAAAATACCCATATAATTCACAAAATACCCTTATAGGAAGTAAAATACTTGTACATGTACTCTCAAAAAGCTCAAAATTCCTTTCTTAAATCATGAACACTATAATGGTCACGACACGTAAACTGGTTTGGTATTTTTTTGATCATAACAGTTAGAGTTATTAAATTGTCATGATCAAGACCATTCCAAACGAGTTGATATGTCATGACAAAGGTTGTAGTCACAGTTATAATGTGTATATTTATTTGTACACATAGTAACTTTAATACATGCATGCATTATGTTAGTCAGAAAAGAAATTACCATAGACCCGTTCAGGAATTGATGAGAAATTATGCATCTCGATATCAATTTTTGAATTATTCTATTTAAACAGTTTGAGATTACACATTATGTGTCGTCGTTCACTTATAAATATTGTTCTTTGGTCGATTTCTAATGGTATCTCCCTATGTTCTCTGGGTATGTATATATATATGTACCACACTTAGGAAAACTATGGGGAAATGCTGCCAGAATTTCGGCATGAACAGAACAATATTTTGAGTGAATTATGAACCATATAACGAAGTAATCTTGAACGGGATATGGCCTTATCCTTTAGAAGTAGAGTGATAAGTTGAATTTAGGACATATTATAATCATGCATATAATCTTTGATAATAATTTCTAACTCATTCTGACATCAAACAACAAGTATTGGAAAAATATGTCAGTTGACAAGAGTTGGATATATTTGAGGAACTACTTTTCTAAGCAATATTGGAATGGTGCGATGACGTTTCTTGATAGGGCAAAAAGTTTTGCGAATGACCAAGGTAAAATTCATTGTCCATATAAAGAACGTCACAATGTGTTGCATAAGATACTTGATGTAGTGAAGACGTATATAATAACTCATGGATTCAATGTAGAATATACCATTTGACATTTCATGGAGAAGTCGATTACATGGACATTCTAAAAAATGACCTGCATGGAGGTAATACTGCAGTAAATGAGATGGTAAATATAATAAATGACTTCATATGACCATTTACTCATGATCATATTCATACTGACGTGAATGTGGATGAAGATGTTACAATATCGTCTTCTATGTCTGCAGAATATTTTGATGATTTGTTCTCTAAGGTTGAGTCAGAATTGTATCCTAGGTGCACATATTTCTCAACGTTGAATTTATTGGCCAAACTTATGTATTTAAAAGTAATGCATAATTAAAGTAATAAATCATTTGATAGCCTATTGAAATTTTTAAAAGAGGCACTTCCAGTAGAGAAAAAGCTATCGAGGTCACATTATGAATCGAAAAAATGGATATCTAAGTTGGGATAAGGGTATGAGTCAATTCATATTTGCAAATATGATTGTGTTTTATTTTGGAAAAAAAATACGGACAAAGAAAATTGTCCTGCATGTGGAGTGAGTCGTTGGATGGATAAAAATATGAATGGCAAGAAGGTACCTCACAAAGTGTTAGGATATTTCTCATTGACTCCGTAATTAAAGTGATTGTATGAATCGAGGTATACTGTAGCAAGTATGAGGTGGTACTATTCAGGCCGTTCTAATAAGAAAGTGGTGTTAAGACATTCAGTTGATGAGGAAGCATGGAAAGAGTTTGATCACAAATATCCTGAATTTGTCAAAGAACCAATGAATATACGATTAGGATTAATGGCTGACAGATTTAATCCATTTGGCAACATGAGTTTATCTTATAATGTGTGGCTAGTGATATTGATGACTTATAACTTGCCACTGTGGTTATGCATGAAGGAGTGTTATTTCATTATGTCATTATTAATTACTGGTTCTCAATCTCCAGGGAAAGATATTGATGCTTTTCTGAGGTTGTTGATTGAAGAGTTGAAACAATCATGAGTTTTCAGAGTAGAAACTCGAGATGCTGCTAATAATAGCATGTTCAAAATGTGAACTACGCTTTTGTAGATTGTTAATGATTTTCCAACCCGTAGTAGTTTATCTGATTGGAGTAGTCAAGGTTACAAAGCTTGTCTAACCTGTAATGAAGACTACACTTCATTGAGATTGAAGACCAAAACTTGTTATGTGGGTCACAGACATTCCCTGCCGACTAATCATTCAATGAGAAGAAGTAAAGAATTTAATGGGAAACTATAGAGAAGAAACCCACCTCAGCATTTCAGTAATTAAAATATTTTAGAACAACTAAGATAATTGCCACATATATTACTAGGTAAACATTCAAGTTATGGAGGGGTTAAGAGGAAACATGACAAAGACAAACTAAATTGGAGAAAAAAAATATCTTTTATGAGCTAGATTATTAGTCATCATTATCTTTGAGACACAATCTTGATGGTATGCATATTGAGAAAAATATGTGTGATAATATTCTTAGCACAATGTTGGGAATTGAAGACAAATCAAAAGACACGATTAATGCCAAGCGTGATTGAGCTGATATGAAAATAAGACGAGAGTTACATCAAGATGAATCGGGAAACAAGTTGATTAAACCTCACACACAATACACTCTAACTGCTGATGAACGACGTAAATTCTGTCAATATATTAAGTCGGTTAAGTTTCCCGATAACTTTGCAAGTAATCTGTGGAGGAATGTAATTGATAATGACTCAAAAATAACTGAACAGGAGTCACATGATTGTCATGTTATTATGCAGTGTTCGTTGGCTCCTCGCATAAGAGCTTTTACAAATAAGGATATATCATCGACAATTATTGAAATCTGTAATTTTTTCCAACAAATATGTGCTAAAACTGTAAAATCTCTTTTTTAACAAGGGCAAAAGGGTCTTTTGACCAAAATTTATTAAAAAAAAAATTTATATTCTTCTCCCTCACTCTCTCGTCCACACCCCTCTCTCATTTTCTCTCTCATTCTCGTTCTCTCTCCCTCCGTCGTCTCTCTCTCTTTCTCTTTCGCCGTTCTCTCTCTCTCCGGAGTGCCCGCAGCAGCACGAGATGAGCACGCCACCCAGCCAGATCTCCGAGATGCCGGACAGCCGTGTTGCCGAGCAGGGGGACGCGAAGCTTCGCCGTTGTCATCGCTCGCCGGTGCAAATTATGGTGACGAAAAACTGGGAAACCAGCGGCGATCAAATCCTCTCGTCATGAGCTTTCTTCAGGTATATATATCACGATCTCGTTTTACCCGGATTAAAAGTTACCATTTTTGCGTAATTTTGAGCTCGGGTTCGACTTTTGATCTGACCGTTAGATTTCATTTTTGTTGTCATTTTTGGAATGTACTCAGAAAATGGTGAAGTTTGATATATATATATATATTGACTATATTTGGTGATCGGCACGAAAAATCATATCTAACAGCTTAGATTTTGTCTCGTTTTACGTGACACCGGCCCAGTGTCGGCCCCAGATCAGAACTGGTCGAATCATATATCTAATCTAATTATTTTGGGTGCTAGGAGTTCGGTAAAGAGGTTTGTTTGTCGATTCGAAGCTCCGTTGAGGAGCTGATTTTTCACGAGTGAGCGATCGAGGGTCTGGAATTGGTTCCCGACACTCCGAACGATTGTTCAATGGCACCTTGAGAATCCATTGGTGTGATATCACTATTCTAGTGAGGTAGGGGTTCAATCACCAAGTTTTATACTTATTTTGATTTAAAATGTGCATTATGACCTATTGAAAATGTCGATTTTCATGGAATTCAATAGTTTGATTGAATATTTGATAAATTTGTGAACTGTTGAGATAAATTGGATTGTTCTGGGATTAGATTGTATGGTTTTTATGCAGGTTTAAAATTTTGGTTTTGGGAAAATACAGCCATTTTGCTGCCCGATTTTCTGTAAATCCCAAAATACTCCCAAATGAGTATTAAAGAATGATTTTTTAAAATACTTGATGCATGGATATTACACACTCTATGACATATTGTACCTACCATAGGATCACGTATTTGAGTTCCATTTTAGTATCATGGTATTTAGATCGCTGGCGAGTTGCTACAGTACTAGGTGAGAGACCTAGGCCCCCCTGCACAGGATTTACTGATATACCTTCGGGTAGTATTAGGATGCTGGGTATCTCTATTACAGAGATATTATAGGACCGTGATGGGAGGATGAGAGCTCATGTATATACTTGTACTTGGTTAATTTATGATATGTACAATAATGACCATGATTTCTTATGATTTTTGATTACTTTGTGAACTTATTTTATAAATGGATTTTGGAAAGGTGCTAACCATGCAGGTTTGAAAAGTTGCATTCATATCAAAAAGGGTAATTGAAATTCTTACTGAGCATGCGAATGCTCACCCCCTTTCTTTCCATTCTCAGGTGATTTATAGTGCGATTTGGGAAACTCTGGGGCAGAGTAATCCAAGAAGAAGTTTACCCTAGTTTGTGGTTGATAATTACTTAAATACTCATCTTGGACTTGTAATAATATTTAAGGCTCATACTTTGGATTTAGTCTGTATTATCTATGATGCCCACTGGTGATGACGATGTGATGCATATTAATGTTTTATTACTATTATTAACAGTTTACATCTAGTGGTGATCACAAACTATGGAAATTTAAAATTTGAATTATTTTTGTAAACTAGTTGTCGTCTTTCTAAAATTTTCTAAAATAAATTATGAATTTCTACTTGTGAAATTCCATTTCTGCCACTGGCCTGTGGTTTGGGTCGTGACAGAAGATTTTTGGTATTAGAGCAGAGGTTTAATCACCTCGGATGTGACACCATTAGACTAGATTGTGACTTCTTTTTTTTTTTCAAAAGTAATTGCATCACTATCTCGCTAACACTTTGGCATATGAATACAGAATTATAATGCCTCCAAGGAGAAGAATACCGAGGCAAGAGCCTAGAGCTGAAACACCTCTACTGCAACAGCAAACCCCTGACCCTCTGGCCGACTTATATAATGCTTTACGAGCATTATCGGATCTGAGGATGGAATGAAACCTTGAGGCTCGTCAGGCTAGTTTCTTCAAGGACTTCATTCGATGGGAGACCTGATCCCACCTTAGCTGAGAGATGGCTTAGAGATGTCAAGAGGACCTTCACAACTATTGGGATGCCAGCAGACTTCCAAGTAATATTTGTCACTTATAAGCTGACTGATGGAGCTATTAATTGGTGGGAGACAGTTAAGTTGACCCAGGTTGTGACTGATATGACTTGGGAAGCCTTTGAGGGATTATTTAGGAGTAATTATGCTAATGCTAATCATAGAGTTACTATGATTAGAGAGTATGAACGGCTCAAGCAGGGTGACATGACAGTGAATGAGTATTATGTGCAGTTTATGGAGTTGACACAATATACTTATGCACCCGAGACAGACCCTACCCTCCAGATTGTCAAGTTTGTGGAGGCTTTGAGACTAACCATCTTAGAGAAGGTTGTGACCCAACCTTCAGCAATTTGGTTGACTTAGTTGCTGCAACCCAAAAAGCTGAGGCTTTTCTTAATGATCGGTCAGCAATGAGAGATCATTCAAGAAACAAGGGCAATGAGAGGAAAATGAACAAGAAGAGCCAAGGGCAATGGCAAGGGCAGAATTCTCAGAACAATGGAAGTAGTAACAGTAGTGGCTCTTCAGGAAAAAGTCGCTATGGACCTTATGGATGCTTTAATTATAGACAGCAAGGCCACCAGAAGAAAGCTTGCCCCTACCGTCAACAGGGATCTCCATTGTCTCAAGGAGGATCACAGGGAAGTCAGAGTGCCTCAGTTCCTTTTCAGGGCAATCAGATGAGGCCAGTGCAATCTCATACCCAATCTCAGGCATTCACTTCCACTCCTTATCAGCAGCCTAATGGTTCTCAATACTAGCATCAGTATAGGCCACAAGATTCAGGTTACAACCAAGGCTATACTTAGAATTTCTAGACTCCACAAAATTCTGGAAACCAAAGAGGGCATGGATATACCAGTACCAGTCCGGGAACTAATAACAGTCACCCAGGTCAAGGAAGAGGAAACAAGGGAAAAGGAAAAGTATCTAGTCAAGCGTATACAGTTGGAGAGGCAGATAAGACTCAGGACCACACTGACAGAGGTATTGTTGATGGTATGATTCTTATTTCTTATTCTTGGGCTCATGTCTTATTTGATACCGGTGCTTCCTATTCTTTCCTCTCCATGTTGTTTGCTCAAATGTTGGGACTGGAATGTTCTATGTTGGACCATGTATTGACTTTGGGAACACCTATGGGTGGAGTTACCAATGTTTCTACTACCTGTCATGGTTGTCTTGTTGTGATTGATGATAGTAAGATATTAGCAGATTTAGTTGTGTTAACTTTACAACAATTTGATGTGATTCTCGGGATGGATTGGCTATCCAAGTACCGAGCAACTGTTGACTGTTTCAACAAGAAAGTGACTCTCTTTCCAAAGGATGGGCATCCTATTATTTACCAAGCTCACTTGAATCCTTTGAAACCGACTCCTATTCTGAAAGCATGCATAGGGGGAAGGAAGAAGCTAGAGTGCTATGGGAATTTATTTACCATCGATGGTGAGATGGGAAAAGCTGATCAGTACCCTTGGATATCAATGGTTAGCGAATTTCCAGATATTTTTCCTGAGGAATTAATGGGGCTACCACCTGATAGGAAGATTGAATTCTGCATTGATTTGATTCCCGGGGCTCAGCCAACTTCTATTCCAGCCTATCGCATGTTTCCAGTGGAAATGACTAAGTTGAGAAGTCAGCTGGATGATCTTTTATCAAAGGGATTCATTAGGAGTAGTACCTCTCCATGGGATGCTCCTGTCCTATTTGTCAAGAAAGCTGATGGAACATTCCGGCTCTGTGTGGATTACAGACAACTGAATCAGCTAATAGTAAAGAACAAATATCCTTTGCCAAGAATTGATGAATTGTTTGATTAATTGGGTGGATCAAGATTCTTTTCCAAGATTGATCTCCGATCTGGTTATCATCAATTGAAGATCAGGGAAGAAGACATACCGAAAATTACATTCAGGACTCGTTACGGTCACTTTGAGTTCCTAGTTATGCTATTTGGTCTAACTAATTCTCCAGCAGCATTCATAGACCTTATGAACAGGATTTTCAGACCTTATTTGGATCGATTTATGGTTGTCTTCATCGATGATATCTTGATCTATTCTAAAACTCAAAAAGGACATGCTAAGCACTTGAGAATTGTGCTTCAGACCTTGAGGGATCATCAACTTTATGCCAAGAGATCCAAATATGACTTTTGGATGACAGAAGTGAAATTCTTGGGGCATGTTATATCTTATGAAGGAATTTCTGATCCTTCTAAGGTAGAATTTGTTCTAGGATGGGAAAGACCAAAGAATGTAACTGAGATAAGAAGTTTTCTTAGTCTAGCAGGTTATTACCACCGCTTTGTTGAGAATTTCTCGAGAATTGCAATGCCTTTGACAAAGTTGACGAGAAAGAATGTCAAGTTTGTATGGGATGATGATTGTGAAGTTGCTTTCATAGACTTGAAGAGAAGATTAATAACTGCACTTGTTCTTACTATTCCTAATAGTAATGAACCATATGTCTTGTATACTGATACTTCTGGTTCAGGATTGGGATATGTCTTAATGCAGAATGACAAGGTAGTAGCTTATGCTTCCCGTCAGTTGAACCCACATGAGAAGAACTACCCCACTCATGATCTAGAGTTAGCAGCTGTGATCTTTGCTCTTAAGATATAGAGATGCTATTTGTATGGTGTGAAGTTTGAGATTTATTCTGACCATGAGAATTTGAAGTATCTATTCACTCAGCGAGACCTAAACTTAAGACAGAGAAGATGGGATGAGTATATAGGGTATTATGACTTCGAACTTCAATATCATCCTGGAAAGGCTAATGTTGTAGCTGATACTTTGAGTAGAAAGTTTCATAGCGTGTTTGCTTCGTTAATACTAGAAGATTGGAAGAATTCGGTTACTATTGGTGACTACAACTTGGAGTATAGCAAAAATGAGAAACTGCTTGTATCAATAATATTGTGGCTACACCATCACTTCTCCTGATAGCACAGCAAAGTCAACAGTAAGATCAAGAATTAAGAGCGGTCTAGAACCAACTTCAAAATAGTGAGCAGTTGAATGGTTGGAGTACTAATAAAGAAGGGTTTGTGCTTTTCAATGGAAGGCTAGCTGTAGCCAATGGCCCTTATCTTAGAGAAACTATTCTGACTGAGGCTCACAAGTCTAAGTTCGAAGTACATCCTGGTAGCACTAAGATGTACCATGATTTGAAGAGACAATACTGGTGGAAAGGCATGAAACGAGAGGTAGCTACTTTTGTAGCTAAGTGTATGACTTGTCAGCAAGTCAAGGCAGAACACCAGAGGTCAGCTGGACTACTTCAGCCTTTATCTATTTCGGAATGAAAATGGGATAAAATAACCATGGATTTTGTGATAGGCCTATCAAAGGCTCAAAGAAAGAATGACGTTGTTTGGGTGATAGTTGATCGGATGACAAAGACCGCACACTTCATACCGATCAGGATTGACTTTTCACTCATCCGACTTAGTCGTCTTTATGTGGATAATATTGTTCGCTTACATGAGGTACCATCAAGTATAGTTTCTAATAGAGATCCAAGATTTACATCAAAGTTCTAGAGAGTTTTGCAGATAGCTTTGGGAACAGAACTGAATCTTAGTACAGCTCATCATCCTCAGACAGATGGCCAATCTAAAAGGACTATACAGATCCTAGAGGACATGCTTCGTTTGTGTATACTAGATTTTGGTGGAAGCTAGGATGATCACCTGTCATTGATGGAGTTTGCCTATAACAACAGCTACTAAACTAGTCTTGGTATGGCTCTATATGAGGTACTATATGGGAGACCCTGCAGATAACCTTTATGTTGGGTTGATGCAGAGGAGCGTGTTACTCTTGGGCCTGAGCTATTACAAGAGACTACCGAGAAGGTTAACAAGATCAGAGAAAGACTCAAGGTTGTTCAAAGTCGCCAGAAAATCTATGCTGTCACCTCAAGACGCGAGGTAGAGTTTGACATTGGTGATAGAGTATTCTTGAAAGTTACGCCAATGCGTGGAGTCACAAGATTTGGAGATAAAAGAAAGTTAACTCCAAGGTACATTGGACCATTAGAAATTACCGAAAGAATTGGACTTGTTGCTTATCATCTAGATCTACCACCACAGTTGGGTCGAGTACATAATGCATTCTATGTTTCAATGCTTAAGAAGTATATACCTGACCCGTCTCACATTGTCCAGTATATGGAAGTACCTATCCAAGAGAATGTGACTTATGAGGAGCAACCAGTTCGAATACTGGGGAGAGAGCTCAAAGTGCTTCATAATAGAGAGATACCTCTTGTTAAGGATCTTTGGGAACATCACAAAGAAGAAGAAGTAACTTGGGAACTTGAGACCGAGATGTATGAAAAATATACTCATTTGTTTAACTTTCAACTTGAGGTTGTACTTTGATTTATGTCTTGTACTTTGAATTTCGGGACGAAATTCTTATAAGGAGAGGAGAATGTAAAATCTTATTTTTTTTAGTGCAAAAGGGTCTTTTGACCAAATTTTATTTTTTTAAAAAAATTATTTTCTTCTCCCTCACTCTCTCGTCCGCACCCCTCTCTCAGTTTTTCTCATTCTCGTTCTCTCTCCCTCCATCGTCTCTCTCTCTCTCTCTCTCTCTCTCTCTTTTCCACCATTCTCTCTCTCTTCGGAGTGCCCGCCACCGCACGAGATGAGTGCGCCACCCAGCCGGAGCTCTGAGATGCCGGACAGTTGTTTTGCCGAGCAGGGGGACGCGAAGCTTCGCTGCTGTCATCGCTCGCCGGCGCGAATTCTGGCGACGAAAAATCGCAAAACCAGTGGTGATCGAATCCTCTTGTTGTGGGCTTTCTCCAGGTATATATATCACGATCCCATTTTGCCCGAAGTAAAAGTTATCATTTTTGCGTAATTTTGAGCTCGGGTTCGACTTTTGATCCGACCGTTAGATTTCGTTTTTGTTATCATTTTTGGAATATACTCGGAAAATGGTAAAGTTTGATATATATATATATATAGACTATATTTGGTGATCGGCACGAAAAATCATATCTAACGGCTTAGATTTTGTCTCGTTTTATGTGACACCGATCCGGTGTCAGCCCTGAATCAGAGCTAGTCGAATCATATATCTAATCTAGCTATTTTGCGTGCTAGGAGTTCGGTAAAGAGGTTTGTTTGTCGATTCAAAGCTCCATTAAGGAGTTAATTTTTCACGAGTGAGCGATCGAGGGCCTTGAATTGGTTCCTGACCCTCCGAACGATCGTTCAACGGCACCTTGAGCACCCATTGGCGTGATATCACTATTCTAGTGAGGTAGGGGTTCAATTACCAAGTTTTATACTTATTTCGATTTAAAATATGCATTATGACCTATTTCTTGAAAATGTCGATTTTCATGGAATTCAATGGTATGATTGGATATTTGATAAATTTATGAACTGTTGAGATATATTAGATTGTATGATTTTTATGCAGGTTTAAAATTTTGGTTTTGGGAAAATATAGCCGTAATGCTGCCCGATTTTCTGTAAATCCCAGAATAATACCCAATTAGTATTAAAGCATGATTTCTTAAAATACTTGATGTATGGGTATTACACACTCTATGACATATTGTACCTATCATAGGATCATGTACTTGAGTTCCATTTTAGTATCATGGTATTTAGATCGCTGGCGAGTTGCTGCAGTACTAGGTGAGAGACCTAGACTCCTGCACAGGATTTGTTGACACACCTTCAGGTAGTGTCAGGATACTGGGTATCTCTATTACAGAGGTATTACAGGACCGTGATGGGAGGATGAGAGCTCATGTATATACTTGTACTTGGTTGATTTATGATATGTACAATAATGACCATGATTTCTTATGATTTTTGATTACTTTGCAAACTTATTTTATAAATGGATTTTGGAAAGGTGCTAACCATGCAGGTTTGAAAAGTTGCATTCATATCAAAAAGGATAATTGAAATTCATACTGAGCATGTGAATATTCACCCTCTTTCGTTCCCTTCTCAGGTGATTTATAGTGCGATTTGGGAAACTCCGGGGCGGAGTAATCCAAGAAGAAGTTTACCCTAGTTTTTGGTTGATAATTACTTAAATACTCACCTTGAACTTGTAATAATATTTAAGGCTCATACTTTGGATATAATCTGTATTATCTATGATGCCTACTGGTGATGACGATGTGATGTATATTAATGTTTTATTACTATTATTAACAGTTTACGTCTAGTGGTGATCACAAACTGTGGGAATTTAAAATTTGAACTATTTTTGTAAACTAGTTGTCGTCTTTCTAAAATTTTTTAAAATAAATTATGAATTTCCACTTGTAAAATTTCTTTTCTACCACTGGTTCGGGGTTTAGGTCGTGACAAAAAGTCTAAGTAAGAAAGACTTGGAGAATTCCGAAGATGCTGTAGTTCTTATTCTTTGCAAGCATGAACAGATATTTCCCCTTGCATTTTTTGATATCATGGTTCACTTAGTGATGCATTTGCCTGAAGAAGCATTACTTGAAGGACCTGTTCATTTCAGGTGGATATATCTGTATGAGATATATATAAAGAAGTTGAAGACTATATTAGAAATTGAGCACGTTCTAAGAGATCTATTGCTAAAAGTTATATTGTTGATGAAGCATTAACATTTTGTTCAATATATTTCCAAGGGATTGAGACAAAATGTAATCATTCTGATAGGAATGAGGATGCTATTGACACCAGTCCTCAAAAACACTTAAGTGTATTCCAATCCCAATGCCGTCTTATTGGAAAAAGACTTACATGTCACTTGATACATGTCTTTGGAAGAAAGCTGAGTGGTACATATTAAACAATTGCTCAGAGATCCAGAAGTATTTGAAGTAAGTCCCAATAACTAATAAAATATTAAATCAATATGATTATATGGCATTATATTAAACATTCACATTTTCCCTATAATATAATGAATGCATAAGGGAGCTCCAACAAAAAGGTGGGCAAAACCTAGATGAAATTCAAAGATAACAGTTTCCAACTTGGTTTTATACGAAGGTATATAACTTATAATTCCAACTTTTATATATAACAATTGTTTTCATTATTGTCTAATTTATATTTTAATTGAATTAATAGATATATCAATTACGTCAAAATGGATCCCCTGAAGTAACTGATGAGTTATACTCATTAGCATCTGGGCCATATTTCCATGTCTCATCTTATTCTACATGTATTGTAAATGGAACTTGCTTTGTAACTCACATAAGTGATTCTAAACGATTGACTCAAAACAGTAGTATATCTGTCTCTAGGACTGATTGGAATACATTTTTCAGTCGTTTGAAAGAAATCCAAGAGTTCAATTATATGGACACATATTCTGTTGTCTTATTCAAGTGCAAATGGTTTGATACTAACCCTAGAAAGAAAAAAATAAAAGTAGAAAAAAACATAACAAGAATAGCTATCAATTCTGAGTGGTATAAAGATGACCTATACATACTTGCTTCTCAAGTTAAGTAAGATTTTTATATTGATGATTTGTTGAATGGTTCGAATTAGAGAATTGTAGGACGCTTAAGCCATCGAGGTAGATGGCATTTTGAAGATAATGATATTGAGTAGTTATTCTACAAGATTATAACTCCTCAAATTTTGTCCTAACGGTTGAACTTGGCGAGCTGGAGTCCATTAGTTATATTCGTGGGAGTCAAACTGAACATATTCAAAATTCTAATGATGTTATTCATGATATGGAAGAAGATGATTTTATTGATGATAATGAACTTGACCATGTTGACACAGTGGATGATTATATAGAAAATGAAGAAGAATTGGAGATGGACGATGATGATGAAACTGATCAAGATGAACATGAAGATTAAATTGATAGCGATGATGATTAATATAAAAATATGATTAATTATATATTTTATGATAATATTTGTTACATTGTCAATAAAATATATTTTTTATGAACATTATTTTTATTTGCATCATATTATATTTAGTTATGGCTACTGTTGGGCCCATATATCACGGAGGAGATACAAGTGGAGACAATCCACCAAACCCGTTTATGATTCCTACCCCCTATCAATCAAGTACAAGGAATATTTTTACTTTGTCTAAGTAATAAATAAAAATACATACATTTATCGTTCATTCCATTTGATTGATTATTAATATTTTTTTGATCTTTTGTAGTGCCAATCGGTAAAAGGAAACGTTCAAATAATAGATCTTTGAATTTGCAGGAGAAGCTCAATTCTTGGAAGCCAGGTGAACGACTCCCGATCTTGTTTGACAAGATGGGAGCTACATGGAGAGCTATAAAAGAGAACCAGAAGTATTTTTTCTCTCTTATTGGGGTACTTGTTATGAAGAATATAGAATCTTTTCACAAGAGTTGGGCGAAGGTTCTTGCTGAACAGAAGGCAAAAATAGAGTCTGGTATCAAGGTAAGAATTTTTTTTATTATTATATCCTTGTATTTTATTGAAATTAATTTTGTTAAATACTTTATTTTTTGGTTGCAAAAGTACTTCCAATATAAAGATGTTAGCAATGACGAGCGACCTTGGGTATCCCAAGGCATTGACTGCACTGCTCAAGATATCTATAAGAATTGGAAGAATGAGCTCAGTGAACACTTCAAGCTCAATGGCGGGGACGAGAATAATCTTGACCTTCCCCGTACTCATCGTTTCTTCCTCCTGATATGATTCAGGAGGTTTGGAACAAATGCGTGAATTATTTTAGCTCTGAGGAATTTAGGATTAGTATTTCATTTAATTTGTCTCTTACTACATTAATTTTATAACTATTACATTATTAACTAATGATTTTAAAATAACAGGCTATGTCTAGGAGGAATGCTGGTAATAGGGGATAAATGAAGTATGTTAGTAGGCAAAGGCCTAAGTCCGCTATCATGAGTATATATGATATGGTAATCTTCTTACAACTTATTTTTTACTTTTATAATTTTTTTTTATTGCTTTTGTTTATGTACTTATCAAATTCAATGCACAAGGGAATCCTAAGACAAAAGAGATATAATCGATCACAAAGAACTATTGACAAAAGTATATGGATCCTATGACTGGCATGTGGCATTCTGAGGAGGTTAAGAAGAATTATGTGAGTAACTTATAAATTATTTGTATTCATTGATTATCTACTAATTTTATTTTTAACTAAATTTTTTCCAACTATTTTTAGCGTAAGATGGTTGAGATTTGTATGACTTAGTTACAGTCTTAGGCATCTTCATCACCCTCCGGTTCTTCGACGCAATCTGCATCACCTTGTATTAATGAGACATTGATTGCTGAAGAGTTGCTTAGTGTTAAGAGAGGGTATAGGAGATGAGTTGGTCTGAAGCTCACGACTAGTACTTCTTCTATAGCAGCTTCTCTACCACGGGATCCTCTTGTGCCTGTCTCTAAGTTGCAAGACTTTATTAGCTAGACACAGAGTTATTTGGCTATTGCTCACCAGTGTGAAGTTGTTCTCCTAGCACAACGTGATGCAATGAGGCAATACTTCAATGAACAACTTCTAGTGCATTGGCGAGATTGGTTCCGGGATTTCATATGCCCATTCAACCATCTGCTGCTCCTGATATTCTTATGATGCCCCCGCCACTTACATTGCCTCCGAGATTCCGATCTGAACCTCCTCTATCGACTTTCGACACTCAAGACAACGCAGATTAAGATGAGACTGACTTGGATAGCTAGCTAGCTAGCTAGCTAGATAGTTCAATTTTTTTTTCTTATTGAATACTTTCATTAAAATATTATTTTATGTATATTTTTGTTATGGAATTATTTTAAATTTTATTTTAATTTAAAATTATATTTTATGTTTCAAATATTTTATATTTATTTCTATTTTTATTTTTTTTATNACAGAAAAATCTATAACGACGATAATGTCGTCGCTATAATTATATTTAAATATACATATTTTTTAAAAAATATACCTATATGTTGTCGTTATATCTACATATATATATATATATATATATATTTTAAAAATATACTTATAGCGATGACATTAACGAAGGCCGCTATCGTCGTTTTTTAGTCATCGGTCGACCACATTTTAGCAGCGATAAATGCCGTCACTAAAGTCGACTATTTTGTCGACAAATTTATTATTGCTATAGAGGAGCTATACTGACGACTCATTAACGACAACATTGTCGTCGCGATAGACCTATAACGATGATTTTTGCTCTATAACAACGACATTTATCGTTGCTATAGAGTCTTTTTCTTGTAGTGTCATTTCATAAATTTCATGTTCTATTTCAAATATTTCCTATAGGAGGAAGAAAGAAAGATATATAATAAATTAATTTACACAACTTATCATTAAAAAGAAAAACACAGAAGACATTTTTTTCGTCATTATAGGAAAATCCAAAATAGATTTGGCCTTCTAAATTCAATATTGCCGATAAACAAACAACTCTAATTCCCGAAAAGATTTCATAAAATTCTAATATTATTTATCTTTGTGGAAATTCGCAAAAGAGAAAAACATAAATAACGGACGATTTTTTTATATAGACAACACTTTTAGTTGTTTTAAAAATTTATTTATTTATTTTTTTTTTTTTTGCGCAGACACGATGGCTAAAAAGCTCAAAATGTCTCAGTTGAACTCAATTAGGGCAAATCAATCTTGACAAAAAAATTTCACCAAAATGTTACTCCCAAGCCAGAAAACTGTGATTTGAATATTCAACAAAAAGTATTTAGATTTCAATAAACCTTTTAAATTTCAAGTTTTTATATCATTATATTGCTCGTTAGCCTTTTTTTCTTTTTCTTTTTTGGGAGGGGTAATGAAAAGGGAAGGAATGAGATGATTAGTATGACAACTCAACCTAGGTATGACCACATATAAGAGCTTCTAACCCTCTTAATAAGAATATTTACTATTTTTTTTCTTTTGGTAATAAAATGAGGTGTAAGAAATTGATTTGTGTGACAACTCAGGCATGAGCATAAAAGCTTTCAATCCCGCTAATGAGTATACTCATTTGAGGACTCTTCGGCGGGTAAAACGAGAAAAAGAAGGTGACTAATATGACAATTAACTCATTCATGACCATATGAGCTTCCAATCATCGCTTGAGGGTCTTCCGCTATCCTTACCTCACCATAAGATGGATTTTTTACAGTGCATAACCCTATTTCAAACCCCGGCCATCAAGTACAGGGCTTTTCTTTTCGACCATTATGCCATCTTACTCGTGATCATGAAATGACGCTACAAGAAGCTTGGGATTAATAAAACAAGACTATCTTCCATATATTGTTTACGACCAACCAAAAGATTAAATTATCACAAAAACTTCTACACTATTTTTTAATCAAAACTGCTCTATCTATAATTTGTCAACATAAAATTAGATCTTGTAATAACTTTTGAATGAACTGTGTTTGCATGCTTATTAATTTGTTCGTTTCTTAAGCCCTTCTTCCAATCCCTAAATGCCAATGAAGAAAAGAGACAAAAATGGAAAAAGAAGAAAAAGAAACCTATTCCCCCCATTCTAGATTGTTCAACCTGATTTCTAAAGATATGTGTTTGGTCCAATGAAAATGAAATATGTTTTGTCCTGGTTGAAATTAGTGTCTTTGATTTCTCTTCCCAAAAAAAAAAAGAAAAACAAAAAGCTACAAAGGAATCTCACTCCTTTATTGGAAGAGAAAGCTGACAAGGTAATTCAGCTGCCAAATGAGCTTTAAACTGTCCAATAAAAGTGCAGCATATGAATGCTAAATCTTATGGTCTTCTCCCACGCGTTGCTATCACACTGCCAAAATGTATACAAAAGCATATTATATCTCAACATTGTACATATATATGTACATTCTACAATTCCGTGACCAAATTTTCAATACAACTTACCCTAATATGAAAGATATATTTGTAATCAAATAAATTTGAAACTTTTCCTCTTTTGGAGTACTACAAATTGCTATGTTAAAGAAATATATTTAGGAAGCAAAATAATATATTATTCAAAAGCAAGTAGATAGTGGTAGTATTATAAGTAAGATAGTACATTATTGAGACCAAAAGAAGAGAAAGAATGAAATGAATGATTTTCTTTTTTAGTATATGGCATTATGATTACTGTAAATGGTTTATGTGTTAGTGTTCACATAAATGTGTCAACCGACGACCCAAAACAACACTAATTTTTTCTGAACACTCAAAAACTTCAGCAAGTGGAGTACACTGTGAAAGAGGGAAATATTGAGTAGTATATTTCTCAAGTAGTACTATTCCAGAGCCCACAAATATGTAAAGAGAGAAAAATCTTTTAGCATAAAAGGGCATACCAAATTTTCAAGCTATGTTCATATTCATGTTTACTGCTAAAGTCGTAAACGTTGGGGTGGACAAGAGCTAGTGAATGGGGAGGCTATGACATGACTAATCACTGATCATAGTATATATAGCCAAAAAATAAAAGGAAAGATTGGATATAAATATGTCCCTATACCAACCATACAAGGAAATCTAATTTCAAGAATCACAGTACTCTTAAAGTTAGGGTTTTGAATAGAAAGATATGTTAAATCACAAGTTAATCTAATGTAACTTTATAAGAAAATGAAGTTTAAATTAGATTTAGCAATGTTAAACAATTATTTTTAGTTTCTAATCCTTCCAAGGGAGATGTCTTTCATTCCTCTTAAAACTCTTTAAAGTTGATACTAAAATAGCAACAATTGCACATAAAACCTATGATTACTTGTAAGAATTTACGAGTGTGATTACCTAGATATGTCTGATCAAAGCACAATTTATATTTTTCAAATTTAATTAGTTTGACCCTCTATTTATTCCTCATTAGTACACAAAAAAGGTTAATTGCAAAAAAAAAATAAATCCGAATCGAAGATATTTTATTTCTGGTGAATATTACTAAAAAATTATCCCAAATAATTTAAAATAATTAGTACAAATTACTTAATTTATTTATAGAAAATATAAATTTACTGAGATCTAAAATATGAATGTATAATTTTACACAAATTAAAAAATATAGTTAAAATTACAAAAAATAAAGTTATATGATATTTTTTTGCAGTTATTCATAGTTTAACTTATTACTTAGTTGTTAAACACCGCTAAAGGTAATAGTGTTACAGTTGACTGACTTGTAAAAAAAAAAACGACTTTCCAAGACCGTGTCTTAACTATTTCAATGTATAATATTGTTCAAAATAATCATGTCTTTCCTCAGTCTTTCAAAGCACAAATAATCACGTTTAAAAAAAATAAAAAATAAAGCGCTGATGAGCAAGTTCACATCTTAAAGATAAATGTGAATGTAGGAAACCAAAGCCCAACAAGGAGAAGGCAGTGAGCATTTATTAGCAAAAGGTGTACAGAGAAAGAAGTTTTAAAACAAAAACAACCAATCAAGCACTAATGATGTAATGATGAAATTGGGCCAATCAAGACGGTGGTCTCCTATCTCTCTGCCCAAAAGGAGGGCCCCACACTCGGAGGGTCCCCTACCCTTAAGCATGCGGGGCCCACCCCTCCACCCTGTGAAACAAACAAAAGCACTGTGGTTCTCTAATTACGTTACCCCCAAAACACAAAGCTTCCGACAATCATTTTCTCTACCTCTCAGGACTCTGCCCTATATATGCTCTCACCAGAGAATGTCTACTCCCTCTTGTACACCTCCTCCTATTCTGGGTAACGTTTTCAGTTTTAACCCTCCCCCAAATTTACTATACTCTATTCTTCTCTGTTTCAAGTTCGGAAAATTTCAGGTAAAGAGAAGGGGACAAAAAAAAAAAAAAAAAGAACTTTCAATGTAGAAACTAGAAAAGAAATGTTTTTATGATAAATGTTTTAAGTTCATGTTGTTTATTTATTACATGTGATTCTAAAATTGTTTCAGGATTTGTTAAATAATTACATATTGTAACCTAATTTTATATTTAGAAATATAGACTATCTATAAGATTTCATATCCTCTAAGCACAGAGACAAATTAATGTCATTTTTATTTTTTTAAGTGAATCTTAACTAATGATCATCACTTATTATAAATTTAAAAAAAAATAACATACATATACTCTACCAAAATTAGACAAATTTATGTCACTTTAATTAAATTTTTATCAAAATTCATTATTTGTATATATTTTATTGAATATATTATTATTATATGATATAATTTGACGTACTCCATCTGTTTTAGTAACTAAATTAACTATGCATTTCTTATTCTTTTTATCAAAAAGGAATATATACGATTACTTATTTGTAGTGGCCAACAGTCGAAAAATTACATTAATATAGAATCAAGTATGTTGACTCCACATGATTTATTGCCGGTTCAAGTCGTTACCTAATTTGTTTTATATGATAACGGGTTAATGTTCAATTACAATAACAACCAAGTGAACTAAAGGGGGAAAAAAAAAAAAACTTGGCATACTACCATTCCAATTTGTTGTTTTTCGTATTGGTAATACATAATCTAATAACCACATAAATAATATAATTAATAATGCAATTTTTGATTGACGAGAGATATCAAAGTGATATAACAACTTAATCCTATGTGGATGCTTTATGTGACACTCTCTGATGAGTGGCAAAATCTCCTTAGAAATAAAACATGTTCTAAATAAATAGGTGTTCTCTAAAATTAAACGCCTGCCCAATTGGGTTTTATGTTATGGAAGAGACAAGGACCTGACTTCTTTTTGTCAGCTTCAACCAAACAAGGGACTCGTTCGTTCCATCATCACCATTTGCCACAAAAGGCCTCAATTTCGAAGGACCATTCCTCCCTCTCTCTCTCTCTCTCTCTCTCTCCATCTATCTCAACTCTCAAGTTTGTGTAAATCTCCCACTTTAAGTGCGCGAGAATCAAGGGCATGATCTTTTTCTACTTATATCCCGACACGTGTCACTTCCTTGATGTTGATTGATGGGTCAATCAAACGGCGGTCATTTTGAGAGGTGAGGGGGCTGAGTGCCGGTCCTAGAGGGGGCAACTAGCCCGACGAGTTCAGAAGCTACTTCTGTTTTTTTTGAAAGTCAGTCTATGGTCGGAGGTTTGGCGAGGGGCCCACTCTTCTTGTGGTGGGGACCATGATAGGGGTCGTGTGGTCTCCACTCCTGAGGTCCTTTGGATTCCCACGTCATCGGTATGCTTGGTGGAATGATGACTGTGTCAGGTAGGCTGATGGAATCATACGTAATCACTTGGAACTTTTCTTTCCATACTTGGGAGGTAAATTGGTAAAGCGCCTAGTGGTGTCTGGTTTTGTCCTTTTCAATTTCTGTGCTTTACACGTGTCTGCTTTTCTATATTGGTCGGCTTGCACGTGTGAACTGGACTTCAAATAAAAATGGGTACCTGCACTATAAACCCGTGAGCCCATTGATCACCACAATTGGGTTTGGCCTGAAATGTAACATCAAGTATTGGGCCTCTCAAATGGGCCATTTAGTCAAAATTAGGCCATTTTTGGAAAAAAATAAAATAAAATTGAAAAATACGGTAGATTGTGTTAAGATCTGGTAAGATTTTTATTAAAAAAATATCATTTTCAAAAAATATTTTAAAAAATCCTATATTTTTGAAAATAGTAACTAGTAACTAGTAACCAAAGGCATATTATAACGGATAACCCGTAACTAGTTTCCAAAAAATTGATAACCAGTAATTATTTTAAAAATGATATTTTTCTAAAAAAATTTAAAAAGTGATATTGTTTTTTAATAAAAATCATAAAATTAGGGGAAAAAAAACTTATCTCCGTATTTTTATAATTCTTTTGGATATTATAGGTAAAATGTTAAAAACTCTATATTAAAGGCATCGAGGGCCAATACCACCATCAAAGTCTTGACACAACACCATTGAGATAACAATATTTGCTTAATACTATCGGTAAACCCAATCTTTCTATTCAAAAAGCTGAGCTTGATAGTAATAATTACTTGACCTAGACAAAAGCGAAAATGTTATTTGGGGGCTTGAGCACTAGTAGTAGTAGTGGCTGCGGTCCATATACGTATTTTTTTTTGGTGTCAATTTAAGAGTGGACGAATCCGTATAATTACAAGGAGAGCCATAAGCCTCTCAAAGTGATTACTATATCAACTGGCTGAATTCTTTGCCAAACATTTTACATAGTTGTTTAGTTTATTTCATTGAAGTGTGGAGGTCCGAATTTCCAGCCTCAACATATTTGAGACATGTGTGATTACTATTAAACCTATGATGATTTGAATTGTTTTACGTACTTGTTCCATTTATGTCTCATGAAGAATTCTACTAGTCCTAGGCAAAAAAAATACTTGGGCTTCAAGCAAATCTGTTTGTTTGTTGCTGTTTTCTGGAATAGAGAAGGGTAAAGGGATAAAAGTTAGTTTATACGGATAATCTCTGGGTGACTTTGCGTACCTCATATGTGTATTATTTCCTCTCGAAATGGGCTGTCATACACACTGATCGCCGTAGCAGTCATAACTTATGACTTTTTATATGGGGGCAAGTGGACTCATATGCCACCGTGCCCTTGGTGACAACAAATTTGGTTCAAGGAGAATCAACAATTATTTTTATCATTATGTGGTAGCTTAATAGTATAAGTATTAGAAATTAGGCGATTCTAGCTTCAATTGTTCAAGCATGGACTTTGGACTACACAAGGTCCATTAGCTTGAGTTGTGACTAACGTAGTCATTTATGACTCAAATCACAAAAAGTGACCAAAGTTTTGTATATTTTGTGTTGACTAATGTAGTCATTATTACTTCAATCACAAAAATGGACCGAAATTTTGTTTATATGTTATAGATTAATCTGTCTAAACTTATTTGAGTCTTGATGCATTGTACTCGAGATGACCTTTTAATCATATTTCTTTGCTCGGTGGGTATCAAAACAACAGCGCATTGCGCTTGCAACTTGGTCAAGTTGGCAAAAGCAAAACTAGTAGTCAAGTTTTGTACCTATCTCTCTGTTGTATTTGGTAGTGTACATGTCCCATTTAAATAAACTTTTTTCGCGAGCTCTTATCCAATTCAATAGGACAAATTTCTAGAAAGAAAGGAGATTAAAAAAAGCAAGTATTATAATAAGGAGACTCTACGTTGTAAATGTTATACTCAATCCACGTCGTGTTTTCTAAATGTGAAAACTTACTAAATATTAAATAAAATAATAATAACAATACAAAAATTTGACAAATTAAATTTTAACTTGAATGTAAAAATTTACAAATACTCGGTAGAACATAGAACGAACATCCTATAATACCAGATTATTCAGTGTCAAAACAATTTTATACATTGTCAGTGGCTATCTATTATCATAAGAAAATTGTTTCAAATAACAAAAACTTCAACTAATTTGATTCAACCTCATGTGACATTTTTTCACATGCTTAACGACAAGTTAATGGGATAATTACAAAATCATCATTAGATTTAGGGTAAAATGCTTAATTTATCCTCTCTGTTTTTATAGATAACAAAAATATCTCATTGAATTAACAAATCAATACTAATTTCACCACTCCATTTAATTTGAGCGACAGGTAAATTGTATTTTGTTAATCCGAAAAAATATTTATTATTTATGAAAATCGATTGATAAATAGAACATTTTTAACTAAATCAAATATACTTTTGTGGTTATTTCTAATTTAATACTCCTTTAACATGCTTAGATCCAATCAAAGGCAAAGAACCGCTGTCCATACCAATCATTTGTTACCCATATCAGGTTAATATCTCAACCTTTATTACACAACTTGCCAACTTGCTAATTTCAGCTTTTGCCCTTCACATCTTATATTATAAACGATAGAGCATAAAAAAGAGAAGGTCCCCTTTCAAAGACAAAAAAAAAAAATTAATTAATTAAAAAAGGAAAGGCTAATTGTGTCATTTCATTCTATTTGGGTCCTACCCTTTTCGGTTTGCCTCTCCGTGTTTTCGTTTTCTCAAAAACTGAAGCTCAGCTCAGAACCAAAGCCAAGAACCTAAAGAAGAATTTCACAAGTTTCACTTCGATGTTTTAAAGCTCAAAATCTCACTGTGATTCATCCAACTTATAAATTTTTCTCATTATTTTGTTATAAGGTGAGATTATTTTTTTGAATTTCCCGTTCAAAATATTTTCTTTCCCTGCAGAACCCTTGATTTTATTTTTAATTAATTTTTTTTTTTTGTATGATTCTAACAAAAACCCTATTGAATGAATCATTATTTTTAATAGTGCCCATCTCAACCAATTATGATTCCAGTATTCTGCTTTTTGTTAATTAGTATTTAGAATCAATATTTATGTGTATACCCTTTAAATTTTTTTGGTTATTCTGCTATTTAGATTATTCATTTATACCATTTTGGATGATTTGTTATGAACTTGGCTTGTTTTTATTATTTTTTTAATAGTGTTTAGCTGCATTTATCGTCTAAATAACAATTGAGTTGTACTCATATCTGAATAAGGGGATTGTGTATAGTTAGATGTTATGCTTAGTTGATTTTGGTGATACTTGAAGTAAATAAATATTGATGATTTAGATAAATGAAAGATTATAATCGAGTAATGTTTATCAGTTATCTGGAAATGTACTAGCTTATGCCTATAATGCTTGAAAAGATGCACAGTTTTAATGTAATTATTTGCTAGCATTGCTCCAGTGCATCTTGAGATGATATATTTGAAATTTGATTCGTGTTCGAGCTTTTCCTTTGAAGAAATGTTTTGTTTTCGTGATTCGATTATCTATTCTGAATCAGTTTTCAGTTGTGTAACAGTTTGGGGGGTTTGCAGTATTGTTTCCATGAAGTATGAACTTTTTGGTGAGCCCACTTACACATGGACAAAGCTGCGATAAACAACCCTTGCAGAGTTGGTGGGCAGGGAAGAAATGACACTATTATATGTTTGAAAAATAAGGAAGGAAGACCAGAATGGTTCTATTCCCTCTCCTCTATTCTTACAGATAAGAGTAAATACTTTGCTCATCAGCTTTCGCGTCCAAATGCGAGTAATCTCATAGAACTTCAGTGCTCAGAGTTCAACTATGATCATCATGTCAAACTTTTGAGGCTGCTATATCTTCCTGCACATTTGATTTTGGAGTCCTTGGATTCAGTTAAATCTGCTCTAGGTGTACTTGAGTTAGCTGTTTCATTTCAATGTGAAGAGATCATAGGGTACTGCATCCAGTACTTGGAGGCTGTTCCTTGGGAAGACAAAGAAGAGGAAGACATTTTAAAAGCAATCTCAAAAATGGGTCCAGTAGCCATGCCTGTATTAGCCAGGATCCAACCTGTGGATTTAACCGCAACGAAAAATGTTTTCATGTCAGCAGTTCGCTTTGCCATGTCTATTAATGGACCTTGTCCTCCATTTGGCGATGAGCTGAAAACTTCTGCTCAGGAACAAGTTGAATACATGCTTGGGGAAGATGAGGACTTACCATTAGTCACTGCAGACGATGAAGTAAGATCCGTAGTAAGAACAGGTCTTTCCAGGATATGTAAATGCTTTGAACAGGAATTGTCTTCCTTTCTTTTGGAGTCTAATCTTGCATCTGACACTGCAGAGGCAAAAATTATGCATTGTTTATCGGATCTCGAATGGATGTGTAACATACTCCCTAAGATGGATTTGATGAAAGATTTTGTTTCTAACTGGGCTGAAATCTCTGCCAATGTTTTAGGACTTGTTGAAGATCAGAAACTTGATTCTCTTATGTGGGGTTTGAAGACTAAGCTGATAGAAGTTACTGCTAAAGTCTTGGATGCAGTTGGCTATGGCAGTGTGATTCTTCCTGCACCTTGCCGGGTCACATTACTAAAGACATGGCTCCCATATATAAGGAAAATCAAACCCCTTTTGGATTCAAAGAGCAATGAGGAGAATGGTTTTCCTTACAAGATGGACGAAGACCTGTGTCAAAGCATTGAAGGGGCGATTGTTTCGTTGGTGCTGTCTTTGCCGTCAAACGATCAAGCCGATATTTTCGCAGACTGGATGAAAGCTGATCAAGTTCAGTATCCCGACTTGAGTGAGGCTTTTGAGGTCTGGTGTTTCAGAACCAAGTCTGCAAAGAGAAGATTGATGGAGGGGTTGAACAAAGTTGGCAATGCCACTATCAGTCTCTAAAATATCGATAGTTTAATGCTACTGTAAAATTGGTTGCATCAAGTATAAAGGATGGTAGTTTTCATTCATAAGTAATTTGATATGAAGCTCTTTTAGACTTTTCTTAATTTTTCTGATTCTTTTTTCTATCTAAATATAATGCTCTCTGAATATCGTAATGGTTGTGAAAGACTAGTAAATTTTGGTCTAATTCGTGTACAACTAATGAATTGATATCAAATCACTAATATTCTGATGAAAAATAACAAATTTTAGAAAACTTATTAGATAATTCCATTTTTTTTCAACTAGAACCAGAAAAATTCCCCAATAAATAAGATAATACATATTCGAATCATATATAATTGATTAATCATAACACAGAAAATAAAGAAAATATGTTAAATTTATGGAACAGCAAGTGACTAAATTCTGAAAGACCAGCTGAGCTTAAACCACCGTCGATACGACCAACTCCAGATTTTAAGCCATTGACCCGATTTATAAAAGGCACCCAAACACGTAGCCTCCTCCGTTAACATTTACCATTGCTTTACTGACTTTACTCATCGAATTGCGAGTAATAGCACAAAACACCCAATGATCGATACTACTTTCTAAAAAAAAAATGAAATTTTCATTTAATAAATAAATAATTAAAGATAATAATCGAAATATAAATACCTTGTTACATTAAATGAATAATCTGTAAAACTGTTGCATTTGACTAAAAATTTGGGAGGAAACACAAAACCTAACAAAGGATATAATTTGAGTTTTATAAGACATATCTCTCTGTTCTTCAAATTCATCATTCGTCACCAGAGTGGTTCTTAAACTGCATAAATCGATCTTGAACCACATAAAATCTTTCAGATTTGAACTAGAAAAGCTTTAAATCTAAAAAAAAAAATTATTTCACACAAATTTATAATAAGATAAGACAAAACATCCATAGATCTAAGTATAGAGTGACTCACACTTTCACACACAGAGAATATTTATTGAAAAAAAAAAAGTAACAAAAGAAAAAATCTTGCCGTTTAGGAAAACTAAGATCTCTCTCTACGATTAAGGAAAAATCTCGACGTATGAGATGAAAAAGATTTCTTTAGAGAAGATAATAATGGCTAGGTATACTACTTTTTAATAGTTATAACTTACATACTCATTTAGTATAAACTAGCTTTCTGAAAGAGGAACTATACGAGTTTCCTCTATATAGAATATGATAATAATTGAAACTCGTACGAAAAATCTCGTAATCCTTGAAACTCATTTAAATAAACCTCTTGAATTGCCTAGCATCCATCAGATCATCACAGGTACCCCACAAGCTTTTGGAATTGGAAACACAAGAAACAAGAACGAAAACTCTTACAATTATAAGACAAAGTTCGCAACACAAGAGAAACTCTCACTACTGAAAGACAATAATACCAAAAATAGAGAAACAAAATAGTTAATAATTACAGAGGAAATTTAGTGACAGTTAAAACCCATCGTAAAAAATCCTAAAAGAAATTAAGGTGTTCCAATTTCAAATTAATTTGAATCTCAAACAAAGCAAAAACTCATTTCACTTAAAAGCACAAATCCATATTCACACAAAGAGACACCATATAAATATAAAGAAAATCATCAAATAGATTCTAATTTTTATCTCAACTTTTTAATAGCAACTTGTGTGGCATATGAACTGCCACAATTCAATAAATAAATATTATTAAAATTAGTTGTGTTAAAATGTAATTGATCAATTGACTAGTAATACATTGATATTAGATAAAAATTTAGATTCTAGCTTCATATATATATATAAATATATATATATATTAGTAATGCTATGCGGTATTTTAAGATGTCAAACATTATATAATGTGTCAATTTTTTACCATGAGATTATAATTAATACTCTAAGTCCAACCTAAAATGTCACTTTATTTTCCAATAAAAAATTGTTACATGATATAGTGCTTGGTACCTTAAAGGTGCTCCATAACCTTACTCATATATAAATGAGACCAATACGATGCACAAACTCAAAACCAACAAGGTCATAAAGGAGGATGATGTCATATTTAGATGTATTGAAGCTCCATAATTAATTATTTACTAATGAGAGCAATGAAATATAAAAAATAAAACAATTGCACGTTAAATTTATAGTAGATGACTCTCAAATAAGTTTTCCCTAAGACGAGAAGAGACAACAAGAAAAATCTCACACTTTACATCTCTTAGACTCAAAGACTCTTTCTTTAGTCTCACTCCTATAAATTGGCATGCTAATGTCCTTTGATTTCTAAGAAAACTAGGGTAACCAAATACATTTGCGAAATTCGTAAAATACCCTTTTTTTTTTTTCCCTCTTTAAAGTGTAATGCCCAAAATGCATTTACTAATAATTAATTATTAATGAAATTTTCTTTTGGCACTCCACTCTTGGGTGGGGTTTACCACCTCTCTTTAAACCCTCGTTTCAAGTTTTCGATTTAATGTGAATGTCGATCTACCTACATGTTACATGGCGATTTTTTATGAGCATAATTGGGCTCCATATCTACACATGTACAATTAATTTATTAGTTTGACATAAGTTTGTATACTAAATTTAGACAAAAAAATTTGGATTCTATGTGAAACCATTAAAATCAGGAACAATGATAAGTACATTAAAAATTAAAAACGCATATGTGCGAAGGTTTTTCCGGTTTGATGGATTCTGCCAAACTAACATTGATACAAACTCGGATTGGAGTTGGTGTTGGTGGGGCCTTGGAATCATTGTGTTCATTCTTCATTATGTCCAACCCACCGACCAGTTGAAAAACTAATGGCAACAGAACAGGTTTTGCATTTTTGTGAACGAGTTTGGTGTTTTATATATATATATATATATATATATATATATATATATATATATATATATTTATCTTTTAATTATAAAGAACACTTGAGATGTAAGCAAGTTATTTGTAATCACATGCATTAAGATAGAGATGTAAGCAAGTTTAGCATCGAGTGATATTATATAGTGTCAAACTAGTCGGTGTTTGTTTTTTCCTTGGTTCCACGAATCTCGTATTGGATCACAGTAAATATTATTATTATTTTTTGGAAATACACAATAACTATTATTATTATTATTATTATTATCATCGTCGTCGTTTGGGTCCTAAATGAACAATAGGATCTCAAAGTTATTATTATTATTATTATTATTATTATTATTTAGGTAATCAAAGGTCTATTCAAGTTCTAATCATATGGTTGTTTGTAATTAAAAAAGAAAAGACCAAGGATAGTTTCGTTCCTATTGATAGTGAATATAATATATATTGTATGGATATATTATTTTGATAGGCGTAACAACTAACAAGGATAGACAACAAAGCAGAGCTTGATGATAGCTAATTTTTTAGGCACGGTTTATGGAATTTGTTATGATAAATGTGTTAGGAGATTGACTTTGCGGAAGCGATAACACACAACTAAATTACGAGTTGAGAAAATTTGGATAAAATGAAAAAAATAAAATACAAAAAAGAATTAATGTGGTTCATTCAATTTAGGTTATGTCCACGGATAAGGCTGTAAAGAATTTCACTATGAAAAAGAGATTACAACTCATTTCTCTCTAAATACAATGAGAGAACAAATGAACCTCTCTCTCTCTTGAAATAGGAGAAAATACTTTCTCTAAACAATTTAGGAGAAAACAAGTGGGACACTGAGAGGAATTCTTAGGCTTGAATTCTCTCTTAAAAAGGAAGAGGATTTAGAATGGGATACAAAACAAGTGATGAAGCCTTCCGTATTTATAGAACTTGAAAGATGGTGTGAACACCATCTTTTACTATTGCTATTAGATCTTTTTACTATTGCTATTGCGGCTGCCCTTTTTACTATTCCTATTATGGCTGTCCTTTTTACTATTCCTACTGCGACTGCTTTTTTTCACTGTTCCTATTGCGGCTGGTTGGTGAGCTGTAATTACTGATTTGTTCAACATTCTCCCACTTGAAGACTTAATTTTAATCATGTCTTCACACTTAATAAATCTTTCTTTTCTTCTCTTGTCAATTCTTCATGCTGCTTATATTTCTGCTAGGCCATATAAGGATCTACACCATTGGAACTTGTCAGTGTTGATTGGTTTGATTAAAGCATCTGCTAGGTTCTCCTTTGTGTGGATCTTCTTCATGTCCACACTTCCATCTTCTACTACTTCTCGAACAAAGTGATATTGAACGCCAATGTGCTTTGTCCTGGAATGAAAGGCTAGATTCCTTGTAATATGCAAGACACTCTGACTGTCACAAAATAGAGGAATCTTTTCTTGTTTGTGCCCAAACTACTCCAATAACCTTTGAATTCAGATAGCCTCTTTACAAGCTTATGTAGCCGTCATATATTCTATTTCTGTTGTAGATAAAGCCACAACAGTTTATAGTTTCGAAATCCAGCTTATAGCTCATTCTGCAAGAGTAAATACATAGCTTGTAGTAGATTTTCGTTTGTCAAGATCACCCGCAAAATCTGAATCAACATATCATCTGACAGTAAATTCTGATCCTCCGTAATATAATGCAGCATCTGAGGTTCCTTTGATGTATCTCAGAATTCTCTTCACAGTATTCTAATGCTCTCCACTAGGATTCACTATATATTGACTAACTGCTCCCACTGCTTGTGCAATGTCTGGTCTTATACATATCATAGTGAACATTAGGCTTCCCACTGCTGATGCATACAGTACTGAGACATCTCCATCCTTTCTACTTCATTGCTAGGACACATCCTAGAGGATAACTTGAAGTTAATAGGAAGTGGGGTAGAAATCGACTTACAATCTTGTATATTGAAGCAGCGCAAGATTTTCTATAAATAATTCTTTTGAGAAAGCCGAATCTTCATGTTACCTCTGTCTCGGTAAATTTGCATCCCTATAATCTTGTTTGCTAGTCCGAAGTCCTTCATATCAAATTTCCTAGCTAACTGTGCCTTCAATTCTTGGATTCTGCCTTTGTTGGGGCCCGCTACCAATATGTCATCTACGTACAACAATAAAATAATGAAGTCACTATCTTCATTAAACCTCCTGAAGTATGTGCAGTGGTCTGAACTGAGTCTGTTGTACCCAAAGCTTATGATGAAGGATTCAAATCTCTTATGCCAACACCCCGGTGCCTGTTTGAGACCGTATAGAGATTTGTTCAACCTACAAACCAAGTTCTCCTTGCCTGTTTCAGTAAAACCTTCTGGTTGGAGCATATAAATCTCTTTTTCAAGTTTTCCATGAAAAAAAAGCAGTTTTCACATCTAGCTGCTCTAGATGTAGGTCAAATGTAGCACATATCGCCAGAGCCACTCTAACTGTTGTCAGTCTAACTACAGGTGAAAATATCTCATTGAAGTCAATAACTTCTTTCTGAGTGTATCCTTTTACTACTAATCTCTCACGATACCGCTCCACTTGATCATTGCTATCACGCTTGATCTTATAGACCCATTTATTGCCAATAGCCTTCCTTCTTTATGGTAGCGAAACAAGATCCCATATTTTGTTCTTGTGAAGGGCTTCAATCTCTTCTTGCATTGCTATCATCCATAAGGATACATCCGAGCTTTTGGTAGCCTCATGGAAAGTTGTTGGCTCTCCATCCTCTGTTAGAAGACAGTATGCAATATTGCTCTCAATGATATAATTCGAGTGCCATGTCGGTGTTCTTCTCTCACGAGTTGACCGACGAATTTCAAAAGCATCTTCCTCGACTGGTTCTTCTACTTCGTGTTCTGGTGTTACTTCAGAAGAATCTGAATATTCAGTATTCTTTTCTACCTGAACTGTAGTAGTTTCTGGTCTGCTATCGTCTTCTTTCTCTTGCAGTTTATTCTCTACAAATATCGCATCTCTACTATGACAACCTTATGGGCAGTGGGATCCCATAAGCGATATCCTTTGACTCCATCATCATATGCCAAGAGTACACACCTTCTGGACTTTGAATCCAGTTTTTTGATTTCTTGAGCGTTATACATCACGTATACAAGACATCCAAACATATATAAGTGAGAATAATCAACTGACTTATCAGTCCACATCTTCATCGATGTCTTCAGATCAATCGTTGTTGATGGAGATCGATTGATCACATAACAGGCGGTTTTGACTGCTTCTGTCCAAAATGTCTTGGGTAGACCTGCAGCTTTCGATATTACTTTTATTCTTTCCAACAAGGTTCTGTCATCCGCTCTGCCACTCCATTTTATTGAGGAGTGTACGCCACTATGAACTACCTCTTGATACCTTCTTGTTGACAGAAGTTATCAAATTCATCGCTTGTATATTCTCCTCCATTGTTCGTCCTTAAATACTTGATTTTTTCTCTAAATTCAAGCTCTATCCGTGCTTTGAATATTTTGAAGACTGAAAACACATCTGCATTCCTCTTGATAGGATACACCCAACATCTCTTGGAGTGATCATCAATAAAAGATACAAAGTATCTAGCTCCTCCTAGGGACATTACCAGTGCTTGCCAAATATCAGAGTGAACCAAGTCTAGAACTTTTTTACTTCTAGAACTGGATGTGCTAAACTTTAATCTATGATGCCTGTTTGTGACATAATGCTCACAAAAAGGTAAAGATACCTTTGTGAGATCAGGAAGCAACCTCCGTTCAGAGAGAATCTTCAAGCCTCATTCCGACATATGGCTAAGCTTATGATGCCACATCATCGTTGATTCTTCTCTGGAATTTGTTGAAGTAATTGATGCCTCCACTTCAATTAGTGTATCTCCTTTAAGCATGTATAGATTCACTATGATTTTCTCCGCCTTCAATACTACAAGCGCACCTTTCATAATCTTCATAATCCTATTCTCGACACGAGTTTTGCAACCAAGATAATCTAATTGTCTCAAAGACAATAGATTTTTTTTCAGGCCCTTCACATGTCGCATCTCTTGAATAGTACGAATAGCGCCATCATACATCTTCATCTTGATAGTACCAATCTCAGCGATTTCTAAGGCATTATCGTTACCTATGAATACAGATCCTCTAGAGATAGGCATATGTGTGAAACCATTCTCTGTGAGAAGTCATGTGCCATGTTACTCCCAAATCCACTAACCAAATATCAGTGAGCTGCTTCCGTCCTTAGAAATTATTGCTTCTTCACTATACAGGATTTCTCTATCATCTGAAGTATTTACAACATTTCCCTGAGCATTTGATGACTCGGGGTCCTTCCCTCTGGAATCTCTATTCTTCTTGAGTTGCCAACACTCCTTTTTGACGTGCTGTTTCTTGCCACAGTGATAACACTTGACATTCTTCTTACTTCTTGACTTTGATCTACTATGATTTACTATGACTCTGACTCTCATTAGAGCCACGTTCCGTTGATATCCCTCTCATTGTCAAAGTATCTACTTGCTGTGAACTTGTTAATCTGTCTTCTTTGTTCTTACGCCGATTTTCTTCTTTGAGAATAACAGCTGTAAGATCGTTGAAAATTAGAGTTGTAGCATTACTGGTTACATTTATGATGACTTGATCATACGAATCAAGTAGACTCTGAAGTAAGATTTTTGCACGTTCATTATCCTCTATTTTATGCTCCATTGTTGTCAGCTGTGAGAATAGAGTGTTGAGGGTGTTGATGTGGTCAGTCACCGTTGTTAATTCTGCCATCCGAAGGGTATAAAGCCTTCTCTTCAAGAAAATTTTATTGTGAAGTGACTTGGCTTGATATAACTTTGTCAGTATATCCTATATCTCCTTAGCTGACTTCTTCTCCTCAATGCTCGACAGGACTCCATCTGCTAGCACCAGATGTAAGTTAGCGACAGCATTGCTATCCTTCTCGTCCCACCTTTTATCATCAGTAATCTCAGCAGACATTTCCCCAATTGCTGCTAAGTAATTATCTTTTCTCAAGATTGCCTTTATCTTCATTTTCCACAAAGAGAAATTGCTCCCATTAAACTTCTCAATATCGAAATTTGCCACCATTTTTGTTCACCACGATTTGTTCAGTTACCACTGTTTCACTGTACATGAACAGAATCGTATACGTGAATATTACTGTATATGTGAACAATATCATATACGTGAATATTTGTATATGTGAACAGTACTCCAATCAATAGCTCTGATACCACTGTTAGGAGATCGACGTTGCGGAAATGATAACACACAGCTAAAATACGAGTTGAGAAAATTTGGATAAAATGAAAAAAATAAGGTATACAAAAAAATTAACGTGTTCACCCAATTTAGGCTACGTCCACAGATAAGGCTGTGAAGAATTTCACTATGAAAAGGAGATTACAACTCACTTCTCTCCAAATACAAGGAGAGAACAAATGAACCTCTCTCTCTCTTGAAATAGGAGAAAGTACTCTCTCTAAATAATTTATGAGAAAATAAGTGGGACACTAAGAAAAATTCCTAGGCTTGAATTCTCTCTTAGAAAGGAAGAGGATTTAAAATGGGATGCAAAACAAGTGATGAAGCCCTCCGTATTTATAGAACTTGAAAGGTGGTGTGAACACCATCTTTTACTATTGCTATTACGGCTGCTCTTTTCACTATTGCGATTGCGACTGCTTTTTTTACTATTCCTATTGCGGCTGCCTTTTTTCACTGTTCCTATTGCGGCTGATTGGTGAGCTGCAATTGTTAATTTGTTCAACAAAATTATGTTTTGAATTCTATTCATTTATCATATAGGAAATAAATAATTATTACGCGATAAAAATTTACTTCAAAATAAAATAAATTAAACAATAGTGCATCACCAAAAAGAAATGTTTCTTTCTCTTTCAGAATTAATTTCATCCACCTCTTCAATTTTTTAAAGTTTCCACATATTAATGCTTGAAACATTATTTGTTGTAACATTTTGATTTTGTTTGGAACTATTTATGTTTTATGTTCTTTACTTCTAAATGTGAAATGGATAATGGATATTTTGTCAAATATTATCTTGATGACTTATTCGCTCTAATCTTACTTTTGAACAAAACATGAAAATGTTGCCAAAAAAAATCCTACATTTATTTAGTATTCTTAAAGGACATTTTTGTCACTTAAAAAAATATTTACGTTAATATTCATTAAATTTTTACCAAAAATTAAGGGTATTTAGAAAAAACTGACACTTCCCTCAAAAGAGAAAAAAAAAAAGAAAAAAAAAACTTACACGCTTCCGAAACTAGTCAAGCCACACCAATCCGTGTAATAATTTACAAAATCTTTTAGCCGCATTGCACAACGAGTACTTCTATATGGTATTTTAAGTAATTTTTATTTATTTTTTCAACTTTTTGTTTAGAACTTTTGTGTTATAGATTGTAAATTTATAACTAGAATGTAATGAATTTTTTTTTGTTCTTGTGAAATAATTAATTACATAAACAAATATTAAATCATAATCTATAAAATCTGCCAAGGCCGAATTTGTCAAGTACAAGTCATTAAAAATTATTACTCAAACCGCGAAAATCAAACTGTATTATTTGAGATGGGCATTAAACCACAGGTGCATTTGGCGTACTATATAAAAAATGCAATTGGCAAAATTAAACCGCAAATACCCTTAAAAATTCGACATGTGATATGTATACGTGGACTAGATAATACAGTATTATATATTAGAAATCAGAGTGCTGAAATAAAATTACTCAAGTTAATTCCGTAGGAGAAATTAAATCAATCCCTGAAGAAACGACAATTATATATAGTAGTAACATCTAAAAAAGAATTATGGTCGAAATTTGACTTAATTATTAACTCGCTCATTTCTGTGTACTATTCGTGTAAGTTTAAGGTTAGCTAACCTAACAAAGGGGATGAGATTGATTTTAAAAATTTTTACAAATTTATTTTGGAAGACAAGTTGATTTAGCAAGTAAAAACTACAACAAGTGAAAATAGACAATTGCATACATAAACTCAAGATAAATGAATTTAAGAAGATACAGATAAAAAAATTTAAACACTATTTTTACAAGGTTCAACAAACACAATAGCTTGTCTACGTCCTTGGCTCTTGGAAACCCGCTTCGAGCTATCCGCTCTCAAACCAAGAGAATGGATTCTACCGTCCCTTTTACACAATAAATGTTTTCTCCTTAAGTACACTCACGTCTTTACAATAGTTTTGAATTTGGCTCTATCATGCTTAATACGGATTGTTTAGACTTCGATGCCAATCTCACTTAAACCGAGTTATTTATGAATCCGGTGTCAACCTCACCTCCCAAATACAATCTGATTTTTGTTTGTTGATACACTGAACTAGAATTTTCATTACAAGATTGATACAAGGTAAGCCTAGAGAGAATAAATGATAACACAAAATATAATCAAATTTGGCTCAATTGACTTTTGTAAAAAAATAGATCTGAAAGTTTAATTCACAAAAGATAATTTGAACAACTTGAAAGTATATTGAAAGCAATGTAGGAATGTTAAAAAGTTATTTCAAATATTAGAAAAGTTTCTATTTATAGACTAGAATGAAAACTAGCCGTTTTAGATCGTTTGACAAACAATCTGTCATTTTCAGGTGGACCGAAAGTACTAGTCATTAAAAGTGTGATTCTAACAGTCGGATTTTAAAAAATTATTAAAAACAGAAAATAGAGGAATCGGTCAACTGATTCTGGCCACCGGTTTATCGATTCTATCCGATAGCAGTTTTTCAGTTATATTTCAAGTCTTTTTCAATCGTTTCTAAAAAGTGACTTTATGAATTGATTTAATATGTAATATAAAGACTATACAAATTCATAAATCAATTTAAAAACATGTATCAATTTAAAAGCATGTATAGCATGAATTTTATATTTTAATTTAAAATAAATAGATTTGATAATTTTGCTTTGAAATTTTTAATATTATGAAAAATTTGAGCCATTAGTGATCATATAATATGTAGATAAATATTTAAATACAAGAACCAAGTATATAATATTTGCTAGTCTAGATCTTGTTATCTTGATCTTTGTCTTCAAACTCTTTTTCATAATCCATCTTTAATGTCTTGTAATCCTTTTAATTTATCTTGCTACATATTCAAGTAGATTATTAGCACTTAATCATATATTTGCTAACTTCAAAATATAAGACTAGAATTGATGATACAAAGCATGACCCAACAACTTATTATTTTTTTTGAGGAAGTATCTTCTTAGACTAGAAATAACTTTCGAAAATAATGATATCTTACCACATTATAGATTATACTCATTGATTTATTTAATATGGTTAATTTTTCTCTAATAAATAAAAAAATTCAATGGCCAAAATAAGGCGCCAAATTATTTATGGTTAATGTTACATATCTCACGTATTAACTCATTTTTTAAGAAGAAATATGACTTTTTATGATAAAGTTTTAAAAGAATTGAAAAATACCGTATTTTTATTTTTATTTTTGAAATATCTTGGAACTATTTAAAAAATACCACTTTAAACATATTTTTAATAAATATCACTTTTTTACTATTTAATGGGGTACTTGAGGTAATTGGTCAAGTTACTTGAGGTAATCAGACTAGTTACCTCAGGTAACTCTTGATGGTTACTTCGAGTATCTTTAAAAAGTACTAATTTTTTAAAAAAATAGTATTTTTAAATTTATAGTAAAAAGTGATAATTTTCTAAACAAATCTGGGATTTCTCAAAAATTTCAGCTCATTCGAAATTTTTTAATTTTTTAAACTATGGCATGGATTTACATTAAAATATATTTCTTTTAGTACCAATGTTATGGATTTTTATACGCAAGCGCATGCATCGAATAAGTAATAAAGTGATGAATAAAGATATCGTTCCCACAGAGAAATTGTTATAACTTGTTAAGTACTAACCTATACTAGTTATCAATTTATCCAAACAATCAAATTAAAAATTCTAAAACTAAAAATTTAAGCTAAAAGAAAATAAGAAAATGAATAAAACAAAACTAAAGAGTGCAAGTAATTTATCAAATCACCAATGAAAATAAACCTAGTATTACAATTTTCACTCTATGTATGTCTGAATCACTAGTTACTTTCTTTGAATTATTATTTCACCTTAATTGTCAATCAAGAACCCTAGTATATCTATAAGCCTCTTCTGATAGTCATATAAAAATATCTCCTCTAATTAATTCACTATATTCCTATGTGAATTAGATTAAGAAAAGATTCATTAAGAGTAAGGTCTTTCAACAATTGCACATATTATATATGTATATTCTTATCCTATATAAATTCATATAAGTATAATCATGTATTATTCTATCTAGGTCTAAATCTGAAATTCCTTTCCCAAGTCCTTACAAATTACCAATATCAATTTAAGTGGTGATCAAGCACTCAAAAGCATTAAGAACAAGATAGAATAAACAATTCGTAAATTAAAATTACAAAATCAAAAAGGAAATATCATAATTCAAACTGCATATAGAGATTCCATTGCAATCTTAGAAAATTAATTTAATTCATAACTAAAATAACAAAACTAAAAATAAAAATTTGCAACATAATGAAAAACTAAAACAAACAAACAATGGTTAAGCAGAGTGGGAAATGATTGAGAATAATTGCAAGCCTCCTCTTCCAATTTGACCTCCAATTGCTCTCTCTATTAAACTCTTTCTCTCTTTGGACTATTGTGTTTCTCTCTTTAGAATGGTGTGTTTTTCTCTTTAGTCCCGTAGCCCTTTTATAGCTGAAGAAAGAGAGTATTAAGTTGTATAAGGATTCCAATATTCAACTCTAATTGGTTGTGTGATGTGTTACTTTCCCATTTACTCACTTTCTTTCTCCCTTTCTCCTCACGTTTCTATTCAAAATTTGATACTTTGGCAATTATCCGATACGTCATATTTTTGTGAGCTTGGCATGTTCTGGGGCTATGATTGGCTGAAGAGAACTCTAACTTTCACTAGGTGATGTGGCGTTTTTTCGTTGGAACAAAACCCAGTTGTACCATGTCCGAGAAGCACCATATTAGACACAAAAGCTATCCTCCATCACTTTCTTACGTGTGGGCCCCGACTGTCCCCTATGTTGCCTTCCCCACTTTCAGCCTCTGTGCGTGAAATGCACTCTCCAATCAAAACCGTTAATCTGATTGATCCAATGACTAAGCTTTAATCCGAATTTCTTTTTTTTTTCTTCTTTTCTATTTAACCTAAATCAAATCAAAATTAAATTAAATCAAAAACCTAAATTTAATAAATATATATTTCAAATTAAATTAACTTAAACTAATTAAATTAAAACACCTAATCCTAATAAAATAACATAAAATTCAATAAAACTAAATCTAGACCAGAATAAAATAAAACAACTTAAATTACTTAAAATCTAAATTAAAATTACTCTAGGACACATATTTTTAATGAATAAAATAGCACAATTAACTCTATTTTCATAGAGTTATCACTTCCCCAAACTTGATTTTTTGCTAATTCTCGAGCAAAAGAAGAAAGAAAACCTAAATAAAACTTCTAAACACCTAAACACGACCTAAACCATGACCAAGTTCAATTCTCAAAATTTGCCTCAAATATTTCACATAATATAAAGCTCAAAGAAAAACCCTGATATCTGTAAATGGTCTAGAATTTCAATTCAAATATCAATCTGATTTCACTATAGATTCCTTGAGTGTGTGAGTAAATAATTATATTTAATCATATGCAACTCGGATCAGTTTATGTAAACAAATAAGTTATAACAAATCTCAAGATAGAAATATATAAACTCCATAAGTCTGTCTTTCATACCACTCTTCATTAATGTAGACTAATATTGCATCAAAAATCATTAGGACTTTATTAAGCTTGTAATGTATGGCTAGGGTAATAAGAAGGATAATAGATATTTTTATGGCTCAAATCACTCTAAGCATGTATATAATTCTCAGATCTTTATACTACTCAACTCAACACTTTATTGATATAACACCGTCAAACTTGTTTTTCTAATTTCTTCTTTTACTCCACGTTTTTTCATTTAAGCACTATACTCTAAACTTAAGATTTTCTATTTTTTTTTCACTACACATTTTCTATTTTTTTTTCTTCACTTCTTTTTTTTTTCCTCACATGGGTATAGTACTTTCTTCTTTTTTTTTTTTCTTTTCATGCCTCAACAAAATAATTCTCCTCAACATCACCCTTCCTCCCATATCACATAACTCAATAATATTTTCAACAAAGATCACAATTATGCTCATGGTGCAGGATAAAATGTTGGAATCTATTTAAAAGTTAGAATAAAAATATGGGTATCAAAGAAAAAGTCAATATAGGCTCAAAATGGTAAACTAAGGATATATAAGTGTCAAGGATAAGCTGAAAAGGCTCAAATGATCTAAAGATGGCCTAAATCATGTCTCTAATGCAATGCAGTCTAGGATTTCACCTCGAGTGATAATCAAACAAGTTCTAGAGTTTATTAATGAGATCTCAAAGAATGTACTTAATCTGCATAAACTTTCTCTAACTAAGCAAAATAATTAAATGCAACTATTCATGTGCTCAAAATTTCAAGGAATCATAAGCAAAACCAAACTAACGCAGAATCAAATACAAAGACAAAAATAACATTCATCATTCTTCCAAAAACCTTATTTAGTTAAATCAAATTCTTATCATCGGCATTCAATAATCAAATTAGGTCATGAACACAAAACTAAACTATTTTTTTAATTTAAATTTTTTGATTTTTGAATTCATTATTTTATTTTATTTTTTAAATTAAATTTTTTTTATTATGAAAATTTTGACTTCCTACCTCCGAACTTAAAATTAACATTGTCCCCAATATTAAAAATAAAATTAAAAAAAAAAAGGTAAAAGAAAACTCCTTCAAATTTTCTCACGCATGTGAAGGCTTCTAATTGAATAATTGAAGTACACATACATCGACCCCAAAACTTGTGTAAGAACCTGAAACACACAAAACAAAACAAACAAAATATAACAAAAGAAAAGAAGCCTAATAAAGTAAAAATTAAAAGGAAAGGAAAAAGTTCATGGGTTCCATCCTAAGAAGTGCTTGATTTTAAGTCGTCAGCCTGACTCTCTATTACTTCAATTCGGATTGGACAAAGTAAAGGAGGTCTTTTCCTGATCAAACTCTCTTCTATAATAATGCTTAAGCTGTTGTCCATTAACCTTGAAAATTCGCTTGGACCCTTCATCTTCAACCTCCACAGCTCCATATGGAAACACTTGGGTGACACGAAATGGTCCTAACCACCTGGACTTAAGCTTTCTTGGAAATAATTTCAACCGTGAATTGAAAAGAAGCATTCATTGACCTGGTTCAAATCAACAATCTAGTATCTTCTTATCATGCCACCTTTTCGTCTTCTCCTTATATAGCTTTGTATTTTCATAAGCTTGGAGGCGAAACTTTTCCATCTCGTTCAATTGTAAGAGACGTTTAACACCAGCAGCTTGTATATCAAAATTAAGCTTCTTAATTGCCCAGTTAACATGATGCTCTAACTCCACTGGAAGATGACACACTTTCCCAAAGACCAAGCGATACAGAGATATACCAATTGGTGTCTTATATGCAGTTCTGTATGCCCACAACACATTGTCTAAACTCCTAGACCAATCCTTTCTGCTGGGAGACACTGTTTTTTCAAGAATTCTCTTCACTTCTCGGTTGAAAATCTCAGCTTGCCCACTTATCTACGGATGATAAGCTGTAGCAATCTTGTGAGTCACACCATATTTAGCAAGAAGGGCTTCAAAATTCTTATTACAAAAATGTGTCCCCTCATCACTGATGATAGCTCGTGGTGTACCAAAATGATTAAAGATATTCTTCTTCAAGAAATTCATCAACACTTTAGAATCGTTGGTTGGTAATGCTATGGCTTCCACTTATTTAGACACATAATCTACTGTCACTAGAATGTAAAGATTACCAAAGGATAGAATGAATGGTCCGATGAAATCTATACCCCAGACATCCAAGATTTCCACTTCTAAAATATTATTCAGCTGCATTTCATAGCGACGAGAAATATTATCCACTTTTTGACACCGATCACACCTCGAAACAAAATAATGGGCATTTTTAAACAGTGTAGGCTAATAAAATCCTGATTGGAGAACTTTTGCTGCAGTCCTTTCACCTTCAAAATGACCTCCATACTCAGAAGAATGACAGTGATAGAGTATGTCTTCTATTTCTTCCTTTGGTATACACCTCTGTATAATTTGATCAGTACTTTGCTTGAATAAAAATGGTTCATCCCAAAAATAGTATTTCACATCATGTAGAAACTTTTTCTTCTGTGAAATGTAAGATCTAGAGGTAACTTTTTGTTCACAAGGTAATTAACATAATCTACATACCACAGGACACCATACTCGATGCTAAAGAGTTGCTCATCAGGAAAAGACTCATTGATTAGAGTAGTATCTATTTTTTTTTTCTATTCTCCAATCTTGAGAAGTGGTCTGCCACTTGATTTTCTATTCCTTTCGGTCTTGCACTTCAAGATCAAATTCTTGTAATAGAAGTATCCATATAATCAACCTTCACTTTGCATCATTTTTGGCAATGAGGTACTTGATTGCAGAGTGATCTGTGTAAACAATTACTTTAGTCCCAATGAGATAGGATCTAAATTTGTCAAAAGCAAATACCACAGCTAATAACTTTTTCTCAGTAGTCATGTAGTTGAGTTGAGCATCGTTCAATGTCTTACTAGAGTAATAAACAACATGAAACATCTTCTCCTTGTGATGTCCCAAAACTGGCCCAACTGTATAATCGCTTGTATCGCACATGAGTTCAAAAGGAATAGACCAGTCTGGCGCAACAATGATAGGAGCTGCCACTAGCTTATTCTGCAAAGTGATAAAGGTTTCAAGGCATGCTTCATTAAAATTAAAGATTTCATCTTTTTCCAGCAAGTTATACAGTGGTTTGGCAATCTTTGAAAAATCCCTGATGAATCTTCTATAAAACCCAGTATGTCCAAGAAAACTACGATCTCCTTTTACATTTACGGGCGGAGGAAGTTTCTTAATAGTCTCTGTCTTTGCTCTGTCAACTTCAATTTCTTTTCTCGAAACCCGATGCCCAAGTACAATACCTTCTTGGACCATGAAATAACATTTCTCCCAGTTTAGTACCAAATTAATGTCTTCACAATGTTTCAATACTAGAGCTAAATTATGTAGGCACATGTCAAATGAATCACCTAAAACTGAGAAATCATCCATGAATACCTCTAAATATTGCTCCACCATATCGATAAAGATCGCCATCATGCATCGTTGAAAGGTGGCTGGAGTATTGCATAGGCCAAAGGGCATTCTTCTGAAAGCAAAAGTTCCATAGGGGCAAGTAAATGTGGTTTGCTCCTGATCTTCTGGCGCTATGGCAATTTGATTATACCCTGAATATCCATCTAAGAAACAATAGTAATCATGTCCTACTAATCTGTCGAGCATCTGATCAATAAAGGGCAATGGAAAATGATCCTTCCGAGTTGCTTTATTTAATTTTCTATAGTCCATACAAACTCTCCACTTAGTTACTGTTCTTGTTGGAATAAGCTCGTTATTCTCGTTAGCTACCACCGTCATACTACCTTTCTTCGAAACACATTGTATCGGGCTTACCCATGAGCTATCAAAAACTGGGTAAATAATCCCGGCATATAACCACTTTATTATCTCCTTTTTGACTACTTCTTTCATAATTGGATTTAAATGCTGTTGGTGCTCTACTGTAACCTTGTGATTATCTTCTAGCAGAATTTTATGCATACAAAAGGACGAACTAATATCTCGAATGTCTATTATTGACCACCCCAAAGCTTTCCTGTATTTATTCAATACTCTCAATAATTTTTACTCCTGTGTGTCATCAAGATCGGCAGAAATTATAACAGGAAGAGTAGAGGACTTGCCTAAGAAAGCATAGTGCAAATGACTTAGTAATGGTTTTAGTTCTAAAGACGATGGTTCTTCAATAGATGGCTTAGTATGAGGTTCATTGCCCGATGGTCGCACTAAAACTTCAAATTTTTGCTTAGTCTTATTAAATCTATGCGCAACATTTAGCAAGTTCAAATACTCGTTGGCTTCTAGTATCTCCACATTAAATGAATTAATTAATGAATCTTCAAGTGGGTCTCTAATAGTAGTATTCTCATAAGCTTCATCAACTATTCTGTCAACTATATCAATACGAAATAGTCTTTAGAGTCACTTGGAAACTTCATTGCCTTGAACACGTTGAATGTTACCTCCTCATTCTGTACTCTCATGGTTAGTTCTCCTTTTTGTACGTCAATGAGTATTCTTCCAGTGGCAAGGAATGGCCTACCCAAAATCAAAAGAATGTCTCGATCCTCCTCCATGTCCAGCACAATAAAATCTGCAGGAAAAATAAACTTATCAACCTTGACCAAAACATCCTCGACTATTCCCCTTGGGTATGTAAGAGATTTATTGGCTAGTTGCAGGGTGACAGTGGTTGGTCTTGCCTCCCCAAAACCCAATCTTTTAAATATGGTTAGTGGCATCAAGTTTATACTGGCTTCCAAATCACATAATGTTCGCCCAGAAAATTGCTCACCAATTCTGCACAGAACAATAAAGCTCCCAGGATCTTTTAGCTTTGGAGGTAATTCGTTAAGAAGGATAGCACTGCAAACCTCTGTAAGAGCTACTGTCTCAAATTCTTCCAACATTCTCTTTTTAGATAGAATATCTTTCATAAATTTAACGTAGCATTTGCTCCAGAGCTTCTGTGAACGGGATATTAATGTGCAACTTCTTAAATATCTCCAAAAACCTTGAGAACTGCTGGTCAAGTTTCTTCTTCTGAAATCTCTGTAAGAATGGTGACAGTGGTTTATAGGGAGTCATCTCAGGCTTAGATGTTGCTTTTGGTAAGCTCTCCTCATGCGATTTCTCTTCAATATTCTCACCCTCAGTCCCAACAAGTTCCTGCACTTCTTTACCACTTCTCATGCTGATTACTTTGTACTGCTATTTATTTTCTCCCTTTGGACTCACCTCAATATTCCCTGGCAGTGTTTCTTGTGGACATTTATTAACAACATTGGCTAATTGACCCAATTGCGTCTCAAAAGATCTCAATGTGGCAGCTTGGTTTTGAAGAATTGCATCGTTCTTGGTCATGTATTGCATAAACATCTCCTCAAGTGATGACTTTTTCTCTTGCTATGGTGGCAGGGTTTTTTGTGCAAATCCAGGTAGAGGCATAGAATGTCCAGCTGACGTAAGCCCTTGGTTGTTGGTGTTTTCCAAGAAAAATTAGGGTGATTTTTCCATCCTAGATTATAGAAATTAGAGTAAGGATTGTACAGTTGTCGATTGAAGTTGTTGACATACTGTGCTGATTCAATAGTGAGGGGACATTGGCCAATCATATGATTGTCACCGTAACTCTCACAAATTATATATGGCCTATGTGTTGCCTGAATTCCCATCGAGTCAATCTTCTTGGATAAAGCATTAACTTGTGTTGCAAAGGATGCCATAGTCTCCAACTCATTTATGTTGGCTACCCTATTTGGATTCATTCTTTCTGACGACCACTAGTAGTTATTAGCTGCCATCTTCTCCAATAGGTCATATGCTTCTTCAGTCGATTTCCCCATCAAGATACTTCCAGTTGCTGCATCAACTATTGTTCTTAAGTGTCCCATCAGGCCATTATAGAACGTTTGAACTAATAACCACTTCAGGATTCCATAATGTGGGCATCTTCTTAACATGTCTTTATACTGCTCTCAAGCCTTATACAGTGATTTATTGTCGAATTGGACGAAGGAGGTGATATCATTGCGCAGCTTGGCTGTCTTTGTTGGTGGAAAAAATTTTGCCAGAAACTTATGTGCCAAATCATCCCATGTAGTGATTGACCCATCTAGTAAGTAGTTTAACCAACTCTTAGCTTTATCTTGTAGAGAGAAAGGGAAAAGTTGCAACCTGATTGCATCATCAGAAGCTCCATTGTGCTTGAAAGAATCGCCAATTTCTAGAAAATTCACAATATACTGGCTTGGATCATCACTAGGTAATCCTCCAAATTAGACTGAGCTCTAGATCATTTGAATAATAGCGGGCTTCAGTTCGAAGTTATTAGCATTAATAGCAAGTCTTCGAATACTTGAACTGAGGCCATCAGTCAATGAAACAGCATAATCACGCAGAGGCTTTGTCTCGTCTTGGTTACCCATTAGTGCTAGAGGATTTGCTTGTCAATTTTTCGCTCTTCGAATCTCCCTTAGCATTCTTTCAATTTCAGGATCTAACGGCCAAAGCTCTCAACTTCTCGTACGTCTCATGTACTGCTAAAAAGTACCTGAGATTATAAAAAATGAATAAATAAATAAATAAATAAAATAATAATAATAATAATAATAAAATTTTGAATTAAATCTCAACTAATCGATATCAGTATTAACAAAAAATTATAAAACAATTTCCCCGGCAACGACGCCAAAAACTTGTTATGGATTTTTTTATGCAAGCGCGCGTATCGCACAAATAATAAAGTGATGAATAAAGATATCGTTCCCACAGAGAAATTACTATAACTTGTTAAGTACTAACCTACACTAGTTATCAATTTATCCAAACAATCAATTTAAAATTTCTAAAACTAAAAATTTAAACTAAAAGAAAATAAGAAAATGAAAACAAAACTAAAGAGTGCAAGTAATTTATCAAATCACCAATGAAAATAAACCTAGGATTACCATTTTCACTATATGTATGCATGAATTACTAGTTACCCTCTTTGAATTACTATTTAAGCCGAATTGTCAATCAAAAACCCTAGTGTATCTACATGCCTCTTCCAATAGTCATGTAAAAATATCTCCTCTAATTAATTCACTATATTCCTATGTGAATTAGATTAATAAAAGATTCATTAAGAGTAAGGTCTTTCAACAATTGCACATGTTATATAGGTATATTCCTATCATACATAAACTTATATAAGTATGATCATGTGTTATTCTATCTAGGTCTAAATCTGAAATTCTTTTTCCAAGTTCATATAAATTACTAATATCAATTTAAGTAGTGATCAAGCACTCAAAAGCATTAAGAACAAGATAGAATAAAAAATTTGCAACATAATGAAAAACTAAAACAAAAAAACAAGGGTTGAGCAGAGTGGGGAATAATTGAGAATAATTGCAAGCCTCCTCTTCCAATTTGGCCTCTAATTGCTCTCTCTGTTAAACTATTTCTCTCTCTGGACTATTGTGTTTCTCTATTTAGAATGTTGTGTTTTTCCCTTTAGTCCCGTAACCCTTTTATAGCTGAAGAAATATAGTGTTAAGTTGTACAAGGATTCCAATATTCAACTCTGATTGGTTGTGTGATATGTTACTTTCCCATTTACCCACTTTCCCTCTCTCTTTCTCCTCATGTTTCTATTCAAAATCTGATACTTTGGCAATTATCCAATACGTCACATTTTCGTGAGCTTGGCACTTTCTGGGACTATGATTGGCTGAAGAGAACTCTAACTTTGAATAGGTGATGTGGCATTTTTCGTTAGAACAAAACCAAGTTGTACCATGGCTGAGAAGCGCCAGATTAGACACAAAAGCTATCCTCTATCACTTTCTTACGCGTGGGCCCTGACTGTCTCCTATGTTGCTTTCCCCACTCTAAATCTCTTATGTTGCTTTCCCCACTCTAAGCCTCTGTGCGTAACGTGCATTCTCCAATCAAGACCGTTAATCTGGTTGATCCAACAGCTAAACTTTAATTCAAATTTCCTTTTTTTTTCTTCTTTTTCTATTTAACCTGAATCAAATCAAAATTAAATTAAATCAAAAACCTAAATTTAATAAACATATATTTCAAATTAAATTAAAACACCTAATCCTAATAAAATAATGTAAAATTCAATAAAACTAAATCTAAACCAAAATAAAATAAAACAACTTAAATTACTTAAAATTTAAAATAAAAATTTTCTAAAACACAAATTTTAAATGAATAAAATAGCACAATTCACTCTATTTTTATAGAGTTATCAACCACATTGTGTAATAAGGGATTTGTCATATTACAGTTAGAAAATGAAAGTATAACACAAGTAAATTATTATATTTTTTGGAGAAAAAAATTTAGCACTATTTACTAATTGAATACTAATTACTCGCATATCACGTAAAGTGATATTTAAAATGTAGGATAATACATAGATCTTTATATGGTGTATTATTTATTGAATAATGCAAGAATATCTTACCTTTTATTTATTTATTTTTTTCATACCATCATATATAGGTTGTAGGTTGCCAATATTACCACTTACCTGCTATTTTTTAGTCTAATGACATTTGAATTTGACATCTGTCGCCACGGTGGTATTAAAAATGTGTGATATGAGTGGGGTCCATGGGGCTGGGTGACATTATCATCTTTTTTTTTTTTTTTAAATGCTCGAAACTCTGCCTCAAAAACTACAAGCCGTTCTCTTCAATCGAAGAAAACTACAAGTCGTTCAGTCCTTGCCAAAGACCCACACCACGAGCCATCAAGATATTTTGCTAAGAGGATCAACCACCGTCAATTTCCCCATCATCGTCATCATCATCACAGCTCCTCTCTCTTAAGCGCGTTCCTCCCAAAACTCTCTCAGATATGCGAAACCGGTAACAATAAAATCGCGATTCGCCATTGATAACCCAACTCTCTCTCTCTTCGAAACCCTCATTTCCATAACCTAATACTGTTGATTGAGCTTCTCATCTATCAATCTCGAATCGGTGTTTGTTGATTCTCCGATTCTGGTTTTTGAATCCGAAGAAGAAGATGAAGACGAGGATGTATGTTAGGGCGGTGCCACCGACGGATCTGAATCGGAATACGGAGTGGTTCACGTACCCTGGCGTGTGGACCACCTACATTCTTATACTCTTCTTTTCATGGCTCTCCGTTCTCTCCCTATTCGGTTGTTCCCCCGGCACGGCCTGGACCATCGTCCACCTCGCCCATTTCTTTGTATGCCTTCCTCCCTTCGCATTCTCTTTAATCATGTTTTTATGGGTATTGGGTGTTTCAGTGTTTGGGGCCGTTTGTGTTCTATTGATCATTATTATAATTATTTTTGTTTTTTTTTTTTCTGATTTTTTATTGCACATTTACATGATTCAATCTTTTTTGTTGGTGTTTTTCTCATTTCTTTTCTTTTTTTTTTTTCCGTGTTATTATGGACATGGGCACTTCCTGTTTGGCTGGATTCGTTTGAATACAATTGTCTATGTATATATGCATGTATGTATATTTGTTTCTCCTTTTGTGGGTTTGTGACTATGAGTTGTTGGGTTGTAACTAAGACTATAGATACCAAGGCCGAAGCAGTTAAATTTATGCGGTTTTCGCACTTTGGAGTTTGTGGTTTTGGTACATTCTGAAATTGCAAGACAGATATTAGAGGTTTTGGCTTATAGGTCTATACAAAAGGGCCAACTTCTGTCTTCTCTAATGGTTTAATTAAATATGTAATGCCTTTTCAATTGGGAATCCATAGAATGAATGATATCACAGCTCTCCAACGCCCTGAGTTATCAATACTTGGATTACTATGTTTTTTTCATTTTCATTCGATAGATTCATTTGCCTTTTTAAAGCAGTATTAATTGATTCTTGGATGTATAATGCTTGAGATAGGGATAGGCAGTGATGGAATTGTTTGCCTACTTTGTGTTCTAGATAATAGACTAGTTAGCGATATTCTTTTCTATTGTTTTAGTTCTTGCTTATAGTAGTAGCTATGGTTAGCTACTGGCTAATATTGCGGTTGATATTTTGTTTTCTTTCAGGTTACGTATCACTTCTTTCACTGGAAAAAAGGAACCCCGTTTGCTGATGATCAGGGTATCTACAACGGGTTGACCTGGTGGGAACAGATAGACAATGGCAATCAACTCACACGAAACAGAAAGTTTCTGACCGCTGTACCTGGTGTGCTGTAAGTGCTTCATTTTCACTATAGTAGGTTTTTCATTTTAGATTTTGTAACTACATGCATAAACTACCTTTGGTTATCAACATATAGCCATAACTGTGACCTTTAAGGTGACGTAACAAAGTTGTGAAGTTTTTCTTATCCTCATTTATTTTGGTCGCTGTGATTGTTGGATAACCAAGTCTTCTAATATTTGGCTAATTTGTCCACATTATAAACAAAACTTGTTTTTCTGTTGACTCATTTTTCTTCTTAGTGAGTTGTTGGGTTTGGGGTCTGTCACTTCCGAGTTGTAATTATTCATAATGTGGAATGCCATGCAAGCATGTGCATATACAAACCTATCTTGTCATTTTTTCTTTCTTTTTGGTGGTGAAATTAATTGACTTAGCTATTGTAGAATTAACCCTCAAGTTGGTGTGCGTTCTCTCCCTTTGATTTAGCCATCAGAGCATTAATCCTTAATTTCGTTTGTGCTCTCTCTCTGACTTAGCCATCATAGCACCAATACCCCCCCTTTATCCTGTATAGTTTTTAACCATAACTTAATGTTACATTTCTAACACCATGATTATTCATGATAAAATTCAACTTCTAAAAATAATACATAATTATCACTTATCCTCAACTTTTGGAAAGCGAGAATTATTGAAACTTGTTGGAAATTAACTCACTGTATGATGACTGTGAAGTTCTGTCTTCTACCTGTGATTTTAAATAGTACTTGCAAGGCCACTTTATATTGTTTTTCAAGTTCTATTTTCCCTTGAGAGGAGAAGGGAGGAGTTATCACGAGTGTATGCTGCTCCAATACTATGGATGAATTCTCATAGGTAGCTGCATGTTCCATTTTGTGTTTGCGTCATCATTGGGTTTAGTTTTGGGGCGTATGCAAATAAAATCTTCTTTCTATGATTAGCTCACATGAAATTAAACGCTTCCAATTGTGATGCTTGTGTTATTATCCTCTGTTTCTGCCATTTTAGACTGATAGTCCAGGCAAACTGTAGTTGAACCAAGGAATTACATAATCATTATGAATTTCTCGTGAATATGAGAAAAGTTCGTTTTCTCTTTCCTCTGTTCGTTGTATTCTGATGATGTGTTTGCCTCTACTAGCTAAAATGAGAAGAACTTCTTTTTCTTCTTCTTCCTCTTTAATTTATTTATTTTTCCTTCAAAATTTGGCAGGAGTTCTACGTAAGTTGAAAACTTAAAACACAAACTGCCCATATTTTCTTTGCCTGGAAACTTATATTCTGAATTGATGCATTATCAAGTTCAATTCGACATGCGAAACGACGAAGTGAAAGAACATTGATTTCTTCTTCTTCTGTTCCCCAGGTACTTGATAGCCTCACACACAACAGATTATGAGAATCCAATGCTTTTCTTTAATACACTGGCAGTTTTTGTACTGGTGGTTGCAAAGTTCCCACACATGCACAAGGTTCGAATATTCGGAATCAATGCCGATCATTGAGTTACAAGAGAATTCAAGCTTTGATAACTGGTTTCGTGGTCTAATCATGTTGGCTTTTCCAATTTGGTGGTAAATCTCTGTAGAGATGTTGAAACTTGGAAGGGTATATCATGTCTCTTACTGAAAGGAGATTTTTTTTCCCCTTTTCTCTTATGTATTAGCTGTAAGTTACATATAACTTAAGGGGAAATATTTTGAATGTATTTCCTGGTTATACGAGCAAATCTCGGTGAATTTCATTCCTCATTGGTTGATATCATTTTTACTTGAAAGAACTCCCCATTACTCTCCACAGTTATGTACTCACAATATTCTGGTGTTATTGATCTCTGAGCCCCAGACAAATAATAATTTTGGTCATGGAGAGAAGGTGAAACCAAATATTATATATATATATATATATATATGAAGTTGAATTTCAAACTTTGTATTCTCATAATTGGTTTGAGCCCGGATCTGTTTTTTCAAGATTGGAATTTCTTCTTCTTCTTCTTCTTTTCTTTTTTCTTTTTTTTTTTTTTTTCTTAATACATAATTTGGTAATGTAAAATCTACTCATGACCATGCCATCTATGTGAGCGTCTTTCATCTTTGAAGATAAGAGAAGGCTGATAGAGAGTATTTTGCAATATAATACTTGAAATTGTGTTATACGGCTGACCACCAAATGTGACACTGCCTATTACGAGTAAATAGGTAGGGTGGGTGTTATATTAGTTATATGGCTCGAATACAAGGTTTCTGTGTGTTTTCCCATGTCAAAATGACCATAATCAAATATTCAATATCCAAACTGACCAAATTTTGGGGGTTTTTTTTTTTTTTTCTCATTTAAGTTTTACCTGTATTCATGTTGGACGGGTTATTAAGTTTTTCCAATTCTTTATTTTTTTTTTGTGTTTTTTTTTTTTTTTTCCACACTCCTACTGTAAGTTTTGAATTCATGTTGCAAAAGTATACATTGATCTGTACGCATATATACATTGATTTCAAACGAGTACGTACGTGTAAACAAACTTTACATTGATTTCAAACGAGCACGTGTAAATAAATTTTGTACATATATTATATATGTATCATGTGTATATAAACACATATATACGTACTTAATATAAATGGAGCAGTTCCATTCAATGGCTTTTCCTTTTCCCCTCGAAACCTACGTAAGACTTCACAGTGACAACCCAGTCTAGGAGTTTAAAACGTTCGATGTTAGAACTCGATATACCTGAGAACCACTCCCTTGATCACCATTCACCGATAAGAGAAATCGATGCGCATGCTAACTATTCAAGACCTAAGTTATATGTGTGTGTATATACATAGGCATAGACGGAGCTAGTCAGGGCTCAGGCGGAGCGTTGGCCCCCTCATTTTTTGAAAATTATGTTTTTCACCCTGAATTTATATGAAAGTTTCAATTTTATCCTTTATTTGTCCTCCTGAATTTTTATAATTATAATTTTTTCCCTTTTTATAAAAAAAATTCAATAATACACCTAAGATGACCCACTAATTTTTTAAAAAAATTTTGAACTTTGCTTATATTTTTTTAAAACTCAAAAATTTACTTTCATTTTAGATAATTTTTCTTTAGATGCACTTTAAATGCTTAATTTAAATTTATATTGGTTTATGTTGATTAATATGTTTCAAAATTAGCTAAAAAAATTTTAGTATATGTCTCTGAAAAAATTTTCTGATTTTCTGGCTTGTAGATGTAAATAAAATTTATAGGTATTTTTTTTTAACTTACACTGATGCCACATGCATAGAGGGATATAGATACATAATATTAAATACATCATGAGTGGTGAGTACAGTAAATAATATGTAAATTAAGCTCGTCGGTTCATTGAACTAGCATTAATAAATTCTGTTTATCCTGAAAAGCAAGAACCTAAATAGCATTGGTATGTTTGTCTGCGTGATATACTCGTTTCTTTATGATTGAATACTTTAATAACCTTTTTGTTAAAATTCCAGGCAAGTGGTAACTTTTTTAGAACTATGCAATGCTTTTATTCTCGGTGTTTAAGGAATAAATGTATATAGTTTGTCAACTTGGACCAAAACTGGTACATGATACATGGTAACATGGGTGGCTACTGGTTAGTGGATATTCCGAAAAAAAAAAAAGTAAAAAAATAAGAAAAATAAAGTCGCAGACAGCCCATAGAGAAAGAAAGTAAAGTATAAATATATGAGTACTATAATAGCTAGGGTTATATAAAATAAATTAATTAAACCGTTAAATTTGGCTAGGAAAAAGACCTCCATGATAGAGGGTGGTACATCTAATATTTGCTATATAGGTTATTATGCACGCTAAGTGGCTTACAGCAAAGAATCAAAGACATATATATATACATACACATGTATAAAAATATATAATTAAAAATGGAGGGTGTAGATCTGGATGGATCAACTTAGTGGGGTGTATTATTCTTTAGCACACTTGCCAAGGGGAATGTTTGTGGGACCCAAACAAAGGACCAAAGAAAGGAGGGCTTGTCAGATCTTTCTCAATCTTTCGCTTGGAGAAAAGAAAAGAAAAGAAACAATAAATAAAAGAGAGAGAGAGAGAGAGAGCATTGAAAGCAATGATCATTCGTGGAAATGGGACACTGTGATGAGTTAGTCTTCTAAACTGTTTGGTTTTGGATTTGGATTATATGTACAAACTCAATTCTTCTCAGTAGGTGAGCTTTTTGGTTGCGGCAGGTTATGCTTATGGCTGCTCTAATTAACACAAAAACGTTTTGAGTAGGGATTATATATATATATATATATACATATAAGAAAAACAAGCGAGAGAAAGAGAGATTGGAGATTGAGTTTGTCTTACCTGGCTAGATTATATAGCTAGCTAACTCTTCTCGATCTCAAATATATCACGTTTGCTTCACGTGGAGATTTGCTGTAATGGCGGGAGAGATAGTGATAATAATCTCTCAAAGATCATGACCCTTAATTATAAAACCAAAAAAACTGTTTAACTTAAGATATACAGAAATCTTACAAGAAAACTTATAATAAATTTAAGTTGATGGGTAATTTAAATCTAAAAGAAAGAATATAAACATTATGACAAAAGTCTCTATTGCATATCCATTAAACTCCGTACAAAATTTTACATTATACATTTATTTTACTTTTCTTTTGTACCAAAGCCAACCAATAATGACACAATAGGGGGGCTGTCCCATTGCTCTACATCTCTAGTACAATTGATAGAAGAAAATTACATACATATAACATAACTAAGTGTTATAATATACCCTAAAAAAATTTCTTGGTTCGTGAACTTGAAACTGATAATCTCTTCTTCTATCCATTTATAGAGGTGTACTTTTACTTCCACATCAGTAGTAGTAGCTAGTCAGCCTTTTTCTGAAGCCAATCTAAAATAAGCTTCAAAATCCCACCATGTTCCAAAGACTAATTAAAGATCATGATATGACCATCAAAAACTAGTAAGAAATTAAGCAAATTAAAAGAGATAAAAGAAACGCATGTATCATCCTATGATCATTTGTTAGCTAGTTATCATGAAGAAAATCCAAACAAACATACCCACAATGAGAAAATTAATATAAAAGTAAAAAAAAAAAAAAAAAAAAAAGCAAAACCTCATTAAAAAAAATTAAAATAAAAAAGACCCCAATCTTTTTAAATTTTTTCATCTTTCTTTACCATGATCCTCCACCCAACATTCCAGTCCAATACCCACTTGAGTTCCCTTGCTCCTTAGTATTCTGCCCAATCCCAGAATTGGTACTTGAAACTTGCTTCAAATCCTCAAAAGGAAACAAGAGCCTCCCATTATTAGTCTCTTGGACACTTGGCAGGCTCCCATAGGCTGTACTTCCAAGCCCATCAAGGGAAAAATTCAGGCTTGGCTTAAATTCAGGTACTAAAGGAAACCCAGACGTGTATACTGAGGTACTGTTGGGATCTGGTACTGGAGTTGGCATGAAGGAATTGAACCCTCTTGAGGTAAGGCCAGTAAGAAGCTCCAAAGCTGAGAAATGGGTTGTAGTAGTATTAGCAGTAGTGGTGTTACTAGTAGTACTGGTGCTAGTAGGAGAGGTATTAGGAGGAGAAACATGGGTCTTGTTATTTTCAATGTTGGGTAATTGAACTTGAGAATTTATAGGTGGGAAACCAAGGTTTAGATCTTGGGCTTGGTTTATTAATTGACTAGTACTTGAAGGGTGTACCAGATCAGGGAGCCTAGTGATCATCTTTGATGAAGATGTTGTCGATGAAGATGATCTCTTGTTCTTCCTTGAGCCACCTCCAACTGGGATGTTTCTGAGGGACCCACCTTCAGTCCAATACCTTCTGCAAGTCTTGCAAAAGTATCTGGGTTGGGCAAGGCTGTAGTTGTTGTAGTAACAAAATTTGGTGTTGGTTGAATTGCACCTTGGGCAGTTTAGGGCTTGTTCTTTTTGAGGCCTTGTTTTCCTCTCTAAATTAACTGCTGATGAAGGTACTTGAGGCTTTGGGCATGTGTTTGTGACTATATCTTCTATTGGTTTCACCACAATCTCCTATATACACCACACCACCCCAAAAAAAAAAAGAAAAAGAAAAAGAGAGATTAGAAAAAACTTCAAGATCAAATTACAAAGAGTGAATTTAAAAGAAGAATATGTATGAAAGAAAGAAAGACAAAACAAAACAAACAAAAACAAGTTTAAGTTGCTTTTTTGCTTTTCTCCTACAAAAAAAAGAGAGTAAAAAAAAAATTTAAAAGGGAAACTACTCTTTTTTTCTTTTTGATCACATAAGCAAAAGATAAAGTGAAAAGGTTGAATATTGAAGAACCGATAAAAACAAAATCCAATTCAAGTGGAACTTCTTCCACTATAACCCATATGAACATCATCATCTTTTTGCAGAAAGAATAAGAACACAAAAAAAAAAAAGAAGAACACCCTTTTCTCTCACTAATAATAATATTCTAAATCTTTTATGTAATTCTCTTGATAAAAACAAGAAATTACAAAAACCCATAAAGAAAATCATGCTCTTAATTTAGGAAGATTATCAAAAAACCAGCTTGTGATATTGATCTCTATACCTGTGGCCATTGAGCAGTATCCATGGATGAAACTGAAGAGGAGGAGGGAAACTGTTATCGTGAAACAGAGAGAAAGAGAGAGCTAGAGAGAGAAAAATAACTTTTTTTTTCCCCGGTAGAGACCTGTTCTAAAGCTGGGAAAGGAATGTGCTTGAGAGGGTTTGCGTGGACGTTCTATGTGTTTGTATGACCCCTTGCTTTATGTGTTGGGAGTATGAGAGAGAGAGTGAGTGATATTACTTTGTGTTATATAACATAGTAATATTATTCTTTTTTTTTTCTTTTTCATTTTGGATTATTTTATTCTAAACTTACCAGTGGGAATATTTGTCTGCAGATTTAATAATTTAATATGATTGTCACATTTTAAAAAGCTTTTAAATGAAACTTTGTGGGTGGCTATAAGGCTTTGTATGTTCATACACATATATATATATCCACTATATATATGCACACACTTATGTCTATGGCAAAGGCTTTTTCTCTTTTCTAACCGGAAAAACTGGGGTTAGGTCAGATTTCTATGAGTTTTATTTGGTCAGCAAGGTTTCAGATGATTCCCATTTCTGCAAGGTGTTTTTTGGTCTAATTTTGTTTTTAGACACCATGGATAATATTGATATTGATCTTGAGTTTTGGCTTATTATCATATATAATATAAATGGTAATTAAAGCGAAAAACGTGAAAAATATAAAACACAATATATATTGATATCACTTTAATTTCCCAAAGGAGAAAATAATTTATTTACATTGAGATATAAAAAATGATGTTGCCTGCCTCCAGAAAATTGACTAAACTGCATTATCATCCAATCCAATTTGTTTTCCCCTTTGCAAACTGACTCCTAACATAATCATTTGATGGGTCATGTTTTGATGGACCAAATGAGCCCAAATGTAAATCACTTGTGTAAATTTGTCAATGGTTTAAATTCAAAACAATTTGGTTCTCATGAGTTGTTTAAATTTGTCAATGTTTAAATTCAAAACAATATGACGATCTCTACAAATATTATATATGTCTATATATATAAAGAACCAAATCACATTTGAATTCTCCTTCCAAACCCTAATAAAGACATGTATTTTGGTTTTTTTTTTTCAGGTTCTTTGTATCATTTCCTTTCTTTCCTTTTTCTTTTTGGCTGTATGTTGTTGGCCTCTTACTCATTTTGAGACCCTTTTCTCAAACAGAGAAGCCATAAATTCAGACCCAAAATTGCATGCATGATTTTTCAGGAACATGAAAAAAACGCGACTTCACTGCACCATTTTTACTTAATTTTTCAAAAGCCGACTTTTTAAGAACCCCCCCCATCACTTGCTAGCTCTAGCCAAACGAGGTACAATTTCAAACTACGTATTCATACTGAGCTGCATTGCCTTTTTGGGTAAAAATCATGGCTAGAAAAGGTTATTAATTGGCGCTAAGCCGCTAACCAAACAAAAAGCACAAAGATGACAAAAGTTCTTTTCTTTACATTCTTTTTTAAAATTTATTTTTATAATCACTGATTTAGCGGAACACTTGTCCCAATCAAGGATTTCTCGAAAAGAAAACTATGTACTGGAATTGATTAAGGGAACAACTAGACTACCGACTTAGCTGGCTACTACAATTATGGGTACAATGATGTTCGAGTAATATTTTTTTTTGTATATTTCTAAAGGGAAAATTTTATGCTCTCAAGTCACCAAAGTTCCAAATAGCACTTCGCCACTTGGCTTCATATATAATATAAACATACACTCGTATATAAACTATATATGCTGTAAGTCAAATCTTCTACTCCAAGTATATAAATTTCGGGTGCTTATAATTCTTCCGATGATCATTTACACGCACGTACATATAGATTTATATATATATATATATGGTTGCCAATCTAATAGTTATTTTTTTTAGCCATTTGATCACCGTTAAATGGTGATCTAATGATTATAATGAAATACATGAAAA
>JXTB01000033.1:1194806-1237824 GCA_002914805.1 Parasponia andersonii
ATGTATTTTCTATCACAAAGTTCTCATTTCTTTTAGTTAGAAAAAAGGAACGACATTTCTCTTCTTCTCATAGCTATGATAGATCCATAGTCCATATACACACTTTGTGGATGCTCTCTCTTGATATTTCACAAAGATACTAAGGGAAACAGTGCCTAACATTTCACATGCATAGCAGTTGTTTAACTTGTCACTTAAGATTCCAAAGTGTGTGAATGACACGTGCGCCACCCCGTTGGATGACACTATAAAGGATGTTGAGTTCTACGGCCCTGATTTGTTTGCTTTTGTCATTGAATCATCTATTTGATTGATCAAAATGGACCCCATATACTTAATCAGTGGAGGCCCACGTGCGTTATCTTCCTTTCTGAACAATCTGCAGCTATACATGACATCATTAGCGTTACCAAATCACAGTTCCCTCTATGGCCCACCCTTAGTGCTTTCTCAACATTCGACACGTGTAGATCATTTGACGGTTTGATCCTTACCATGATTTAGACAATTTCCCTCGTCCTAACTACCTTTTTTTTAAAAAAAAAAAAGTCGTCCTAACTACCTTAGACTCTATATTGTCACAGTTAACTTTCTCAAATATAAAACCATTAATTATTTGTCCTATCCTGTCAACCAATCATCTACCAAATTTTAATATCACAGTTTTGGAGACTGAACAAGATTGTTATGTTTCCATCTAAAAGAGGAAAACTAACAACTGAAAAAAAAAAAAAAAAAATTCTATCTTGTAACAAATAAAGGAAATGTCTATGTGCGATTAATTTTGTTAAAAGCTTTTAGTAGCTTTTTCATGGAGTAATTATGTGAAAAGAAACAGATTTCTAAGCCTATAACAATAAAATAGAATACCTATAGGTACTTGTGGTTGGAATGTTAAAAAAATAGTGTTGCTCCCCCCCCCCCCCCACTTCTCTCTCTCTCTCAATAAATACTATTCGAGTTTGACTACTGAACAAAAATATTTTAACTGGAAAATGTAAGTGTAATAACATTTCTTACATGGTATAGAAAGAGATAATGTTATAAAATGACCTTATACTTCATTTTGTTTTGACCAAATTTCTGTGTTTAATTTGCTAGTATTAGAAAACCCATTAGAATTTAATTTTTAATTATAAAAAAAACTTCTAATTTGACTACTTCTAAAATATGACCCTCTAATAGGGGTGTTCATGACCGGTCTAAAATGGCAATCCATAAACCAATTTGCATGTGCGGTTTGGCCGGACTACCAATCCATGCGGTTTGAATTGGTTTGTTCAAACCGGCCAAACTGCACCTACATTTTTGCCGCCGGTTTGGACGGTTTCCGCGGTTTGAAAACTCATAAAATTTAAATCAATAGAACATTAACTAATTACTCATATCTAAAATCCAAATGTCAAACAAACCATAACATAGTTAAAAATGATAACCAAATTGAAAATCTTAGACTTAGTAAACTTAAACTTTAGTTACAACACAAATGAAATTGAAAAGCAAACTTAAAGTCTAAAATATTATAACAAAGAGGCTTAAAATCTAAAATATTATAAGAGTCTTAAAGTAAGATAACTTAGTATTACATGCCACAAGAACAAAAAAGACTTCAAACTTCAACAACAGCTCCAACCTGCAAAAAGACATTAATATTAGATACATTGAAGTATATCATAAATACATATTACAATTAAAACATATCATCAAACCTTGATTAGGCATAAAAATAGCCTTCAATCCAACACTCTAACCTGCAAAAAGAAATTAATATTAGACACATAAAGTATATCATAAGCATATATTACAATTAAAAATACAAAGTGAGCATACCATATTACCATCAAACCTAATCAAGGTTTACCAGTTCAGATGTCAAGGTTGATTTCTCTAAAAAAAAAAAAAAAAAAAAAAAAAAAACAAACAAAACAAACAAACAAACAAAGGTTAGACAATTATATTATGATATAATACATAGATATTAAATAATACAAAAAATAACATGATTAAAGTATAAAGAATCTATTACCTGCTTCAACGTTTTCATAAGTTTCAATCTCTTCTAAAATTGGAGTCATGTCCAATGGTAATGATTGAGATCCCAACCAATTTTGGCAACAAATCAATGCTTCTGCCATAGTTGGACTAAACGAACTCCGAAAGCAATCGAGCACCTTACCACCAGTGCTAAAAGCCGACTTTGAAGCTACTGTTGAAACTTGGATAGAGAGAATATCTCGAGCAATTACACCAAGGACAAGAAACTTTGATGAAGTAACTTTCTACCATTCCAAGATATCAAAGTTCTTATTCTTCCTATCCTCAATACGTTCAGCAAGATATCTATCAAACTCATTTTTTATGTCAAATGATTCATCCTCAACACATTCTTTATCAAACTCGAATTCCATATCAAAAGAATCTTCATCATCAGAATTCACCGAACCCATTTTATCTAGAGAAGATATCCCACCAATTTGACTACTCTCAGTTTATTGTTGTTGTTGCACTTTGACTTCATATGTTGCATAATGATAAACTAATTTTGTTATGCAACTCTTGATGGCAGCCATGATAACCTTAACTTCATCATCACTATAGAGCTTCGTCAAATAAAATTGCACATATTTTAGCTTGTGCCTAGGATCAAGGACAACCGCCATATAAAGAAGCATATTTTATTTTTCAATGTTACCCTAATATTTGTCAAATTTCACCTTCATCCTATAGGCCATATTTGTCAAAATTGAATCCTTACTCAAATACCATTTAATAAGTTTCCTATGTACCATAGAAATCTCATAGAAATAAATATTTAAAGTAACATACAAAGAAGCACTAAACTTTAAGGTTGCTTCATAAAAAGTCTTCAAACACTTACAAATTTTGCTACATTTCACCCAATCGCTACTCATTGGCGGCCTAATAGGTTTTTTCCCATATTTATCTTCCTCACAAAAAATTGTAAATAAAAATCATTCTCTTCTTCCAACAATTTAAAAGTTTCAATATATCTCAAAGCATATTCTAACATCAAATATGTGGAGTTTCATCTAGTTGGCACATCCAAGCAAACAAGAGCCTTTTCCTCTTTACAAGTATTCTTCACACAACCTTTGAACCTTGCCAACCTTGAAGGGGAAGCTCTAACATACCTCACAGCATTACGGATAGCCGCAATAGAATTGTCCAATTGCATCAATCCATCTTGCACTATCAAGTTCAAGATATGAGCTGAACACCTCACATGTAAAAACCCTCCATCATAAACTACACTCTTCCAAATTTGTAATCTCTTTCTTATATGACTAATAGCCCCATTGTTAGAAGTAGCATTGTCAACTGTGATTGTAAATACCTTCTCAATACCCCATTGCTTCAAGCATGCCTCAATTGCTTTCCCTATTGTCTCTCCCTTATGATTAGGAATTTGACAAAAATTCAAGATCCTTTTTTGCATCTTCCATTTAGAATCTATAAAGTGAGCTGTCAACACCATATAGTTGACATTCTGAATGGAAGTCCACGTGTCAGTGGTAAGAGAGACTCTTTGTGAATTCTTGACAAAGTAAGACCTCAACCTTTTTTTCTCATCATTATAGAGATTCATGATATCCCTAGCAATTGTAATTCGTGATGGAGGGTCAAATTTTGGGCATGCAACACTACAAAATAATCTCTATAAACTTAAAGGGTAACTCATCAATAATAATCATTTTTGCACATACAAGCTTAGAGGTTGCTTGACTAAATCCCATAGCTATAAGATTACTAGTACCTCCAATACTTTCATCACCTTTCCTTTGGAAAGACAAAATCTTTTGCTTCTTATCCTCCAATCCAAAGGGGTATTTCTTACATTGATAGTTTAAATGGTTCCAAAGAGTACTAGTCTCATTTCTCCTAGTATCACTTGCATAATCTTTCTCACAGTAGTTGCACATAGCCCTATTGTCATTAAGGTCATCCTCATTTCTTGTAAAATGATCCCAAACTTCAGACACATGCCTAACTTTTTTTTTTGGATTCTTATTCTTAAGAGGCAAGGGTGGCTTTTTCTTAGAACCACTAGTTGAATCAATGGTCACTTCGGTAGGATTATTCACAGAAGGTGTTACTGCTACACTATCATTATCACTATCCATCTGACAAATATACATATTACATATTCCATTAGTACTTCAGTAGTATATAGTCATATACATAGTCAATTACACAGTCACATGATACTAAAAATATTGGGAATCAATAGTCACAAACCAATAATCAGCATATATTCCATAAAAAAAAAAACTAAAAGGCCATAAGAGTAGTAATCTTTATTCCATACGAAAAAAAAAATATAGCATAACCGAAAAAAAAAATTATAACATAACCGAAAAAATATATATAACATAAAAACTAATATTCCATACGAGTAGTAATCTTTTTGTTATGAGGATTTTGTGCCAAATTGAGCAAGGTGTTCATAAAAACATCATAACAAAACCAAAAAAGTAAAGAAAAATGAACAAATACGTTTTAAGAAGTTTAACAGAGCAACATGAGTCATGAGAAAACAAGTAAAAATAGATTAACATAATGCAACATATATAATTATATGTATTATCAAATCTAACATGATAACACAGACTAACAATATAAGCTAACCTAATCGAGTGGTCGTGAGCAAGCTGGCGAGTGGTGGCAAGTCGGAGCTTGGTGCAGGAGCAGATAGCGTTGATGGGATCCGGGCGAGAATGAACGAGATAAAGATGACACGGCTGGGCGAGATTGAACCAGACCTCAACAGCTTCGAGCAAGCTAGTGCTGGAGTTGACGGCGTTGATGGGAATTATGCGAGTGAATCGGAAGAAGACGGCATTGACGGGATGGCGAGATTGAAATTGAGAGAGCTCGACTACTTCGACGTCGATGGGAGGAAGATGACAGTGAGTGAGTGACTGTAGGAGTGATAGTGAGTGAAAGAGAGAAGAAACAGCTAGCTAGGCTGACTATGGTTGAGGTCTGAGAGAGAAAACTATAAACAGAGTAACAGAGGAAGTGTTTGCCAAATGCCGATGTCGAGGAATGTAAGAAGTTGTCTGAGTGTGTTTGCGGCTAGCCTGTTAGAGTGTTAGGAAATGATAAAGTCATAAAACCCTAAGTGTTAATAGGCTAAGTGGATAAGTAGCACTGGGCTCAATGGGCTTAGAAGCAATGTGTTATATGTGTCACCTAGGCTCAAACTTTAAATGAGCAGGTGATCTATACATATATACAATATATATAATTTTTTTAAAAGTATGCATGTTACTGGCCGGTTCGGTTTTAAACTGACCAGTTTTTTTTGAAACCGATAACCAAACCGGCCAATTCGGTTTTTACAGTTTTTAATCCATAACCAGCCATTTAAGAGGCCAATTCGCATGGTTCGGTGCGGTTTGGATTGGATTGGACGGTTTCCGCGGTTTGACGGTTATTTTGAATACCTCTACCCTCTAATGTCGTTAAATTAGGGAAAGTGAGAGGAAGTGATAAAATTAGTGAACTGGTTTAGCCTAAAAATGGTTAATGTTATTGTTCTCCAAATAATATTTTGATTTCTAAAGACCTAATAACTGATAAAATATTTTCCAAACAACTATCCATAAATTTAGACTTAAATTAAAAATATAATATAAACATAAATATACTATTTAGTAAAGGGAAATTTTTTTTCATTTCTCATCAATATTCTAAATTTAACTTATATGAAAAGGTCAAAATTTCAAAATAGTCAAATTATAAGCTCTTTTATTATTCCAAAAAAACAAATTCAATGGAATTCTCCCATATATTTCTTAAAACACACGGGATTTCAAACCAAGAAAAAAAAAGATAAAATACAGGGCCATTTTGTAACATTATCTCGGATAAAAAGATAATATATATGAATTGCCTCGTAATTTTTTTTTAAAAAAATTATAATTCATTTATAAAAATTACAATTCATATAATTTATATTGTAATACTCACTTAGCCAAACACAAAACACAATTTAAATTCAAATTCTAAATTGATTGGAAACCACACACAAATTAAGATAAAAGATACAACAATTTTACAAGCCAATTATTAGCCCACCTTTAAAGAGGACTACTCGCAAATGTTTACTAAGGGATTGTGTGGATAATTTTTGTTTTTTTTTTTATTTTAATGAAATGAAAGATGAAGATTTTCTTAAGAGTTTGCTTGAGATGATTCAACCACCTTTTTCATTAAAAAGAAAGAGACATAAAACAAAAATATATCCAAGAAAATTTAAGTAAACATAAATAATTATAATCTCAAGAGAGAGTTGGTTGAAACTCGTAATAATTCAAATATGCAATTTAATCATTCTAACAGATACAAAGTTCAGTAAAATTATGTGATGACGATCACTATAAGTGAGCAGAAGTCCTCCTTAATGTATATAGTCCTCCTTAATGTATATAGTCCAACATCAGATGTAATTAAAAAACAAAATGATACGAAACTGGTTCAACTAAAATTATGAAAGAATCATACATTTTGAGTGCAATAAAAAAAATATAAAATATGTTTTTTTTAAAGTTTGGTAATATTTGCAAACTATATAATATCTGATAGCTCTTTCACAAAAAAAAAAAATCTGATAGCAAAAATTGCAGTGACACATTGTAATTAATATAGAGTGACATCTTTTAAATTAAAGTTACTTTTGTTGACAACACCTAAATCGAAAGAAATTCTTAAAATTGACTAAAATGTTAATTTTGTCCCTTAAAATATTCAATTAATTTTGAATTATTTACGTTAAAATAGCAATAAATTTGTTTAAATTAAAATACGGGCAAACCTAACTAGTGAAATTTTATTGATTAGTAATTTTTTCTTTGACCAAATAAGAGCATAGACATTTTTTTTTTTTTTTTTGGGGGCTAGTTAATTAAGCATAACAAGTGTCTTTTTTATCATACATTTATGCGATTTTTCACATACGAAATGACTCTTTTACCCTCAGCCGAATAGCTTAATGCCCCCCCCAAAAACCAATCAATCTTCTCTATTCTTTCTTCTAGATCTGATTTCTCTCTTTCAACCCTGTTTCTCTCTCCTCGATCTCTACGACAGTATGCTCCTCTCTCTGTCCTCCAACGACGATCTTCTTTCTCCAACAGATTCTCTTTCTTCTCTCCCCCATTAACCTCTCACTCCTCTAGACTCTGATCACACTCCCTGCTTGGGTTCTATAACTTACATCTGCCATGGCCAAACCTCGCACATGCATAGTCCGACAACTAACGTGCCGCTACATGTAGATTTAGAAAAGGAATTGTCTTTCTCCTCAAAAAATTATAGATTCTAACAGGGGGCGTTATGTGTAATTAATCACTTTTAAAAAGTGACATTTGCCAACTTAAACATTTTTTTTTGTTTTTTTTGTTTTTTAAAGTTTCAAGAAGCATAATTGTAACTAATTTTAGTTTAGAGGTGTGTCAATCTAATTTTCATTTTCTAACATGTTATGATTTAATTTCTTTACAAATACATAGGATACAGCTAAAATCTTTTGTCCAATCTATCCATTTCCCTTTAGAGACTTCGTTCGTCTCTTTATGTATAACTCTCACCTTCCTAGATTTCCACATATACTTCATTAATATTTCTCTATATCTAATGCATCTATTACCATTAAGCTATATCTATGGGGGCGTTATGTCCTACTATTCTAATTCTAAATCTGTGCGTGATTATAATGGGTTTTTTTCAAATATGAAAATTTTAAAGTGGATTTAAAAGAATAATTTACCTAATTAATGGTCAATTGCAACAAGAGATACGTTACATTTGGAAGAGCCAACTCTAGTGACAAAGTGTTTCCAAGGTATAGACTTTGAAAGATTTTATCTAATCTAAGGTCCGTTGTTAGAAGAGATTTATTACAAAAATCTCGTATAGAGAAACTGTTTTTAGCTTTTAAAAGCGATCAAAGAAAAAATGGTAAGGAATAGATGTTTGGTAAATTTTCACTTTTAGTCTGAAAATTATAAAAGTTATTATCTAACTGTTATTTTAAGCAAAATAAAAGTAATATAAGAGTTATTTTTTAAAACTAGTTCTACTTTCGTAATATAAATTACTTCAAATATCACTCTAGAGTACACAAGACATTTAAAATCTTAAATTTTCTAATCATTTTTATCAAATTTTATTATTGTCATTGAAGTTTTTAGTATGATATAATATCCATTTATTGATTTTAACCTGAATTGAATCCCTAAAATTGGATAAATATTTGGATTTTTGTTTTTCTGGGACATACAAATACACAATACTATTATAAATATAGATATCTTTTTTTTACCCTGGCCACACCGATTTTGGTCCTACTGTAGTATAACTTTCAAACACCTGTAGCTGCAATAGTGGACTTTTTGCTTCAACGAGTAGTAATGTAAACAAAGGAACCGCAGCAAATGGCGGCGAACAGAGGCCGTCGATATGGGGCATATTTTCTATGGTGGGGCCCAAACCCGAAATACACAAAAACCAGCACCGTCCGCTTCCGGCCCAGTCGGAGTCGCGCCACGACGTTGACCCTACAGTAGCCCACATGCACTGGTGCACACCCAATCCCATTTTCAAAATCCCCCCAAAAATAAGCGGTGCTAATAAGTTGGATGTGGGCACAACATCTTGCACCTCTCCCGCGCGTGCCCACCACTGCCCCACAAAAGTTTCAATTCTTACCTCAAACTCAGCGAAGGAATCCAACAACAGCCGTCCGATCAAAGAATATTCTCGTAATCTTAGCCTCATGATGTCACGTGATCGGCCCAACCCCCACGTGGACCGCATGTGGTAGTGCTTAACACGTCAGCAGAAAAGAGAGAGAGAGAGAGAGTGTGTGTGAGATTTCTTCGTATTATTATTATATACAACTTGGTTTGGTTTGGTTGGGTTGGAGGGTTTAAGTTATCAAATGAAATTGAAATGAACCACTTTTTTTTTTCCCCCCGAAGCCTCTGTGGTTTTGGTCATGTAAAAGCATATAGATTAAAATTTTAAAATGTTAAGATTATGTGATGTTTTGGGTATTGGTCAATTTCGTCCGTCGGATTGGGCCACAGTCCTTTTGAAATAACCAGCGTAGAAAGATTTTAATAGGACCCACTAAATCTTAGTTGCACTAGTATTATTATTATTATTATTATTTTAGATATATATATATATATAGTGAGGAGGAAGATCAGGGAATAACATTGAGTCTGAAATTCCAATTGTGCCCATTTATTTTATTTCTGGTTATAATAAAGTGTAGTCCAAACTCTATCCCCTCCCCCCACCTTTTTTTTTTTAAATCCATTTTTTAAAATTACATTGTTATTGCAAAAACATGCTTGGTTAGTTGGAAGATGAAAAATGTATGTACAAAATTTTTCTAAGTTCTCCATGTTAAATTTATTTAGATTAGAACAAATTTAATATATTTGACTTGCAAAAAGGACGAAAAATTCAGGCGTAATTGCATTAATCCTAAATGTCATGAATTTAAAGTCTAGGAACTAGACCATATAAAATAATTAACATCTATCAAATATTTGAAGCATGAAAAGTATGTACGCAAAAAAAAAAAAAAATCATGCTTAAGAGCCAAGTACACGAGGTTAGGGAATGTTCTTTTTTCTTTTTTCTTTTTTCTTTTTTGAAGAGAGGTTAGGGAATGTTAGAATGGAGAAGGCGGCCTTATAGATGCAACACGTGTCAAATTTGTAAAATTGCAAATTATTAAATTATTATTAGATAAAACATAAGCTTCAAAGTGTGGAGGCTATAATTGAAATAGGGAAGGTCGGCGCATCCGAAGGGACCACAAGGGAAAGTTTGCCAAATTCTATTTGAGGTGACATTATTATATGGTTAGTTTATGATGCTAGTTTACTAAGATTTTGAATAGTAAAAACTATACGGAAGAAGGAAAATGATCAACATCAATCACTTTATTATTTAAGTATAAAATTTATTGTTTTCTTTAGAAGTTTATGCTTAATGTAATCTGTTACATAGAAAAAGGGTTGCTAAAGAGGAAAAAAAGTGTACTAACTATCTTCTTCTCTCTCTCTCTCTCTCTTGAAAGTAGGGTACTATCTCATATGACAGAGTAGAATGAAAAAGTAGCATAACTTTAATGTAATTAGTACTAATCTCTAGTCTTGATTTTGAAAGAAAAAATGATAAAAAATGATAAATTTTCCATTGAAGTGTACTACGAACAACTTGGAGTGACTTTCTTATTCCATTTTCAAAAGTGTACATAAACTAAACACATTACTTCAAACACTTAGAAGTCTTGTTCTCACTTACTCACTCAAGACATTTTTCCTGAGTATGTACTGGCCAAAAATTTTCCAATTCAAATTAAAAAGGAATTTGTTTTTATTTTCACGAGGACAAAACTCGGCCAAATAATTGCGATGAATTATATGTGTATGATGAATCCAAATCCTATATTCAAATTTGGCGCATCAATTTATGTCTAACTAATTACAAGCACCATATCATCTAAAATCAGAACTTCTCTAACCAATATTTTAAGTTTATTATTTTCGTTTGATTTTTCAATATTATGTGACATTAATTCATTAATCAGATATGAATTGAAATACTAAAATTAGACTGAGAAATTGGAATCATGTACGACTGTTTAAGCTTGCGAAGGGCCATGAGATGTGGATGCTACAATTGTATGAAGTGACAATCATACAAATGAAAGCAGAGCCACTTGGTTGGTGCCTAAGAGGGCTTCAACCACAGGACTTGGTTGAAATGCCTCCAAGAAACTTGAACCCCATAGTCTTCCAAAACAGGGTACAGATATGACTGCAGCTTGGGCCAACAGCCCTCTCTAGGTTTTGTTTCTTTTTAAGCTCTTTAATTCATCACATTCATTTCATAAAGCTTGTCTTCTTACTTTGTCTACAAGATTAGAAAAAAATAATAATAAGAAGAAGAAAGAAAACAAGGAATATTTAGGGGTTAAAAATGACACTGATTGTAGCCTGAATTAGGGTTTTGTCTGGGCCTCATGCATGGCCCATTTTAATTGAAGTTTAACCCCAAAACTTCATGAGATTGGGGCCCGGTCCAACTGTAACTTTTTTCGCTAGAAACCAAAGATTATTTCTAATTTGGGGTGTTATACGTGGAATTGATGATGATTGATCTAATCATTTTCCAACAAATGAATAAAAATATTGTTAGATGACGTTTTGTGATCGTAGAAAATAGATGGTGCTCAACTTCGCTGATAATGCTTAGAAAAGTAAAGTATATGTATGTGTATATATATCTGGCAACCTACATAGATATATGTTAGTTTTACTCACCAAGTGACATTTCACATAATTTTTTTGTAGTTAACTCTTATCTACGTTCTGCTTGCACTATCACATAATTGCGTGAGATTGGACATAAAACTTACAGTGCTATATACCAGTGGCATGTTCAAGCTCAACGTCACACATATTTAAGTGATAGAAGTATGGTTAATGACTTAGATGAGGTGTTAAGACGCTCGAATTTTTTTTTCCAGTGACCGTTTCAAGTTCACGTCGAACGTATACGTACAATCCATATGGTAGGACTTAGGAGGTTACGTGGTTATGCCATGTAAACCTCTTCTCGAATAGCCATTTGAATTCATGAAAATATTAAAGAGTGTTAGTTGTAAGTTTGCATAGGTCACTTTTCACTTTAAGTTAGGCTAAGGCCCATTACTTAATAAATGATATGAGTTTTATTTTTCAAATATTGTTACTACTTAATAGTTAAATATTGGGTTCGGTTTTTTATATGATTGCCTTCTTAATTGTAAATGTGTCTACATGTGCATTTGTTTTTAGAAAATCCAAATATAGTCACGATGGTTGCCCATACTAGAAAAGCACCAATTGAGAGAGAAGCAACCATCAAAGGTCCACCATTTTTGTTTGCCTTTGAAGATGTCAAAAACAGCTTTCACCCCCCACCAATAATATTTATATTGTTTACTATGAATATATATATATATACGCACATAAATTCTTCCACTGAGAAATTAAGTTGATATTAATATTCAAATATCAAGCCGTGCTACTTTGAACATGTTGTCCCAAGCAATTCTCAGTAGTCGCCATCGATCTTTGATCCACCCCCAAGTTTAGTATCCATCAATTTCTTTAATTCCAAAAAAAAAAAAAGAGTGAAAGAAAATAAAACCCTTTAATCACTAACTTTCCTTTTGGTCAGACTTTTTCTCCCAAAAAAAAAGTATATATGGTCTTTGCCTTTGTAAATCCAGTCAAAGGTCAACTTGGTCCAACATGGCCATTCGTAAGAAAGGCAAGAAATTGTAGAACAATAATATCAAGGGAGTTTCAAGACAATTTTAAAAGTGGAAAATTGAGTGTGCCTCATTCAAAGTTGGCCTTAGTAGTGGTTGGAGCTGACGTAGTGTTTGGTGAGGAAGATTTCTCTCTACTCTAGAATCAGATTTGATCTATTTCCAAAAAAAAAAGAAAAAAAGAAGAATCAGATTTGATCTAATTAATAGTGTTATGTAGCAAAAAAATGAATATTAGTAGATTCTTTCCCGCATCAAATATGTAAACTAATTAATCAATTAATAAAAAAGGGGAAAAAACGAAAAACAACAACTTTGTCTCTACTGTTTGGCTACACATACATGAACTATATAGGAATTATGGTATGAATTTAGGGTAGTATTAGAGAGAAGTGGAAATAATAAGTGAGGAAAGAAGATTATTGGATGAATTTACGGTAAAAGAGTTATTTGTTACGAAGGATTTTAACGGAAAAGTGATAAGATAATGAATTTTAAATACTTACTATAAAATTTTCAAACCTTCTGAAATTGAGTAAAACAACATGGTTATTCTAATACTAAAACATTCTATTTTTTTTTTTTGTTTTTCCCTCTTGAGGAGAGGATTTTAGCATTCTTTTCTTATAACTCATACCAAATACAACATGAGAAGAGTTGTTTCTTTTTTCTCTTATTTTTTTTCCTCGATAATATAGGTTACTTCCTTCCTATTTATTAAGACTAGGAGTTTATGTACACATGTCAATGATTAGTTAAAAGGATTGTTAATTTGTTCAGGTGGTAGTTACGGGTCTTTGTTACAAAACAAAGTATTGTTAAACTTAGTACTTTGAGTTATATAATAGCTAATAATTATAACTAGTCATTAACCTAATACAATCAGATTTTTCTCATCATTAGGAATTCTTTCTTTCTTGCACAATGTCTAAGAGCTTCAATATGGTAATCAGAGCATTTTCTACCACTGATGGTGAATATTACTTCATCTCAACCTCATAGACTTTTGACTGTCATTAATGGTGCTTCTTCGTCGACTGTCGGTAATGGTGTCTCATCGTCTCGACCTGCATCTATGACTTTCAGTCACTTTGTTTCGGTGAAGCTGAACAAGAACAACTTTCTTTTATGGAAGTAACAAGTAAATGCTGCAATCAGAGGAAATCGTCTTCAAAGTTTTCTTCATATTGATCCTGCTCCTATCAGAGGAAATCATCTTCAAAGTTTTCTTCAAATTGATTTTGGTTCTACTAAATTTCTTTCAATGAACGATGAAGCTGTTCGAGTGTACAATGCTGCATTTCTTGATTGGGAGCAACAAGATCAACTTTTCTTGTCACGACTTCTTTCTTCTATGTTTGAGAATGTCCTAACTCGCATGGTGGGATGTGAAACTTCAACTTAGGTCTAGACTAATCTTGATCAATACTTTTCTACACAATTTCGAGCCAAGATCACTCAATTTAGAACTCAGCTTCAAAATGCAAAGAAAAGGGTCTTTGTCAATCAATGAATACTTGCTAAAAATTAAGTCTATGGTAAATTCTTTGGCCTTTTTTGGTCACTTTCTTTCTACTGAAGATCATATTAATGCAATCTTTACTGGACTACCTGATAGTTATGACACTTTTATTATTTCAATGTCTTCAAGAAAAGAATCATATAGTGTTGTTGAAATTGAATCTCTTTTTATGTCTCAAGAAAGTCATATTGAGAAGAATTTTACTGACCTGGACTTAAGTCATACTGTAGCTAATCTTGCTACACAGTCTCAAAATTCCAATAAAGGTCCTTTTCAACCACTTCAAGGGTCATATAGTCCCTATCCTCGAAATGGTAATCTGGGTGGTGGTTAGTTTTATCATGGAAACTCAGATCATGGTTATGGTGGTGCTACCTTTGAGAATTTTTCTTCTGGTGGATCTTAAGTCTATCATAGTAGTAGTTCTCTATCTCAGCTTGGTATCTCTTCATGTCGTGGTAGTAGGTTTGGTTGGAGTCACCATGGCAACAAACCTTAATGTCAACTTTGTGCAAAAATGGGACATACAGTTCAGAACTATTTTTATAGGTTTGACAAGTCATTTTAAGGGCCTCACCAGCATCAACTTCAAGCCACACTCACTACTCTAGCTATTAATTGGTATACTAATTGGTATCTTAATTCTAGTGCCACAAACCATGTTATACCAAATCATAACAATCTCATGAGTAGCACTGATTTCATAGGTCAAGAACGAATCCATGTTAGCAATAGAGCAGGTCTGTCAATTAAATATATTGGACATGCTTCTTTTCCCTCTCAATTCTCATCTAATCTTCTCACTCTTAACCATTTACTTCATGTTCCAAGTATTACTAAATACCTATTAAGTATCTCTAAATTTGTCTAAGATAATGCTGTTTACTTTGAATTTCACCCCTTACTTTTGTTTTGTCAAGGACCTTAAGACACATAAGATTTTATTGAAGGGGAAGATTCAGAATATCCTCTATACGTTTGATCCCTCTCAACTTTCATTCCTCGTTTCTTGTATCAATACCTCTGTTTCATCAAGTTCTACTGTCTTTATTGCTTCACCTACCACTGCAGTTTCTATCTCTTTATCTTCATCTTCTGCTGCTACTCCTGTGTCTGTTTTTACTTGTACTTTTTCTACTACAAACACTTTGAATGATATTTGGCATTTTAGATTAGGTCATTCTTCTGACAAAATTATAAAGATAGTTTTAGCTTCATGTAATCTCTCTCATATCAATAAAGCATCATACTCATTTCGTAGTTCTTGTTATCTTGGCAAAACTCACAAATTACCTTTTCCAAGTTCTCTTACTAAAAATACTAGGCCTTTACAACTGGTTCATATTGATATTTGGGGACCCTCTCTTCATCTTTCTTTTAGTGGTTATTGTTATTAAATTCACTTTGTTGATGCTTTTTCTAAATTCACTTGGGTTTACTTGTTATGAACTAAATCTGAGGCATTTTAAACATTTCTTAATTTTAATGCACAAGTTGAACTTCAGTTAGGCACTAAACTTCAAATTATTCAAGCCAAATGGGGAGGTGAATATAGAACCTTTACTGATTTTCTTAATACTTACGGCATTCAACATCGATTGTCCTGTCCAACTCCACATGAACAGAATGACACAGCAGAACGCAAACATAAACACATCATTGATAATGCTTTAACCTTACTAGCTCATGCCTCTTAAATATTGGCATGAAGCTATTCATTTAACCATGTTCCTACACTGAATCTTCATAATAACACCATTCTTGAACTTTTTTCACACAAAACCCAATTATGTTATTCTTAAGGTGTTTGATTGTGCATGTGATCCTAATCTTCGTCCATACAATCGTCATAAATTTCAATATAGGTATGTTCAGTATGTGTTTCTTGGCTACAATCTTAATCACAAAGGTTATAAATGTCTCCACTCTACTATTGATCGTATTTACATCTCATGTGATATTACATTTGATGAGTCTATGTTTCCTTTTCAATCCTTATCTTCCTCTTCCCTAATCACTTCTACTACTTTCATAGATTTTTCTTCTCCCCCCTCTATTATTCATACTGTTCCCTTACATGTCTAAGATGTTTCTTTGACTCCACTAATGTTCTTGTTTCTAATTGTGTTTCTTCTTACTTGTAGGATACGTTTTATGCACCATTTGTATACGTCACTTGCAACAATCCATTACAAGCTCACACTGAACCAATCAAAAAATTTGTTGATATAATAAGCAAACAGCAACCGATTGCCGAGACTACTATTAACAATTAGCAAACTGTTGTTTCTCTATACTTTACTATTCAAGATGGTTTATCTTCACCACTCTCAGCATCTCTTCTTGTAGTCTCAAATACTCACTCTATGCAGACCAGTTCAAAGTCTGGAATCACTAAACCAAGAGTATTTCTCACTGTGTCTGAACCAACTTTAGTGGCTGAAGCTTTACAGAATGATAAATGGAAGTCTGCCATGACAGATGAGTTTTTGGCTTTGGAAAGAAATAAAACCTGGAGTTTAGTTTCATTACCTGAGGGGAGAAAAGCAATTAGTTGCAAGTGAGTTTTTAAGGTTAAGGAAAACCCAGATGAAAGTGTAAGCCGATATAAGGCTAGGCTGGTAGCCAAAGGGTATCATCAATAAGCTAGTTTTGACTTCACAGAAACATTTAGTCCTGTTGTGAAACCAGTAATAGTTCGAATTGTTCTTACACTTGCTTAAGTAGAGGGTGGTTCGTCAGATAACTTGATGTGAATAATTCTTTTCTTAACAAGACGCAATAGGAAAAAGTTTATATGGTTCAACCACCTGGGTTTGAGTAGCCTAACTCGACTCACTTGGTCTACAAACTTCATAAAGCCTTAAATGAACTTAAACAAGCACCACATACTTGGTTTAAAAAGTTGCATACAACACTGTTGCATTTTGGTTTTAGCTTTGCTCGAGCTGATTAATCCTTATTTGTTCGAGTTACTTCTCAGCATACTATTTTCCTGTTAGTTTATACTGACAATGAACTCGTCACAGGTTGTACATCTTATGTTGTTTCTCAGTTGATCCTTGATCTCAACACTCAATTTGCTCTTAAAGACTTGGGTGAGCTTAATTACTTTCTTGGCATCCAGGTTACTCATACAGTTAATGGTTTCCATTTGTCCCAAACGAAGTATGTCAAAGATTTTCTTTGTAAAACCAAGATCCAATTTGAAACCTATATCAATACCTATGACTAGTGGTCTCTGATTATTTGCCTATAGAAATAATCCTATGGAAGATGCACAATTGTTCAGATTAGTAATAGGAGCCCTTCAATATGTCACAGTGTAACATTATTAGACTTCACTCAAAAGTGCCAGTTTAAAAGTACTTTTAGACTCATAAAACATCATTTAAATATCCATGATCTTTCCAAAATATACCTGATGTGGTATTTGGGGCATTACAATCTCCTCCCGTTAAAGGCCTAGCCCTCGCTAGGGAGTCCACATTCAATATCCCATATATATCCATCATCAATAGCCCATAGATAACCCCTATGGATAGGGTCTACATTCACTACGATTTCATCCCGTGGCAGCCTTCCAAAGCCCATATAGGTATGGACTAGGTCGGCTCTGAATACTAAATATAATGCCACTGAGCCTCACCCAAAAGTGCTAGCTTAAAGGTACCTTTGAGCTCGTAGACCATCACTTAAATACCCATAATCTTATCAGAATATACTCGATGTGGGACTTGGGAAATTATACACAGTGTTAAGACCTGAGATTGCATATAGTGTCAATCGTGTTTGCCAATTTATGCAAAATCCACTTCAATCTTATTGGCATGTTGTTAAGTGGATATTAAGATATTTGAGTGGAACTCTTGAACATGGTCTCTTTTCATAGAAACCATTGTCACTTAAGATTGTGGCATTCTATAATATGGATTGGGCTTTAGATCTTGATGATCAAAGATCTACTTCTAGTTTTAGGATATTCTTTGGTTCCAACTTAGTTACTTGGCAGTCAAAGAAACAACACACGGCCTCTAGATCCAATACAGAAGCTGAATATTGAAGCTTAGCTAATATAGTTGCAGAAATTACATGGGTTCAGTCTTTCTTGGTTGAACTTCAAATTTCTATTCTAAGACCTCTAGTTGTGTGGTGTGATAACCTTAGTACTGTTTTGTTGGTAGCTAATCTTATTCTCCATGCTAGAACTAAACATATTGAGCTAGATCTCTACTCTGTTCGTGAAAAGGTTCTGCAGAAGCAACTTGAAGTAAAACATGTCCCTTCTCTTGATTAGATTGTAGATGGATTTACAGAGGCCATTTCTAGTACACGATTCAAAGATCTTCGAATCAAACTCAGAGTAAAAGATCTAATCTATTGGGATATTTGCCCTAAAAAATAGATTTCTAATTTTATCCTTTTAGTGTAAACAACTTTCTCTTTTATGCAATTGTGATATTTATTACATTAAATTATCTCAGTTGAATAGTTTATTTATCTGAAAAAGATTCCATAATTTTATTTATGTATAAAGAAACAAATATGATTAAGTGTTAATTATAAGGAAATTTGTTTCTTTATCTGAATCTAAATTAATTAGTTCACAATCTGTAAATAAAGTACTTTATTTACTAAATATTATAGTATTTGTCTATCTCAACGGAAATGATGTATCTCAAATCATTGAAGTGTCACACTTCTGATGGAAATACTAATACAACATAAATAAGTTATGTGTATTAAACAGGACTAGATAATATAAAGAATTGAACTACCGTAAATCAATTCTTATATTACTACAAACTAAACTCTTAGCATATAGATCTTAATTCTTGATATTTGACTGAACTTGCTTTCATGAGTTGTAACTTTTTGATTTGTTAAAAGACTAGCCTCAGTAAAATTAGAAGCAAACTCTGGCATATTGGAAGTTATGGCTTATAAATTGATATGAACACTAAATAGTTAAGGATACTATACATTAATGTCACTTTAAGGTTTTTCAATATTCATGAAATAATCAAATCTAATATCTTAGTATTCACATTGTAAATTGGTTGATAATTTTATCTAAATGACTATTGAGAACAAAATTATCGATAACATTATTCCTTGATAGAAGATGGTAATTTAAGGTAAATATGTGTTGGAGAGATATTGCAGTAATTTCCCCTATCCAACTATGGTATCGTATAGGGACTCTATATGTGATATAAATATGCTAGATGGATCGGTAAATCAAGGATAGTTTATTAAATCTCTATAAAAGGTATGACATTTAATCTAAAAGTACAATATTAGGCCTTTTGGGGGAGTGTCCCCTTTACTAATAGTATTTACATAAATACCATAATAAGAGGTATTATGTATTTATCATACTATTGGAGCTTAGATTATTTGAATCCATTAGGTCCCTTATCTAACTTAGCAAAGTTTATTAATCGGTTAGTGATATTTGTGAAATTACTTTCATGAAATTGTGTAAAATAATGATTCTATATAGAAGTACATACTGTGTTTGACATATTTATAAAAATACATCTAAATCCCAAATTAGAGAACAAGCCAATCCCAGTTGGACTGGGATTAGTAGTTTTGGGCTATATATATATAAGATATATTGGAGAAAAAATTACATAGTAACACTTAGAGTGTCACACGTATAAGACAGAAGGAGAGAGAGATTGAATTCGAACAAGACTGAGAAAGAAAGGAGAGAAAAAGTTTCTTGCAATCTCATAGTCTTATCTCAAGTCCCGGTGTTCCAAAAGATCAAGAAGGTATTCTTGATCATTCTCCAATAGAGGATTCAACTTAGTACCCACTCATCTCTTCAACTAAGTGTAGGAGTATAAACAAGAAGATTTAAAGTTGGAGATTTAATCACCATCAACAAAGAGATCAAGAAGGAATACATTGCAAGAAGTAAATCTTAATCTCATCACTAGGGTTTATGTATCTAGATTTGATTTATCCTACATATGATATATGCATGTTCTATGGTTATGAAAATTGTTTTCATGTAAAAATTTTAAAACCTAAATTCATTAATTTTTCCGCTCCGTTCATGATATAATCATGTGTTTTTCCATATGTATATACATGTATGATTTTTCCTAAGTGCTAGGTCCTAAATACTAACACTATCTACACTGAGTTTGAGGGGGCCTATTAAGACTAGGAGTTCATTTAGTTACAAGAATTGTTAGTTTGTTAAGGTGTTAGTTATGAGTCTTTATTAAAAAATAGAGTATTGTTAAGCTCAGTACTTTGAGCTATATAATAGCTAATAATTGTAACTAGTCATTATGCTTAATACAATCAGATTCTTCTCATCACAAGGAATCCTTTCTTTCTTTCACAATGTCTAAGAGCTTCAATACTATCTTTACTAATACCAAATATAATCTTAAACAAACGAATGAATATGAATTACATGCATAAAAAGTATTAGGGTTAATATCAAATAAGCAAAAGGTGATAGCATAAAAAGTACTAGGGTTAATATCAAATAAGCAAAGCGTGATAAATTCTAGAATAAATAGTGACAAAATTCAGAACTAACAAATGTGACTCTTAAAAGGTTTCCTATATATTGAGTCCAAAATTTTTGATTTATATTTTTCACGATGATTTAATAGTATAAAATGGATATTTCTTTTTTCTGTTTTTTTTTTTTTCAGTAATGTAATTGACACTTGTTTTATGCATCAAAATTTGCACCAAATAATTTGACATTATTTTAATCACACATTATATTAAAATGCGACCACTCTAATTAAAGTTATTCGTTTGAAAAAGATGTTTCATAACTTAGTAATTTTTTTTTTTGGTGATTTAGGCTTATAAAATATGGTAATATTTTTGTTGTCGTTTTAGTTATTTTGGAAAGGTTCCTTTGTTGTCGTTTGTGTGTGTTTGTACGTGGCCTTCGTTAGTAGTGTTTACGTGTTTGTACAGAAATCTTAGACTTAATCCACTTTTACGGCTAAGCTGAGAATTTTATAGCGATGCCCTAACGATAAATTGAAAAATTCGAAGGAATAGTCGTTGAGATAAGATTGTTTGGCGGCATAATACGTAATTGAATATGATGACGAGAAAGTTGAAAGTCAAAATTTGGTTCTTTTCCGCGTCGGCTGAATTTTCAACTATATCTTTGCTAAAACACTTCTTCGCGGGTCAACTACGTTTTCTTGGGCCGAACAGTCTGTTCATTTATTTATTTCTTGGTTTATTTATTTATTTATTTTTTAATATTTGGCCATAACATAAATTTCAAGGGCGACCGGCCCTCGCCTCTAACGAGTTATTTATTTGTCCGACTAAATTAAATGACATAATAACTTAATTAGCTAAGCTAGCTAGCTTACCCCCTATTATAGCATTATAAGCCACCCACTAGCTATTTCTAATTTTCTTTCCACTGAAAAATTAAAATTCACAGAAAAGAAGATAAACTGATTTTATTGATAATCTTTACATAATTTAGTAACATAGCTAAGTCAAAATATGACATTATGTCTGATAATACAAGCTAAAAATGATTAATCTAATTTTTTTTTTTTTAAATATCAAGAATAACCTTGCAAGTGTCTGACACTTTAGTGTCATCATTCTGCTCATTGTAAAAAGAAGAAAAGAAAAATCACGTATGATAGCATAAGCTTTTTCATTTTGTATGCAAGAAAAGAAAAAACAAATAAAAAGAAAAAAATATTAAAAAATTATTATAAAGGAACATTAAATTCAGTGTTCCTCGTTTAAAATCATTGAGTGTAGTGACACAAGTGACAATTGAAAAAAAATAGATATATTTATTCTTCGTTTTTTTTTTTTTAAATTTTATTTCTTTTTCCGGTAGAAGCATTGTAGTACAATTGATCAATTATAAAAATACATGCGGAGAGGTCAATATATGTCTTGAGGTTATCTAATGCCACCCTCTTTTCCAATTATCCTTTTTTATGTCTTGAGGTTATCTAATGCACATGCCACCCTCTTTTACAATTATCTTTTTTAATTAAAGCAAAATAAAAAGAAAACAGTTGTAAGTTAGGCTAAGGCCGATTATACTTAATAAACGGTTTAATTATCTTTTTATAGTAAATTAAAAAATTATAAAGAAACAGCATAAAAGCACCAGACAAAAGTGGAAATTTCTGCGTTAGAAGCTTTTCGTTTAATCAACTACGTCAAGTCATAACTCATAAGAAGCTCAGAACCCAAATTAGAACAACAAAAACCCATTTAATTAATTAATCATTTAATTAGTATTATTATTATTTTTAAAAAAGGACTGACCGAGAAAAAAGAACCAACATTACCAACCGTTAGCTGGTCGAATCAAACACTCTATAGAGAAAATGAATTACAAACTTCTAGGGAGAGAGACATAAACTCACGAACAAAACAACACACTTTTCACTCTCTTTTCTGTCACACGGATATCCAGGCAATTTTTGCTTTATCATTTTTATTTATTTTTTTAAAAAGAAAAGAATAATTATTTTTCATTTTTGTTAATAATATTCTTTGCCTCCACAAGCGGGAAGCTCCTGTGGATGTGAGAAAATCGGAGAAAAAACAGAAGAAGAAAGAAAGAAAGAGAGAGTGAAAATCCCTATGTAAGGAGTGGATTTCTGGGTTTTGACCAGGTTTTCACGGTGACCCAGGTGGGAAAGTCTCCTCCTTTTCTGGGTTTTCTCTGCTCTAATTTCTGGGTTGTCTCGTCTGTTTTTTTGGGAACAAGCGGTTGTGATTCATTTCTATTGTGTTTGATTTGATATACCCTTTTTAGGAAAGTCACTGGATTGTACTGGGTAGTGGTTTTTTTGTGAAGATCTTTACTGGGGTTGTAATTTTCTTTTTCCTATTTTAGTTTTGGATCATAGATTTTTCGATTTTAAGTTCTATTTCAAGAAAAAACGAGGAACCCTTTTGTCCATTTTGCTGAGAGTTTATGCTTAGAGTTTAAGAAGATATAAGCTTTATAATTAATTGTTGTCTAAAACTTTATGAGTCGGGATCTCCGATCTCATGGGTTAAGAGCAAATTTATCAAGTGAAAAGATGAACCATTTTAGTGATGAACGAGAAGACCAGTTCTATGATGCTTGTGAGGACCTTGCTTCTGTGTCAGATTGGGATGAGGATTGTGCAGAGGATTTTAGTTCTAGTATTTCGGGTAGATTAAGGTACGAGTTTTGGGCTAAGAACCCGGATGGTGTCCTTGAGCGCCGCCGCAAGTTCTTGAAATGGATGGGTGTGCGTTTGGATCGGGATTCGATTTCAATGGAGGATACAAGAGATGTTTTTCCTGATAAAATTGGACTAGATATTGATAGAATTACAGAAACTAGTGGGGCTGTTCTGAGAAGTTCGAGTTCCAAAGAGGGGCTTTCTTCGAGCGAGTCTAGAATGTCTTCCTCGTTGAACGGAACTCCAGAGTTACTAGAAAGTGGTGCTTTGCTTGAGAATTTCTTGTGTGAAGTCCGGAATTCGAATAGTAGATCCGAGTTTGCTCAGGGGGAACTGGTTCAAAATAGAATGTTTGGCAGATTTTCCATAGCCGGTTCCGGTCGGTTCATTAGTTCCGAGGAGTTTCAGAGAAATCACAGACCTTCTCCTTCGGTTCAGCCATCGAGACAGAGAAAGGTTGAGGATGCTGGATACCTTTTCCATGTGAAAAAAAAGGTTAAGAGGGGTTGGCTAAGAAAATTAGGTATTGGAATGTGTGTTGTTGATAAAATGGGAGATGCAGCTTTGAACCCCCGTCCTCTTGGAGCAACAATGGGAACGGGGATGCAAAGAGTTCAGGTTCATCTGTATAAAAAGCGAACCAGGGAACTCTCTTCCCTCTTTGCTGGACAAGAGTTTCAAGCACATGAGGGTTCAATACTGACGATGAAGTTCAGTCTTGATGGACATTACTTAGCAAGTGCTGGTGAAGATGGTATTGTTCGTGTGTGGAAAGTGAGTGAAGATGAGAGATCAAGCAAATTCGACATTGCTGGTGATCCTTCTTCCCAGTGTTTCACTATTGATAATGTTTCAAAGCTAGCTCATCTGGACATGGATAAAGAGAAACTTAGTAAATTGCGAAAATCATCAGATTCAGCTTCTGCCATTTTCCCTCCAAAAGTATTCAATTTGTTGGACAAGCCTCTGCATGAATTCCGGGGACACAGTGGTGAGGTCTTGGATCTTTCATGGTCAAGCAAAGGGGTTAGTATTGTGTTCTGAGCCATGTTATCCTATGTTTTATGTGAAATTTTACATTTTTACGACTTGGATGAACTTGTCTCATACCTTTTAGTAGTGTATTTAGTTTTTCTTCCAGTTAATGTCAGTTGCTGAGCTTTGTGTATTGATGTCCTTTTCATATTGTTGTCCTGCAGTTTCTGCTATCATCCTCAATTGATAAGACCGTTCGTTTATGGCAAGTGGGATGTGACAGATGCCTCAGAGTTTTTTGTCATAATAATTATGGTGAGATTTTTGCTGCTTTAGGACTTTTGGTTGATCAATATTGCTTTGATGTCAATAATTTTTCATTTTGTTTCAATTTTTTTCGCATTGATCATTTATTGATTGTTATCATTGATGCAGTCACTTGTGTTGATTTCAAACCTTTGGATGATAACCATTTCATCAGTGGTTCAATAGATGGGAAAGTTCGAATCTGGGAAGTTCGTCGTTGCCGGGTTGTTGATTACATTGATATTCGAGAGATAGTCACTGCTGTGTCTTATCGTCCTGATGGAAAGGTCTGATGGGTTTTTCTGGTTGCAAGTGATAATTTAAGCATGACAATTTAAGTGATTCTTTCTCAACTAACATTTTCACTGAAATACTTGCAGGGAGGAATTGTAGGCTCCATGACTGGCAACTGTCTTTCATATAATATCATAGGTATGAATACGCAGGGTCTAAAGTGAAATTTTTCTCTCTTACACTACAATACTAAATCTATATTTTGCTTATCACTGATAGAATGTTTGAATCTAGCCAAATTTGAATAATTGTGTTTGGTTTGTAGAGGGGAAGAAATATGCAGAAGAGAGATCAGGAAAGTGATTAGGGGAGTTCGTGGGATAAAGGGCATGTTAATAAATTCATAAATTATTGTAAAGGGGAAAGGGTGTAGAGAGGATTAATAGGAATAAAAAATTGACTTAGAACTTCCTAATTCAACTAATTATGTGAGGGATCCACCAAAACTTGTGTTCTAAATGTGTAAGCAAACACATGAATGGATAAGAAAGAGAAGCACTTCCATTATTTCCATTCCCGTTACGGATTAGTAAGTATGGTCTAAGTGGGGCATGCAATTTAAGGCTATTATTTCTTCAACCTGGACTCTTATGTTCAAAAGAAAATTTTGAATTTGTTGAAAAATATTTCTTGAAATTATAGGTGGATAAAATACCAAATAAGATGTTTCCCCCTTGTTTATAATGATATTAACTTTATTTATAGATAATCGTCTGCAATTGGATGCTCAAATTTGCTTACAAGGAAAAAAGAAGTCACCAGGAAAGAGAATAACTGGCTTTCAGGTAGTTGATTATCAGTATATAACCATTGTTTTGCCAAGTGAGCTTTGAATTTTGACCTTTTTGGTGTACTGCCATATACTAATAAGCAATCTTTTGGTTTTCAGTTTACTCCTGATGACCCAAGTAAAGTCATGGTCACTTCTGCTGATTCGTTAGTCCGTATACTCTGTGGGAATAATGTAATCTGCAAATTTAAGGGTATGTGCCAAATTTATGTATTGTAACTAAGACCTTTTTCTCCGGTCTTGAACTTGTATTTTCAGGAATTGACTTGCCTTCTTGGTAAATAGATATTGTTTTGGCGGCTATTAAGTTTTATTTTTGGTGAGGATGAATGATCTTTTAGAATTCCAATTTTCGTGTAATGTTAATGTAAACTCTTTGTTTTCCAATCATTAGGTCTTCGAAATGCTGCAAGCCAGATGTCTGCATCTTTCACCTCTGATGGGAAACACATAGTCTCAGCAACTGAGGATTCAAATGTCTACATATGGAATTACACTAGCCAGGACAAGACTTCTTCACGGACAAAGAACATTTGGTCTTCTGAGAGTTTCCTATCCCACAATGCATCGATTGCAGTACCTTGGTGCGGTTCCAAAGTTATTCCAGATACAATCCCCCCCCCTACACTCGTTGGGGACACACGGAGAGATGGATTGGAGAATGGTCAAAAGCATAACAATTTCGACGAGCATCTAGAACAGAAAATGCCCCTCTCCTCGCCTGATTGTTTCTCCTTCAGCGGGTTTCTGGAGTCCCTGCCGAGAGGATCTGCAACTTGGCCTGAAGAAAAACTTGTCAACTCAAGTCCAATGGCTGTATCTCCCTCAATGCGTTTGTCCAAGTTCAAGTTCTTGAGGAGTGCTTTGCAGAGTATGTCTGGTTCTCCTCACATGTGGGGTCTTGTGGTAGTAACTGCTGGCTGGGATGGACGGATCAGAACCTTCCTCAATTACGGGCTTCCCATTTGTGTTTGAAACCTTTTCAGTTCAGCGAAATACACTCAGGACCCTCAGTTGGCATTTCTTGAACAGAAGCAGCTCCCATTGCTGCAAAAGCAGGTAGTTTAGGATCAAATTGTGCTGTATGCATAATATGCAATGCAATATAGATGACAAATTGTTGGAAACAGGGGATCCTATTTTGAGGACCTTACAACAGTTTGTCAAATTCAACTGCAGTCCCATACTGAGTCAAATCTATTTGAGTGGCTTGGGATTGCTTTTGTTTTGTTTGTATTGGTTTCAACTGATACATATATATATATATATATATATATATACAGGTCAATTATACGATTCTTTGATTTGTTCTCAAGGACTGTATTGTCGGCCCATATTAGGTGAAGTTTCAAGCGGTGGCAATGGTCCCTTTCTCATTTGTAATCTGTACAAAAAGTTGTGCATAATAGACGTTGTCTGGGACTTGTCCTGAGCCTTATATCCAGAAAAGATTGTATTAATTTTTTGGGTTGAAATTTCACTTATGAAAGCAAACTTTTTGGTGAGACGGGGCATCTGATTCTGTTCACAGCAGATAAATTATTGATATTATAACATTTTGGTTTAGTTAGTGTGATGTATCATAATGAGGCAATAATTAGTAAAATGATGATGTAGATATCTTCTCTAATCTTAATTTCATATTGTTATAAATTTCTGGTTTGTACGTCTTATTAAAGATTTGTATCTGAATCCTTTTCTTTTTTCGTTACTGATGCATAACATTACCAGATTAAATTAGCATGTATAGTCCTTTATATTATTTCAAAACAGAGACCTTGTACCAGATGTTGAGATGAAGGAAAACAGCTCATTTCAAAGTGGATTGGTTCTAGACTTTTGGTCTTGGGTCAGTTATAACTCTTATCATGCAATGGCTAAAATAAGCTACTAGAGAGAGATGTAGAGTAGCTTTAGACAGAGAAACCTAGAAAAGTAGAAAGAAAATCTGGCCTTCCTTTTGGCGGGTTAAAAGCCTAAAATTAACAATTGGTATAAATAATATCCCTTAGTGGAGTGTGTAAACCACCAAACTCTTCCATTTGAGGGTGTAAGTGTTATCCATATAAGAATCTTGTTATCAAGATAAGGTAACTATTAACTAACACAAATGGAAAAGGGGTTCTAATTTAATGATACTTCTCTTCTACTGTGACATGATATCTATAACTAAATACTGTGAGTAATTGTTACACATAATTTTTCTTCAATCCTTCAGAAAGGATACTGTATGTGCTTTGATAACCTCAAATAAGAAGTTGAGTCACTTGACGTTAGGGAAAAGCCTTCTCAATCTGGGCTTTGATACATTCACGATCTAGATATCGATAAAAAAAAAAACAGTAAAAAATTCCAATGATATAAATTGATAATAGTGAAAATTAATTGGCAACAATGAGATTTTGACATATAAAATTTTTTTAACCCGATCAAGATATATTGTAGTTTTCTCGAAATTAAGAGCAAAAATATCGGTGGAAGCGGGACATTAAATGCTGAATGGTTATGGTTTAGCAGCAAAAATAAATATGATATTGCTAAAGTTGCAGTGTGACTGGTGGAAGAGAGAGAGAGAGAGATTTTAGATATTATGGACAGTGATGGGTCCGAATTCTCTCGTCCTTTTTTGGGTAATGGGTTCCAAGAAAATGACAATGGAATGGGAACAGACAGATAGGTAAAACCATTAGCTTCTATTTTTATTAAGGTTTCTGAAAAATCATATGTATAAATAGCTTCCTATACATTAATGCACTTCGAGTTCTAGTTCTATAATCTCTCTACCGTCGATAAAGAACTAGAGCCTATTTAGTAAACAAAAACAGGTAAAGTGAGCACCTAAATTTTCTTCTTCCAGTAATGCTAAACAGCTAAACAGTGAGTAATTGAACATCTATTGAGCTCACTCACCGGTACTTTGTGATTGTTAGATCATCAATTGAGCTAGGCAGCAATTATTGTTACTCAACAATAATTTATGATGACGTCGACAGTTATATTAGTGGGACCTAATATAAATTTTGACTGGTGGCATATCTACATCTTAAAATTGAGACTTACGTATAACGTAGACACAACATTATCGCTTATCTATTAATCTTTATGGGCTTTTCATTGGATTATTATTTTCACCTGTAAAATTTGTACGCATAAATTTTAATCATGTTATAATTCAGAGGTTTAAGGTTACAGTCCATATTATATACAGGTAAGAGACATACAACACAGAAGAAAAGGCTGTTGAGCTCTGGCCCCTCGAGCCTAACGTTGGCAAAATAATTCTCCATCCTTAAGAAATTGAATAATAAATAATTGACTGAAAAAAAGGAACATAAAAAAGAGAGCATAAAAATGAAAACATGAAGCTGATTTTGACATAAGTCCGTTTCTTCTTCTTCTTGGAATATTTGACAAGATTTCAGTGAGTATTGTTGTGCTCTACAAAACCGTACTAGTCTTTTACATGCACGAAATTCCTATAATATCTCATCTCTCTTGGTATAAAATCTCATGATTGGGTGACAACATTTTGTGCCTCTTGAATCTCAAAATCCTCATATAATGGGAAGAACCCCATGTTGTTCACAAGTAGGTCTGCGTAGAGGCCCATGGACTCCTAGAGAAGACTCTTTACTTGTCAACTACATTCAGCACCATGGTGAAGGCCATTGGAGATCTTTGCCCAAGAAAGCTGGTAACTACTTAAGACACCCGGCTAGCTCTCATTCAAACAAGTTTATCATAGCTTGTATTCGCTCATTTCTTATTAGCTTAAGCTTTCGAGATAATAGTATTTCTCAGTTACCATGATTATAGAGTAATTAGTCGTTCACAAATGTAACATGTTATTCGGTTTTGCCTATCTCTTAATTGATTAACCTTATGTTATTGATCTGTTGTTTTAAGTCTAAGTCCTATAATGACAGAAATTTATGCGTGTGTTATTTTAAGGCTACTAAAATATTTGACTGAAAACTTTGGTTAATGTTTGTTGTGTGATTGGTGAAATTGGTAAATGAAGGGCTACTCAGATGTGGGAAGAGTTGTAGGCTAAGATGGATGAACTATCTGAGACCTGATATCAAGCGAGGGAACATCACTCCCGATGAGGATGACCTTATCATTAGGCTTCATTCCCTTTTGGGAAATCGTTGGTCTCTCATTGCTGGTAGACTACCAGGTCGAACCGACAATGAGATCAAGAATTACTGGAATTCCCATCTCAGCAAACGACTCAAGAACGACACTACTACTACTACCACCACTACTGATGATAAACGACACACCAATTCTCATGGGAGAAATCCCAAAGGAACATCGAAATCAAGCGAAAAGAGCACGAAGAAACCATCCACAGAGAAGAACAACCGAGATGGTGCTAATTGTGAACAAGAGGTTATTGCAAAGGCCAAAATATATCTCCCAAAACCAATTAGAGTTGGTCAGTTTTCGAGCATAAAAAACGACGGTTTTGATGCTGGTAGCAATAGTATGCCTAGTTTCTTAGACAATGTTCATGGACAAGATTGTACTGAGGTTTTAAATCTTGATCATGTGTTTAAGCCTGGGGTTGATCAAGACGGTAATGGTGGTGGTGGAGATCCTTTGCTTTGTGTCAAGGACCATGATTTTGCAAACAATATCATTGATCGGCGGTGTGAGAGTATATCATGCGATGATTTTTCACAACAGAAAGATGATATGCTAGACAAGATCTACGAGGAATATCAGCGGCTTCTCGAGGTAGAGAATCTTCTTCAAATATGAGACTCTTTTTGTTGATTATTGACGGACGTAAGAGCTATAAAAGGATTTCACGTTTGTGTTTTAGCTGGAATTTGCAGACTGCAGTGTAACGCTATGCGCATACTATAGTCCATGTTATTCTATTTAACACCAACTAATATGGTATTTTCGGGCGATGCAGTATCCTAAACAGAAAATAGTGGTCCTATTCAAACTATTGTATGGCTTGAAAAGTTATTTGTATCAGTTGATATTCAGAATTTAGCAGAATAATCTGGTTTTTGGTTTGTGAAGTATTACTATTATGGAGTTTAATAATTGAAGCGTTTCTTGCGATTAGATTTCCTTTCTAATAATTATTATTATTATTTATTATTGGTATTGGCTTAATGTTAGTTGTTACGGTGTTATGTATAAAGATTAAATAACGAATAATCATGGTGAGCAAGTTGCAATGTGGAAGAACGTAGTAATGACTTCAAGCGATGGCAATGTAACAAAAGGCGCCTCTGGCATGCAATACTACAAATCAGTTAGTTCTTTCTCTATTGCTCCCCCACATTGTCATTGCTTTTTATGTTCTTAATTTTAATAAAAGAAGAAAATATCATAAAAGAGGAGGGTGGTGTTTGGAATAAATCACAACCTCAAAGACCAACTTCCGTTTTGGTAGGAAGCAATAGAACCCTAGTTGTGGCCCTACTACTTGTACCTTTCCCTTCTAACTAGATTTCATTCCTTTCAAAAGAAAAGGTCCAAGGACCATATTAAAGTGAATAAAACTTTTCCCATTTTTGATGTCCCAATTAGAGCCTTTGCTTCTGAACTCTATAGTTCGAGTTTCGCCTCACACAAGAATCCTGCCTTAAATGGAACCGACTAGTGGAAAGATTTAGATGGCCATTGAACCGATAGCTAACAAAGGTAGATGATCACAATCCTATTTGTTCCACCTGCAGATTCCTAAAAAATGCACTAGGTGAGGGCAAGAAGACACCGCCGATCTCCTCTTTTTCTTTTTTTCTCGAAAGAATCTGATTCTATTTCGTTTCTAGCTTTGCCATGGGACATCAATAATGTAGTTTAAAAAGATACTATATCATTTATCAACTCAGTACTTTCTACGAAGCACTAACTACAGACAAGGGGGCTCTCATGAAAGTGTCTCCAGTATAACTGGAGATGAATGCTTCTTATTTGATAAAGCTTCATTCTTAAGACGTAAATTGTATAAGAACGAACGAAAGATCAGGCATTGTATACAACACGAGTTTTCTATATAATTACAGGGGAAAGAATATCTTAAGTTTCTTTAAAATTTAAAATGGCCATAAGTCTCCCCAGAGGGATTTTCGAGCTTGATGATGTAAAGTGGGGTTTTTACTCTTAGTGACAATCACTCGGTTATATGCACCCTCTGAACCGTCCTGTTTGGTTGATCGACAAATGTTCATCGTAACCTGCTTGCCCCTTCGAATAGGTGAAAACATAATCCTACCCCAACCACCGCCAAGATCCGCACGGGCTGCTTCTCCTTTCTCCTCCTCAATTTCGTCGACATCAGTTGTTTCCATGACATCAGAATCATAGGAAACTGGATCGGGTTCTTCGTAAGGAATAATATCTTCTTGTTGTTGCTTAATGAGGTCCTCTGGCAAAGGTTAAACCAAATACCAAATATCACGGAACAAGTTATAGAGTTCTCAATTATTGAATGGACTAAAACGTAATAGAAAATGGAAAGCATTCTCTGATAGCTCCATGAGAAGTATCACAGCAATTTGGAGTTCTTTAGAAGAGAATTCTAAAAATTAGCAGAGTTGCAGAGTATAACGAATACCATAGTCGATTTCCAAATCTTCTGGGTTTCTTTTAGCATGCTGTTCCTTCAAAGTCTCAAATTTCATACCATCAAGAGGCCAAGCTTCCCTGAGTATGAGAGTCATATTAGGAAAATTTTCAATGAACTAGGATGCACATGAATTTAAATCAAATCAAGGAAGGACTAGTTTCATATTTGCTTCAGTAAATTACGAAAAGTTGATGTCTCATTTTTTTTTTTTTTTGTCAAGGTTAAATTCAGTCCACACTATTTATTATTACATATTAATTGAAAAGAAAAACTCACTTTGGTCGTTGTCCTCTTTTAAAAGCAACAAAAGAAAATTTCTCGTCTTCAAAACCACGGATAGGCTTACCCTTGGAACGCTATAAAATGTCAAAAATGAGAAAGAAAAATTACCAGTTGAAAATGTCACGAAGGAATGAATTTCTGCTTGCATATATTTCAAACGAGTAAATAATTATTTTAAAACATGCTGTAGAACATATTCACTGTGGGACATGAATTGAAAACAAACCTTGTATGCACGTTGAGTCGATGTCCTCTCCAAGCGCTGAACAAAATGACAGTACGTTCCAGTTTTCTCCAATGGGCAAGCCCCATCATGAGCACACTACAGGAAGAAGCAAGACAAGATAAAGATTTATGGACAATTTGCAAATTTGGTAATGGACTATTATAAGAGGAATTTAAGGATGAAGAACTACTATACTCACAGGAGCAACTATAAATGCACCAATTTTTTGAGCCTGAGGGACCAAGTCCTTCGAAGCTTCACCTTTTCCGTCTTTCATTTTCCTTAATTTCTAAGAAATCATGAGCAACAATTTACAGAAGTCAAGGTCATGCATTTTTTAATCACAGCATCAATAAATACCATTCCAAAACAAGTGACCCCATAACAATTAAAAAAGAAATATTTACCCTTCTCTCCATCCATATTATATGTGATCGCATCTGAGATATGATACTAGATCCTTGTGGTGTTCCAGGTTCAACCAAAACCTACAGAATATATAAATAATAAAGGAAATCAAGACAACAACTTAAGAACAATACAATATGCATGATTTGCATAATTTTGTTTTATTTCATTCATTTTCCAAAACAATTTTCACAGAGGCATAAGACATGTAACATTTTGAAGATTTTTCTCCGCCTCAAATATTACAACTCTGACCCTAGTTTCTCTGCTGTCATGATAGCCCATGGTTAGACTAGAAACTAGATTGAAAATTTACCAGAACATCTAGGGACCTTGATTAGAAAAATTACCAGAACATCTTGTGTAAGATTCCACAGCTGGCGTATTATAGTTATTCGGTCCTTCAGAGATGGAATCTCTCCAAGCACATAAGACTTTCACCAAAAAGCAACAGACAGTTAACATCAATCAGTACCAGTGAAAAAGTCGCACATGTGCATGATTTGTTGAAACAAATTATAGGAATCAAATGCACACTACTCCACTCCATTAAACAGCAGATAAAAAAAAAAAGGTGAAAGAGTAAAATTTATTAAAAAAAGAAAACTTACTGCAATCACGATATCGTGTTTTCTTTCTGACTTTTTAATATTTTTGGTAAGAGCTTCGATGCTATTGTAACTATGAATAAGTGGCAAGTTCTTCAGACCTAAAATTCGTAAAATTTAGCGGTCAGAATTTTGCATGACCAATGTATGCTTATGCATGAACTGCGAGGCCTAACAGGATTAAAAACATAAAATTGTCTTTTAAAAAGCAAATCAAATAATACAAGCCCACAATGATGACATCTCATCAGTTATCGGTAACTTCATTCCCCTCCCACCATATTAAAGTAAAAGATTAGAGATGAGTCCATTAGTACCATTTCAAATGTTGTTAGTGTGCAATGAAGACCATGTTAGACACTACAGAAAGAATTAGCAACTAAGCACATCAAGTTTCCTGTAGCATGACTTTCCAGAATACGATGACAGACCTAGTGCAGAAACTAAAATCATGATTTAACTATTCAAAACCAATATCATGATTAAAACCTAGCATATACAATAATATGGTTATGTAGAATAATCCATATTTTTTATCAACAATACTTCTACCATTAACTAATTAGTAATCACTTTTCTTTGCTGATAACTCTTTGTACCATTAGGACCCCAATAATCTCAAAGGAAATTGATTAATTAACAAGACCTTGTATAAGGCTCCGGCCCGCACGCTGCATAGACTGGGACGGCTCTACTATGTTAACTTTCTCCAAGGACTGTGGCCAGACTTCTCTTAGTGCCCTATGAGTATGACATTCAATTCACATCAGAAAAATCCAAGAAACATAAGAGTAAGCCCCTAGACATGTTGTCATGTAAGTAAATGATCTTCACCAGAAAGCTGAACCCGTGCCAGCACCAAAATCCAGCACGGTAGATGGACAGAAACCAGGTAGCCTTCTACGAACCTGTACAAAAGGCAATTCCAAATCCAGACCGAAGAAAGTTTGTGACTACCAATCCATCTCAGAAGCTTAAGCTATTAGAAGGTGGGCACAAAATAATATTATATTCCAACAGAACCGAGTAATTTTTAATCCAACTAAACAAGCTCAAGACATATACATAACGTGACATGTTCAAGATCAGCTGAATTCTGGGAAAGGAAAAAAAAAATCTCACAAAAAATTTTCAGCAACGAACCAAACTCATAATCGACCCCATAATTTAACATTTTAAAGCATACCCTTTTAGTAAATTTAGATTAAAATTCACTTACCTCTTTGAGAACTCTATAACAGGCAGAGAACACAGCGGGCATACGAGAAGCAACATAAGCGATGGTCTCGTCGTCTCCGTACATAAGACCAATGTCACCATAGGAGCTCTGAATCTTCCACCGCTTTGATTGATCCACAGACTTCAAAGGGTCCTCAACGAGCTCCTTCGAAGTCGCAGCCGTGAGCTGATGGTTCACATCCTTGATTTCATTCAGTGATTGGGATAACCTCAGTACCTTTCTCTTCATATGAGGCTCCTCTTGGTCTACAATCCAAAACCCACCATCAAAACGGGGAATCGAACATACATTATAGCTATATATATATATATATATAATATTTATATATATATAACAGAATATCGATATATACAAATCCAGTTAGAAAGTTGAGAGAGCAATATGGACCTCTGATGTACTTTTTGATGGCTCGGCGGAGACGAACGGGGACGACGAGGCAACCCACTGATTGTTTGGCTGCGGAGCGGAGTGTTTCCGGTGTGAAAACCTTTTGTGCAGCCTCGTGAATAACGACAGCGGTCGCCATTTTCGGTGAGAAATGAGGCTTTAGCTCGGTGCTCTGTTACCTCTGGTTTTGTCTCGGGGGTTTAGTTAGCAGGAGAGTTGGGGCTTTAGGTCGGGTCTTGAATGGGTTTTATACTTGGAGACAGGGATGGGCCGGGTTTTGTGGCCGGCCCAAATTCTGAAGAAAAAAGTACGGCATCGGCTAGGCTCACGACCACATCACGTGGGCCTAAGTAGGCCTGTTATGCATAATAAGGTTAAATTGGATCTCAGTCAGCTTACATGCCTAATCCAGTTTGGCCAGTCATTTTATATATAATTTTAAATATATATTTTTGATTAAAATTTTAAAAAAATTAATTAAATATTTTTATTTATAGATTTTAATATTATTTATTCATTTATTTTTCAATTTATTCAAATTTTAAAAAAATATGGATGAATTTTAGGCTCATATTTGATATTTTAAAATATAATACAACAATGAAATTAGGTCTACATTGTAGTTCATATTTGGCTCGCATAGACATGACCCACTTAGACTCACATAAAATATGAGATAGGTCTGTGGACTGTGTCGAGTCCTTAATAAAAATATGGGTTGAGTCAGACCCTTAATAAGAATATAGGTCGGGTCGGACCTAGGTCCAATACAAAATCCACATAGACTTATCAAATGTGAGTCAGGTTGGTCTGACTTGGCCCACTTTACATCTTTACTTAGAGAAAAGGAGAACGAGAAATTTATATCAAGTAATCGTTTTTGTGAGTCATATTTCACAAAATATCTATTTTAAAATTTTGTTTCAAAAGTATTTTTTGGGGTATACATTTTATGCGTAAAATTTGTATCGTATATATTTATAATGTAGATTTTTATATATACCTTTTATTTATTGTATAAATTTATACTATTATATATTTTTTGAAATGTATATCGATTTTTCAGTGTAATTTTTATGCGTGAAATGTATATCGCAGTATACATTCTATGTATAAAATATTTGTAGTTTATATTTTTCCAATTACAGGTATAAAAACAGATATTTGTGAAATAAAAATAGAAAACGGGTATTCACGAAAATGTTCTTAATAAAACAGGCATTGATGAACTTTTTCCTTGATTTAGGTGGGAACAAATGATAAACAAAACAGATTGTTGAATGAAAATGTGATATAAAATTAGAGCAAAGAAAAGGACTATTATAAATAAATAGTTAGGCTGGATAAGTGGTATTGGTCTACTTTTTTCAAAATTGGTATCGTTTTAGCATGAGAATTGGGAAATTTACATAGATAGTTCATATTTGAGGCAATAGACTTTTTTAGTTCACTTTTTCATAATGATTTTTGTAGTTCAAAATAATAACTTTTTTAGTCTCTTTTGGAGAGGAAAAAAATAGTTAGTTCGAAACTACTCTTCTGTCATTTTTCGCTTTATTATTGGTAGTCACAATTTGTGACTGATTTTTTTTTTTATACACTTTGTTTTAAATCGTTACAAAGATTGTGAGTTTTTGTTACTAGTAGGCACAATTTGTGACTGATTTTTTACTTTGAAATCATAATTTTGTAACTGATAGTCACAATTTTATGACTTCTTTTCTAGGTATATTTTATATTATTATATTAGTCACAATTTTAAAATTAGTAGTCATAATATTGCGATTGGTGATCGCAATTTGTTTTATATCGTTACGAAGATTGTGAATTTTTGTTACTGTTAGGCATAATTTGTGACTGATTTTTCGTTTTGAAGTCATAATTTTGTGGCTGATGGTCATAACTTTTATGACGCTTTTTCTATCTATATTTTAAATTATTATATTAGTCACAATTTTAAAACGAGTAGTCACAATATTGTGATTGGTAGTCATTATTTATTTTACATTGTTATGAATAATTAAGACAATTTATATTTTAGTGTAACTTATAGTCACACGTTTGGGAAGGGTAATAACAAAAGATAGAGAACATGCCACTTAATTTATCTTGATTTATTTTGTCACATACAATTAGTCATACAATAAATGTTCCACCAAATATTATTTATTCTCTTCATTATTTCCAAGAAACTATTAACTAAATTATAATTTAATAAATTATGTCAATATTTCTTACAATATATGCATATCATTCACCAAATAGGTGCCCGCCTTACAAAATCAAAATAAGTATTCATATTGGCTAATAATAGTTGTTTAACAATAAAAAATAGCTAACAAGGCCTATAACCCACACAAAATCTAATTTTGATATGAAAATCCATAACTTACAGATTAATAGTTACAATGTGTGACTTTATGTCATACAATATAAGTCACACAATCCATGATAGAAGTCAATATTTGTGACTTATAATCACAAAAGTTGTGACAATACTATATTTGTGACTTCTTTCAATAGTTTAATAATTTATAGCTGTATTTAACAATGCTCTAAACTCATGACATCCATTTATCACATAAAAAATTATGTCATCAAGATTAGTAGTATGAGACTGTAGGTCACACAATCTGTGGCAGTCATAGGTTTCTCATAATTTTAAAAAATATAAGATTTGATTTATGATTGTAATTCACAATGTGACAACTACACATTTTGTAATACAAGGCACACATATTTACTACCAAAATACAATTACAAAAATGAAGCATGAATAAAGAAGCTCGGCTATTTCTTTGAGCAAATATATATATAAATATTTAGACTAATCATAGAACAATCTTAGCATTTAAAATGAAGATAGAGAACAAAAGCAAGAATACCCAGTTTTTCTTCTTCTTCTATATTATTATATTACAAAATTGATTTTTTTTCCCTCCGGAACCAAACAAAAAGCTAAAAAAAAAAACAAGAAAAAAGCATATAAAGTATTAAGGCAAAGAAAAATCTTAAAAAAAAAAAACATATATACAGGATTAAAGCAATAATGCAAATAAAAAAATGAGTACAGACTTTTATATCAGAAATTGCATTAATCATATTAAGGCCATAAGAAAATCTATAATATTAATCCTTTCAATATAGCCAAAAATAAAGAGATCTAGAATGGAGAAGACAAACCCAAAAAAGGATTAATAGCAAAATAAGACTGAAGAAGATGAGTTAAGATGGATCATCTCAGATCTGAAATCAGCTGGTGTAAAAGTGTACATTGATGATCAAGATGGGAATGACACAAAGGGCAAAGAAGATAAACGTGCAGATAACTTTGGCCTTGCTGCTGATCTTCATGTTGCCAAACTCCATGGTTAGCTGTGTCCCCAAAGCTGAGTTTTTCCAGAGCAACAAAAAAAAAAGTTTGGAAGTAGGTGATGGGTTGACGAATTGAAGGTTATTCACACTGAGGGTATTTTTGAACTTTTTATTATATGAGAAGTATTATAAATGTCATTATAAGAAAGTGAACTAAAAAAGTCCATTTGTCTCAAATATGAATTATCTATGTTAATTTCTCTCGAGAATTCAGAGGGGGAGACCATTGGGGGCCTTAGGAGAATGCTCGATTCTTCAAAAGTCATTAAAGAGAATGTCACCTTTAAAAAAAAAAAAAAAAGCTTATCCCGAGGTTATTGGATAAATAAGGTGTCTAGTAAATCATTGATTTGCTAATAAATAATTAGCATGTTTGGACACAAATTAAAAGATAAAAATAAAGGAACAATTTCTAAAAATTAAGTGTCAAAAATTAAACGGGCATACACTACATTTTCCCTATGGCCTTGTTTGGTACATGGAACTAGGATTGGATTATAGCATTAGATTAGATTGTAATGGATTAGATTAGATAAACTTAATACTATTTCATATTTGGTGTAATATTGGATTGAATTAGAATTATTATTATAATATAGGACCTACTTTTTATTGGAATATGTAATAAATTTATTTTATATTAGTTTAAATATTAAAAAATATAAAAAATATTTACACTAAAGGACCCATAAGTTAAAAAAAAATTGAAATAAATGTAGATCTTACTACTTTTGAGGGTGGGATTAATAATCCTACACTTTTAAATGTGATAAATTATTCCACCCATATAGGACTATTTGGGGGTTGTGGATTATTTATCTCAATCCCAAATTGACATCAAATATGAGTATGTGATAAATAATCCCAATCTCAATCTTAGTCTCATGTATTGAACATGGCCTTTATATTTCTTTCATTTTCCTAGCAACATAACTTATTGCTTAATCTGTGTGAACTTTTAATTAAAGGAGAAAGTGAAACTGAAAACCGTAAATCCAGAGATCAGTTGTATCTTAGCACGTTATGCAAGAGGTAGTTGTGAAAGGGGTATGCATGGATTATTTTACGTGTCTATATATATATATATATATATATATATCACATCTATATAATGTAGGATTGATGACTATTAGTTCTTGAACTAAGGAAAAAGCTTTACTGTATTTTCTAAATTTAAATTTCGTCATTGTAAAACTATCCAAAATATGATATTTTGTTGAAATCAATAACAATGGCAAATACATCTCATTTTGGACAGTTTTACAATGCATTTGCTATTCTATGTCATTAATTTCAACAAGATATTATATTTGGACAATATTATTATGTATTTTCGTCTAATGTAGAACTAATTTTTATTCAACTAATCATATTTAAACCGCTTCAATCCATATTCTAATCTCTTTATAGTATTGAACTATACTTTTGGATATGAAATAAGTTCAATAAATAAGAGCATGTATCGCATGTGCTTAATCTGTTAAGAATAAGAAGAAATTTATAGCTAAAAAGATTAAAATAAAAATTTGTTAATAATTCAATGACCAAATGACTAAATTTAAAGTTTAAGAACCAAAATCAATTTTTTTCATAGTTTAGGGACTAGTAGGTCATTTATCCCATGTAGAAAGAGAGAGAATGACTCTCCTAAATCTCGTTGTGTTAAGAGTTATGGTGATTTATTATATATTGAGTTGTCGTTATTTAGTTTATTGTCGTTTGGCGAAGAAGTAGTCTCTTTTACGTTTTCTAATGTGCTAATTTGAATTTCTTTGAGTTTGTGTCGTTGCAAATGAGTGACGATGATTATAGTTTGGATCTTTGATAAACTTCAGTTGATCGTTTTAAAGTTTATTGTGTTTGTAAGAATGCTTATTTCGTTTTTATATTTTCTACCGTTTATATGGTTATTGTTATTTTCCGGAGAAGCTATGGTTTCCAATCTGTTGTTGTTTTCTTGCATTTATTATGAAAATTTTGTAGTTTGTTATAGTTCTATCGTTTTTAGAATTTAGATTTAGTCCTTTTCGTGATGTCGTCGGTCTGTTGCTTTTATTTAAAGGTAAACTGCAGACAATTCACAGTTGAAGCGTTATGAAATTATAACACGAAGTTTCAACTTTATAAAATAATATTATAAAATTAAGACTCTTTGAAAAATAAATATTTTGAGTTAATTTTTTAAATAATTTTAATAACTAAAGACAATAATACGATCAAAAATAAATAAAATAATGAGTACTAATTCATTTTTAATGATATTATTATATTTTTGTTATTATAAATGGTCAAAAAATTAGTATAGGATATATCAATTTTCACAAATTCTTAATTTTGGGATATTATTTCATAGAGTTCAAAATTCAGAATTTAAATTACAGAAAACCCAAATCTTATTTTTTATTTTTTGCAATTCACCAATTAATGTTTCATATTTGTCATTTATTGAAGGTTAAATTATATTGTCGTCTATTGTTATTGATAGTCGTCTTTTCTAAGAGTATTGTCGTTTGTTCGAATTAGTTGTTGCGATTGTGATCGTCATTTCCTGAACTGTTGTCGTTTGTGTATGTGCTGTGGTTTTATGTCATTTCCTCTAGATGTCATTTTGTCGGAGTTCAAGTCATTATCGTTTCCTTGAAATCACTGTCATTTTGTATAGATTAATGTGGTCCGACCGAATCAATTAAACAAAGATAATGTTTAAAATAAGTAAAGAAAGAGCAGCCAAACACGCATGCTATGGTTTGAAACCACTTAAGAAGAACAAGTAGGGAAAAAAAACCCTCACTTAATGTGTATTAGTTTTAATTTTAATAATTAAATCAATGATATTTATGAAGTCTTAATTAGATATTTATGAAGTCTTAATTATGAATTTATTAGTTATAGGACTTTGTTATGAGATTTATGAAACTTTGTAATTATTAATATTGTGTTTTTTAATATTGTGTTTTTCTTATATATGTAAGACTTTTTAGATGGATTGTGAAATATTATTACCGATTAATTAGTATTATTAATGTTTAGGCTTTTTAACACAAATTCCTCCTAAACTTGAAATAACTTAGTAAAATTAACTTTAAACTAATTTTTTTTTCCTTATAGTTAAGTCTCATTGTTTTATTTGGACCTTTTAGATACGTATTTTTATACATTGTTATTTCACATTAATTTATCTCAATTTTTTCCATCCAAAATTATCGTTAATTAGCACTTGCTCAAAACGCGCTCATCTTAGTAGAGATAAAATTAGAAACAAGAGGAAATTATTATTTTAAAAAAAACAGTTGGGATATCGTTTTCGTTCAAGATAGAGGTGAGAAATTGGAAAATTTTATATGATTTCAATATGGATTTATTTTAGTCTAATTTAAGAACGAAAAAAAAGACACCTCACCTTCATCTCTCATTCTTTTTTCAATTTCATAGGTCTCATTCAAAATTTTCTTCCATCTTTTGCCTTATTATTTCTTTAAATTTTTTTTTTTATAGATATTTCATCTCCTCTAGTTTTAATTTCTTTAATAGTCTTTCTTATCTTAAATTATTATAGAAGAAGTGAATTTTTTTTCTTTTATACCCCATTTACTTTGTATTATTTTTTTAAATTGTTTTCCATATCTTCTAATTTATTTTCTCGTATTACTACAACAAAAATACAATAAAGTGGTGACACTTATACCAGCGATAATTTGTCGCTGCTTCAAGAATACATAAAGCGACGACAGTTAAAAAGGCGCTACTATAGATTCTAGAAAACTTTTTCAAGTATTAAAGAACCCAAAAACTGTGACTTTTGTCCCCTCACTTTAGGATTTTTTAGTTTAAAGTAGTGACTTTATCTCCGCTTTAGGTTTTTAGTTTAAAGCAACGATATTTGTCCCCGTTTTAGGGTTTTCCAGTTTAAAAGTCGTTACTTTAAGTTTTTGCTATTTATTGGCACAACTATTTACTTAAAAAGAATGAAAGAGTGCAAAGCGAAATGGAGGGGTGAAAATATTTACTCTAAAATAGCAACTATTGTCGCCACTTTAAGTTTTCACTACTTATTGGCACTACTATTTTCCAAGAAAAAATGAAATAAAATGACGACTATTGTTGCCGCTTTAGACCTTATATTCTTTAAAAAATATTTAATTAGAAAATTAATTATTCTAAGGCCGGCAAATTGACCACCATAAATTTTGTAAACTTAAATGAAACGAGGTGTTTCATTTAAAACAGTAACTTTTATAGCCGCTTTAGATATGTGTTTTATTTAACCCATAATCCACTTCAATTCTTCTTCCTTTTTTTTTTAAAAAAAAAAATCTCACATTCTCCTTCTTTCTCTATGGTAATTCTCTCTCTCCAATTTCCCTCTCTCAAAATCTCAGCCTTCCTCTCACAAATACTCCATCTCCCTTTCACTAAATTCATTTTCATCTCTCTCTCTCT
>JXTB01000033.1:1237878-1340664 GCA_002914805.1 Parasponia andersonii
AAAAAAAAAAAACTCTAAAACAGTGAAAAAATATTGCATCTATAAGATAATTAAATATGGCGATATAAAGTGTTGCCGCTAGAGATATCTATACTAGCAGATTTAATACAGCAACTCTATAGCAGCGACTTTTTACTTTATAGTAACGAAATTTGTCGCCGCTCGATTCTCTTTTTGTTGTAGTCTCAGTTATTTGTTTCTCTCATATTTTTTTGTTCAATGATTTAATCTTGTCATCCTAAAGATTAAAACTACTAATTTGTTTTAATTCATTATACACTTGGACTAAAATAAATCTATATTAGAATTATATTAAATTTTCTAATTTTTACCTCTGCCTTTTTAGAAAATAATAATCTAATTATTTATTTTTTAAATAATAATTTCTATTTGTTTCTAATTTTATTCTAGCTAAGATGAGTACGTTTTTGAACAAGTGCTAATTAATAGTGGTTTTGGACAGAAAAGATTAAGAAGTATTAACAGGAAACAAAAATATATAAGAATGAGTACATAAAGCTACAAATAAAATAATTAAGACTTAATTGTAAAAAAAATATAAATAATAGAAACATCTCTCTTTTCTAACATATCTAATATTATGGGATGTTAGGAGGTTTTATTCCAAATAATATAATTTAGGGTTAATTTTACTAAATTATTTCGAGTTCAATGAGTTTTGTATTAAAAAACAAAATATTTATGTCTTTAAACTTAAATAAATTAAAAGCTTTAAATTTTTTTTTTTTTAAAAAAAGAAACTTAATTTTACATGTTTGGGTAAATACAACCCGTCTAACAAAAACTCGTTCAATCCGCTATGTATACAGTATATTGGGCAACTAATTTGAAGTTTTAATTTTAAAACTATAAATAGATAAATATATATTTGGAGAGATAGAGAACAAGAAGGCCACGATTTTAACAATCAGAACAAAAATCGAAAGAGAGGTAATTTGGGCCACGAAAGAGAGTCAGTGCGTATTCCGTGAGTATTAATTATAAGAAATTGAGAATATGCTAAAGGAAAAACAGAGAAGAAAGCGTTCGAATGCAAGGACAAAACCATTGATCATTGGATATCAAACCGCACCTTTTAATTAGATCGATAAAGGAGTAAATCTGAGATAAAACACCCAACATTATTATAGTCTAGAAGTGCCCGCTAGCTATATATATGCAAGGTTTTTTTTTTTTTTTTTTTGGGGGGGGGGGTGTTTGGGAGTTCACAATAACTACGTGCATGCAAGGTTGGTACGTACGTATTCGCAAAGATTTTTTTTGCTCAAAATTTTATTTCTAATGAAAAATGAAACATGTAATTATAGCTAATAGCCGAAACTATTAAGTACTCAACATTGTTTTTGTTTAAAAATTTAATATCAAGTTTATTAGTTTAGGGCAATAGATTAATATATACAATAATATTAGTACACACTTGGGTTGGACACCAAATTAATTTAACTTCTTCTTCTTTCGGTAGTGGGTACATATTTTTGACACCGTTCCAATGTAAACCCAAAGCCAAGGACAAAAAATCACAATCATTGGCTGTTGGGCTTTCTCTAGTTGGACGTACACATGGTGTTATTAATTAACTTTTTATATAATATATCGATTCTTTTGGCTGAGCCCTTGAAAAAAATAATAATCTACCACGAAACAAACGTGGTTAATTGCTTATGGCTTCATGTACTCATCAAGTGTTTTTCAAGTGGGTGTAGAAACCAAGTTTCTTTTTCTTTTCTGTGAAAAAGAAAAAAAAAACACACACACACACAACTTAAAATTAGGCGATCAAAAATACGTATCATTTTCTTAATTTATCTTCAATGTAGGGCAATATCAATAATATACCTCCCGATTAACATTCCAATGTACACATTAATTGAGGATTTAAATCTCATTGACTACAACCGAGCTAGACTGAGACACCCACATTTAGCAGGTTGGAGAGATATTTATAGGCTTTTTAAGACAACCCCTCGATTCGAAACAAATTAATAAAATTAATTCCAAACTAGTAAATTTAATTTTATAGAACAAAACCTTCTAAAACCCTATAATATTAAATATGTTAGAAAGAAAAAAGATATTTCTGTCAATTTTTTATTTATTTGTAACGGTTAAGTTCCTATTCCTTTATTTGTGATTTTTAGGCTATCATTCTTAGAATTTTGCTTCACGTTAATATTTTTTAATCTTTTCTATCCATTATTACCATTAATTAGCACTCACCCAAAACATGCTAATCACAATAGGGATAAAATTAGAAATAAAAAGAAATTATTATTATTATTTAAAAAAAAGATGTGTTATCGTTATCATTGAAGACGGATGTAAAAAATTTAAAAATTTTATATGGTTCCAAAATAGGTCTACTTTGATCCAAGTATTAATATATTTAGAAGAAAGATATATGAATATATTGCTAATTTTATAGGATATATATTGCCAATTTTATGTTTTATCATTCCAATTTATGGAATGTATATGTATATAAATATTTATATATATATATTGTCAAAATTTTATATGGTTTCAATATGGATCTACTTTAACGATAGTTTTAGACAGAAAAGATTAGAAGGAATTAACGTGAAACAAAAATAAAAAAATAAAGACCTAAAACTCATAAATAAAGAATTTAGATTTAGCCGTAAAAAAAAATAATTTTTTTTTTCTAATAGAACAAATATTTAGGGACTTCGTAGATTTTTGCTCCAAAAAATTAAGTTAAGTATTAATTTTATTAAATTATTCTAAATTTAAAGAGTATTTGTATTAAAAAGGTCCTATTTTATATCATAATCATGATCATGACGCAGGGAAATGAAAATCCTTATGACATGGATGAGATATATCAAATAAAACAAAATCACAATTATTGAAGATAATAGATATCTCAATTTCATCAATCAAGTCTTAATCATAATTAAATTGATAAATACCAAGCAACAGGGATTCTGTGAACTGCGTGCCTTTAATTTAGTTTTTCTGGCCGCGCTGTACTTATTTGAAATAAATGTACCTGTTTGCGTACACATATATATATATATATATATATATGTGTGTGTATTATTAGAATTATAGTACTTTTTCTTTTGTTAAAGCCATGCATTTTGGATTTAGCGGGGAAAGAAAAAAAGCCTTGCATTTTAGCAGAACTTTTGCTGCTATTTCCAATCCTCGGCATGGAGGTTTTCTTCGTTTGCTTTACAAATTATTTTATTGTTTATATTTGGTTCCAACCACAAAATATAAGATAATACGAAATATTCATATTATATGCTTCCATATATATATATATATATATATAAGTGAAATTAAAATGAAAAAAGGAATTTGAACTGTGTAGCGCAAGCGATTAAGAAAGAAAAGAATACAATATTGGTTAATGCTCTACTTTGATCTTTCTTTCCTTGGACGCATGCATTGGAGTTTGGACTCCATAACACCCTGGGGCATGTTAGTAGGGCCCCGTATCATCACCCAAATACCTGAAGATACTCTTCAAAAATCAACCTACCACATGGTACTAACCGGCCCCATATTGTTAATGCCCACTTTTTATTATTGCAAGAACTATTTTTAATGTTCCATACAATATTTTCTTTTACATAATAACATACATATCATCAAGCGGTTGCCTCTAAAAGAAAAGGTGTATTGTATAAATACATATATTGTATGTACTATTCCACTTAAAATATTATTGTATTAACGTACCCAACTAGGGTTTCGAAGCACTTTCTTCTCCAAGCTCTATCCAAAAGACAAACTCTATTTTATGACGCTATGATTATTGTATCATTGTGCCAATATCCAATCTACCAATTATAACAACATCATCTAAGGCAAAAATACTTCATATACAAATTTAATTACTTAAACCAACACAAGCAACTTGCTTATATATAGCTTACAAGTACCAATAAAGTTAAAAATATAGTACTACTTAAGGACAATATTATACAAACATCCTACAAACCCTGATTTATATAATTATCAATATCTATATACTACTAAAAAGCTACCATATTTCAAGCTGTCTGCATCGTATATTCCAGTTACATATCCCTTCTTTCTAGTTTTTGTCTCTTCATATAGCCTATAATAATATCTATAACCTCCAAGAATTGAAGTAGTGAAACCATTTTAAAGACTAAGATATAGTTTTATACAGATATAGCCATTGATATCGATCGGCACTATTTTGATAACTATAATATTATTATTTTCTATTTTGTTTTTGTATCAAACGCTGATTAGAGCAAGCACTGATTTGGGGTCTGTAGAAACCATGATCTCAGAGGCAGACCATAACCGAGCTGCTTCCTTTAAGTTGGAGGCCCTCTTAGACGGCGCCGTTTCATTGCAATCCACAAAATATTTCCCACTCACGTTAGTCAGACTTGGATTCGTGGCAACATAGCAAGTCGTTGCTGCAGCCTAAAATAATTAACCCAAATTAAAAAGAAAATAATAATTAGATAATATTTAATAACAATAATGTTAAAAGAATTAAACATGAATTCAAATCACTTAACTAATTTTAGTGTCCTAATTTTATGTTCAACCAATAAATTAATATTAATACAGGTTATTTAATTTTCTTAATGAGATAAATCATTTCATTCTTAATAAATTTTACTATGTTAGTTTTATTTAACCGTTTACCTGAGGGATTGTCTTTAAGAGCTTGGAAGCCAAGAAGAAAACCAAATCTACAAATTCAAGAATAGAAACAAAAAATTAAAAAATAAACAAATAAAAATTAAATCACTAGAAAACACAGAAGGATCTAATCATCTGGATAAAGCTAATAGAATATTAGAACTAATTAATGATTTTTTAAAAAAAAAAAAAATTATACCTGTAATGAGACCCTCACGTTCTCTGGTGAGTCTGGTCCTCACGATTCCCGGGTGGACACAGTTTACCGTCACGTTTGCCTCCATTTTCTGAAATTAAAAAAAAAAAAAACTAAATATAAATAAATGGGCGTTTCTAAAAGAAAAAAACAAATATCACTTTTTTTTCTCAGAATATTAACAAATAATTTTAATTTTGTCTTTAAATGATCAACCTGGAGTCTCCGAGCAAGTTCCTTAGTGTGCAGAACATTGGCGAGCTTCGAAAGCGCATACGCACGTGTCGCATCGTAATCCCTGCCGTTGATCAACATCATCACAAATTTTTATTTAATTTAATATTAACCACAAAAACTTAAATAATTAGCCATAATAATTATTTTAAGAAAAGAAAAATAAGAATTATTATTGTTAATTTTTGTGACTCACTTTTTGTTTCGGCTTATCTCGCTGAGATATCGGAGTGTATCGCCTGTAAACCAGCCGTGTACGGTGGACGAAACGTTCACGATTCGGCCTTGGATTCCCGAAACCTTCGCCGTTTCCGTCATATTCTTCAGTAACATCTTTGTCAGTAGAAAATGACCTAATAAACAATTTAAAAAATAAACAAGAGAGAAAAATGTTGAGTTAATTACTTTAATCAAACGCTAATTTCTATTTTTACTACGTTAATTAAACTAAATTAATTTAATCACCTAGATAATTAGTGACAAAGGTCATTTCGATTCCGTCTTCGGTAATTCCATGCTCGTGCGCGAACTTTCCGGCGTTATTACTGTAAAAAAAAATGAAAAATAGTGAAAATTAATTAAAACTTTTCTTTCGTTTCTTCGGTATATTTTCTGACCAGCCAAACAGAAAGTTGGACAAGAAAATCGGGAAGGTTAGTTTGTTACATGAGAAGGTTGAGAGGCAGATGGAGAGCCTCGAACTCCGTGACGAAGCGACGAACAGAGCTGAGTGAGCTGAGATCGAGAGCCAAGACCATGATCTCCGAATCCGGATACTCCGACATGATTCGGGCCTTGGCCTCCTCTGCTGCTTTAAGGCTCCGAGCCGGGAGGACAAGCCGGGCGCCACGCCGCGCCAAAACTCGAGCCGTCTCGGCGCCGATTCCTGACGTAGAACCTAAGCCAAAGCAGAAAAAGCACACCAACAAACTCATGTTTTAATCATCAGAGCATGATTACGATCATCATCGTCATCATCAATATTTAAATCCAACGGCTACGATGACCGTAGCTTCACTCACCGGTGATGATGGCCGTCACGGATCGTAGATCACTGCTCCCGGTGACCTCCTCGGCCGTCGACTTCGAGCCGTAGCCGCTCGCTCCGACTGAGCCGATCAGGTACTTCACGGACTCCAGCATTCTCTCTGTTTTTTTTTTTTTTTTTTCTTTATTTTTGTTAATAATTATCCAAATATGAATATATATATATATATACGGTGCTGTGCTTGATTTGACAAACGTTGACTCAAGAACACTAAACGAAGATTCTCATTGAAGCTACAAAGAGGAGGAGGAGAAGAAGTAGTAAAGACCAGCTGGGGAAACAGCGAAAGTCGCTGTCGTTTTTGTCAGAAGTTACTGCTCTACGACGCCGTTTTGCATTAAACGCACCGCAGCGGGCACACAGTTCTAGCTATAGGCACCTCCGCTTTGCATTAAAACTCATAAACAGAATAGAGAATAGAGAATAGAGAATAGAGAAGAGAGAGAGAGAGACAGAAAAGCTGGTTTAGTACGGTAGTGAGGGAAAAAGAAGGGGATTAGATTATATCATATATATAGTAGTGGACTGGTTTCTCTCTCTTTAGTGGAGAATCGTATTGACACAGAGAGAGAGAGAGAGGATTACATATTTGTCAGTGATTGAATACGAGATTAAAAATTTTGCATGATTGGAATTTAAATTGTTAATCAGTTTTTAATTAAAGCAACTAAAATGAATATCTGACGGGGATTCGTTTAATTTGGGGGGCCTAAGTCTTATGACGGGTCTGATTGGGAACAAGGATCGTAAATGACGGTGGGACAGTGGGTTTTCGATCATAAATTGATTTTATTTTATTTAATAGATGGTTTAAATTTATATTTAATTGGTTGGTATAATGAAATAATGATATGTATAGTGTGACACTGCCACAACAAATTACAGTCAAAACGACTCAGATTTGAGTTTGACCCGATATATTTTCACAACACAATATTTGCAACTTCAATAAAAAATTGGATCTTCAAATAATAGAAACATAAATTATTTTAATTTCATCAATTTTGTAAATTGATTAACGACAACAAATGGTGGACTAGTTAATTTTTTTGTGACTGAGAAAAAAAATAAAAAGATTCTTCAATAATGGATGAAAATTATCAACTCAACCACCGTATATATTTTTCTTTTCCCCCTCCAATCACGAATTTTCCCAATAGGGTAGAAATATTATAATGCCGGTATCTAAGTCTAATTGCATGAATGATAAATTAATTTGGTCATTTCACATACTGAGAGATCCTAATAATAAAATATGATGGGTATAATGATAAGTAGAACAACTCATTTGATATAAGGTAAAAGAATAGTATTATTAAAGGATGGATTAAGCCGGCCTCATTGGATGATTGGTGAATTATAAGTAAACCAGCAATTTTAGCGTCATCACTTGTGATTCTTATTGGACCTACCAATTAGTACAGAGAAATATCAAAACTCTAATCATCTCGCAGACGCAGTTAACAAGTATGTTCAATGGGAATCCTTAATGAGCATAAATTTGGACACATCAATAAATTAATTCGAAAAAACAATGTAAATATATTTATTCGTGATACTTTAAAATTGACCTGATTATCAATCAGACTAAATTTAGTAATTAAAATAATTATTATAACTATGAAAATCAATTACAGCTTACGTTACAGATTACGATCGTTTAATAAGTAACTATGATTCGTCCGACGGGTCTAACCGTAACAATAACAATTCTAATTTAGAACGGAACGAAAAGCGGCACATTCTTGTCTAGTAAGTTTTTTCAAGTTAGCTTAAGGTGCTGGTTGGTTGGGAACGAGTCGGCGATTAATTAAAATGCAAAAATCGAGTAGGCACGAGGGTCGAGGTGTACAGCAGTACAGCGCCAAAAATAAAAGACATAAAAATAAAATAAAAGAGAAAAAATATTGGTAGAGAGTTTGAATAAGTGGCATTAGTCAAAGGGTATTGCACGTGAGGCCTTCCAAATTTTGGTAGATCGGTCAATTCCCCGGCCTCGAATCTGGCATTTCCTCGGGATGTAAACGCCTTCGTCCCTCCCACGGTCAATCATTCTATTCAAAGCTCCATTTTCTTTTTCTTTTTTTTTTTCCATTCTTATTTATTAACATTATTTATTATCTTCTTTTTTTTTTTTCTTTTTCTCCCATGCTTTATCAATTTATTTTTTCTTTTTTAATTTAAGCTAAACCCACTTTTATATTTTTGTGGTTATATACCAATAACCAACATCACTTTCTCGAAAATAACAACTACTCCACTTCTATATATAAATATAACTACACGATTACATTTCTAGAAAGAAAAAGAGCATAACATGAAATTTTATCTTGGTATGACTTCGGAAACATTTATAAGCACAAAGTTAGTGCATTGAATTGAATTGTTAATGCAATTTTAGTATATCATAATTAAATAGCATTAGATTTACTTGGAAAATAAAGGGCACTTGGGGAGCAATGTAATATGCACAAAATTTGTGAATTTGTATTAATGCATGCAATATATGATGCTGAGATTTAATTAATTAATAACCAAAATTATTTTCGTTTATTTACTATAACTTCTTCTTACCTTTTTTTTTTCTCCTTGGAATTTTGCTTTTGTTGTTAATTTGAAAAACGTGATTGGTTTGTTTAACTTAGGTCTGCTCGTGTTTAGCATTTCTTACTTATATTTTGAGAACTATCGAATGACTGAGACGTATAGAGAAGATTGTAAGTTTGGTGGAAAAATACGTATCCTTATTTTTTTTAATCACTACGTATTCTTATTTTGTGAATTATGTATTTTATAAAAGGGCATACACTTTTCATTATTTAAATCATGTACAAAAAATTAGTGTAGAATTGAATGCATATATACACACATATGTATGGAATAAACTCTTTAGTCACAATCTGCTTTGTTTGAATATATCCTTATTAGATGGGTAGGTTACAAATTAAACAAATATATAAACTATACAATATTTCCTATCACTTTATAGTCATGGATTTAGTGATCCTAATACAATAAATGGAATTGGAGGGAGTTGTACTCTACCATCCAAGGAAGATTGCAATCATATATTATAAAACCCCCTTTTTATCATGAGTTTTGAACTTGAAAGATATAAAGGTGCTATTAATAAACTCATAATTGAGCCAAGAGAATATCATTTCTTAGGGCACGTTTAGTGTTGTGTGTGATAGTCTTGGAAAAAGAGGGGTAGGGCCCTTATATTATTAGCCAAAGGTTAGATAATAAAGAGAAAAATAAGTCACGAAATTTCAGCTTTTTGGAGCACTTGGAAAGCCCTCTCCCGTGCCCCCGTGCGGGGCCCTTGTGACATCATATTCCTTCCTCCACGACCCCATATTTTTTATAGTTAGTAGACAGTATTTGATATCATAACCATGTTGGTTTCTATCTACTGTTCCCATACAATTTGGTGATGCCACGTTGTTTTGTTTATGCTCTACACCCCTCCCTGTCTAGGAAACTTTCATCATGAATTCTTATCCATAATGCGCAAGTTAAATGATATACTAATATTTACCATTTGTTCGTCTTTATTTATACAACCTCATCTGCTATGTTAGTTTTCATCAATTAACTTATATATATATATATATGATATTATCAAACTTATTTATGCGGTACGTTTTCATTTACAGATGATATATATATATATATATATATATATATATATAACCTCTCACATATCCATCTTATGTGTATTAGAAAAATGAAATTATATGTGGAATACTTAGTATTGTTCTAAACTATACCAACGGAATTTATATCTTTTGATGAAGTCTTTTGATAAAGCATTGTGAAAATTAATGGTACGAAAATATGTTTCCTGTTTATTTTTTTTAAAAAATATAATTAAAAAATCTGTAGAGTATACCAAATATCCGCTTACCTACCTTGCCTTTTTTAACCCTAGGAAATAGAAAAGAAAAAAAAAAGAGGTAAAACTGAGTAGCAGTTTGCATGGAATACATCTCTTCTAATTCTTCCCACTTTATTTTTTCTTCCTTTTGGTCATTAATATATTTTGGCTTGGGAGAGAGGGAACGTGAGCCCGGACGGCAGTAGCGCCTTGCTTTGTTCGCATGGATTTGACTATCAAATAACATTATTATTGTTGACAATACATGCATAACACGTACATTGATCGACAACATTATATTAATTTGACAGATCTTGATTGTTTTAATAGTATATTAGTAGTTTTAAGTACTAATTTTTCTATAATCTTATTTTTCTATTTGCGCTCTTGTTTTCTTCAAACACCTTCTTATACATAGCCACCGGAGTCTCACATATGTCAGTTTTGTATCCGATTTGGCTTATACCTTGACACTTGACAGAAATTATAGTAACAAACGATCCTAAAAAATAGAATTATTAATATGGTTGGACAAGAGTTTTCTTTTAGGCTGCACATGGGGTAAAGATAAGTCATTGACCAAAACCACGGATTCTGCCAGGCAAGAACTCACGCAATAAGTACAAATGAGTTTATTCAGGTCCTCATCACCTACAAAGTACTCCAGTCTATCAATTCACAATTATTAAGAGAAAAATAAATAAAGATATATATATATATATATATTCTTTAGAAAAGCTAACTAATATGAAAAGGCGATTCATGGGTATAGAAGATTGTATTTGTAGTTGGTCGTACTCATGGAATTGTAATTTATAAGAGTAAAAGACTATGATTAGTTATACACGTGAAATCGTAATATCTATAAGAATAGAAAACGGTTATTAGTTATACTCGTAAAAATAGAAGAATGTGATTGATAAATTAAACACGTCAATATCGATAGAACTTTTGAAAGTGATCTGATCAGTAGTCCATTCAAATTATTAGATGTATATGTTCTTCTTTAATCTTCTGTTTTGTTGTCTCTACATCTTTTTTTTTGGCTGAAAAGATGGGCAAAAAGGTACTCTCCAATTAGGCTTATCCTTCTCATCCTGACACCTTGTCAATACCTAGCTAGCGCCCTTTTGCTTCCGATCTTTGCTGGCTAGCTAGACAGTGCTAGCTATCTTCCCATCTTAAAGGAAAGGACCCTTTACTTTGATCGATAATATTCGATAATAATTTTCTTCTTTGTCCCACACTCTCGCAAGACTATATAACATTAAATCTATTCTTTTAATACAAGGTTATTTTTGAACCGAAGATCAAAGAAGAGGCTATTATTAATATATGTTCGTGTTATGGCTTAAGAACATTACTCACTACTACTCTTCCGGTGAAAGCCATACAATAAATGTTAATGTGGAAATAAATGGAGTGAGAGATTACTATCCAATACTTTACTGGTTAACATTTCAAGTTTGTTTATGTGCAAATTAACCGGTATTATTCTGATATATAGTAATGCTATTCATATTTGTATATATTAATTTGTTTGGATACACTACTATATGAATTATTTTTCACGTCATTTATAGGATGACGTGGTAAAAAATCACGTCGTTCTATAAACGACGTGAAAACGAATGATATGATAGGCCACCTTAATACCACATCATTTGTATAAAAAGAGACGGGATATGCCCTAATACTTGACATTTATTTAGGTCCTATCACGTCATTTATCAGGGGGCTATCATGTCGCTCTTTAGAAAAGCGACGTGATATGTTGCCTAAATTCAGGCTATTTTAGATAGCCTCCTATGTCGCTCTCTAGAGAAGTGACGTAGAACACTATTCCAAAGGATATAAAACCCATTAGATTCATTAGAAATCAGAACCAAAATTGGCCAAAAATGGCTAAAAACAACCTACAATCAACAACTAGCAATACATGATACAAATTCCAGCAATTCAATATACAAATTATATTTTTTCACATAATTAAGTCTTATATAAAACACCTAAATTAATCCAAATCATAATTCTAGTCACCTAATTAAACTATCAAAGATTCAAAGTTAACATAAATAGGATAATAGTGTGAGTCACTCATCATGATACATACTCCATAAGCTCATCGGCCTAATTCTGTCAGACTTCATTGATATTATCCATAGTATACAAGTCTTTATTATGACACTGCAAATTTAAATATGCATAAGTTAAATTCTAATTATGTATTGATATTTAGTATATCTATACAATAAAGATACATGTTACGTTTGAAAGTTATACTGAAGTAGTAATATACTTTCATTATATTTTGCTCTTCTCTATTATTAGACCACCTTTTTCACTTTGAATACATTACCAAAGATTTATATCAAATTAAAATAGACAAGTTATGAAAATACTCCCCATATGACTAATCATATGACACTTGAAATTTTGGAGATAACCAATCTGCAACAAATGTAACCTAATCATCTAGGAATATGCTTGCAAATGATGACGAGTGAGTCAAAATTGTAGGATTCTTCTTTTTATATTTAGCATCCTCCTTTTACTTGTATATTATACATGAGGTTAAGTAGTTTTTAAATTGACGTAATTTTTTTCCCATAGATTGCATTACAAAGGATCTACATCCCTTTACTAAGATATATATACACCATAAATTATTAAAATTAATACTTACAATAACATAAAATACTTATTGTATAGAATTCAAGTCTAATTAAGTATAATATCACTTACCACAACATCATCCCAAATCTTTCTTTAAAGATTGCTCTCTACCTTGGTTTATTCAATTGTCGTGTGAAAATAGTGATCGAAACTATAGTACGAGCTAAGACATCAAAGTAAGCCTCTAGCTCGGTGTCGACATCCATAGTTAGTTATCCAAGGGCATTACATTCTATTATAAGTCGATTCCTTTTGGATCTCCTTTTGATAATTTATTTACATAATGTTGCACTTTTTCGCACCTTTTTTTTCATACGTATCCATGTGTTCTTCCTCCTCCTTTCTTCAACATGGACATCATCTTCATCATCTCTTCTTACCATCAATCTGAAAACAAAACACAATAGTTAAAAATAGACACTAAGATAAACAAAATAAATTGAATACTCATACTTATATCAAACAAACACCAATACGATAATCTAAATACCATAATCAATTCAAGCTCATATACTGTCACGACCCAAAACCTGGGCTAGTGACAGAAGGAGAATTTTACAAAGGTGGGAAATTCCTTGATTTATTTGAAAAATATCAAAAGTTCTAATTTTTTATAAAAACGGTCCATTTAAATAAAATAATCGGAATTCTATCCCATGAACCACTCCCACAGTTCGTATACACCATCAAACATGGATTGAACAATTATTTGAAAACGCGAAATTAAATATAAAACCCAGCATCATCATCATCTATAACAGAAGTCAAACACCAGAATGACATACATAAGTTTGCATACAAAATAGAAAGTAGTAATCTTGGTTCAATGCTAACACAAAATCCAAATAGTCTAAACACTACGACAATAACTCCTAGCATTACCAAGAGATGAACTGTAATCCGGATGACCTCTTACTCCTCTTGATCACCAAGATCGCACTAGACACCACCTGAGGAGGAAGGTAGGGGGTGAGCATACAATGCCCAGTAGGAAAATAGTTACCTCGAAGAAAAACAGTTCAGTAATGGAAAACTTCTGCATGGTTAGTTCAAATCCAAAACATACATACATATATATATATATATATATAATCCAAATCGGGAGTCAATATATATAAAACAATGTAATCAAAACCATCAATCCATATGCATATGACACAAATCAACCAATATCCATGAGCTCACATCCTCTCATCCATAGAAACCTAGGATGATGGCACTAAGTGTACTTAACAGTCTGCCTGATACCTAAGCCCGTACCTGGAGGGGACACCCATGTGTCGTTTACCAAACTTGGAGGGATAACCAAATTGCCTACACCTACCAAAGAGGGAGGTAATCAGAAGTAACAAGACCCCGCGCAAGTTTACGGACTTTCACCGACAGTGGGGCACACAGCGCCACACTATAAAACCCACGATGCTAATACAGTGCTCATGTATGATTCTATGACACGTGCAATATAGAACTGAAGTGTAAAACCTACTGTACTCTGGTTTTTCAGTAAAACATGCATAATAGGGTTTTATAGAAAAACGGGCAGCATAACAGCCCTATTTTTGATATACCCAAAATAACCTACGCACAGCAAACTCTTAGAGCAGTACAGTATATATCGTATAACTAGATTCCATCACATATAATTCAAATCATTAAAAATACACTTGTTCTTATATACTGCAAAAAATAAGTTTTAACTCAAAAACGATATAAAACAAAGGTAACTAAACCCCTACCTCACCAGAATAGCGACGCCATGCTATAAAGTCTTCAATGTATCGTTGACGATCGCCCGGAGGGTCGGGAACCAATTCCAAGCCCTCGAGCATCCTCTTGCGAAAAACCAAATTCTCACCGGAATTTCAATTCTACAAACGGACCTCTTCACTGAATTCCTAGCACCCAAAATAGCTAGGTTAGACATATAACTTGTCTAATTCGGGTCCGGGCCTATACCGGACTGGTGGCATGCAAAACGAGACAAAATCTTAACCGTCCGATCTCGATTTTCGTGCCGATCACCAAACCACACAATATATATATCAAATTTCTCCATTTTCCGAGTACATTCCAAAAATGAACTCAAAAACACAATCCAACAACCAGATCGAAAACTAAAATTCAAAAACTCAAAATACCCAAAAATGGCAATTTTTGATATGGACAGTATGAGGTCGAGATATATATACCTTGATGATCCTTAAGACGATACGAATCCAACGGGACTGGTTGGAGGCCGAATGGTGGTCGGAATTGTCACCGACGACCAAAAATCCGAAATGAGTCAAAATGGCTTTAATAGCTTTTTCCAGCGATATGGTGGCCGATGGCAGCTGTTGATGACCGGCGGAGATGCGCAGTAGCTCGGTGAGTGGACGCCGGTCGGTGGGCGGCCCGGATGGTGGCCAGCATGGCGGCGGCTGCCCTCCTCTTTGCTTCGGCCGAGAAAGAAGAGGGAGAGGAGAGAGAGGGATCGGGGGAGAAGAGAGAGAAGAGAGAGAGAGAAGTGAGTCAACAGGCCACGTGGCCCGTTTTGAATGAGCTGTGCAATTTTTCAAAAATTACACATAAGTCTCCAAAATTTCAAATCTCTATCAATCTAGTCCCCCAAAATTTGCAATTTAGTTTCTCTGCACAAAACCTTTGCAAATTAATCCCCACAATATTTTATCTGGAAAATTGGTAAAATATGCAAATTATCCTCGAAAATTCCGGGTTTTTACATCCTCTTCTCCTTATAAGAATTTCGTCCCGAAATTCAAAGTACAAGTCAAGGTTTACATCACAATACAACTTCTAACTGAAAGTTAAACAAATGAGGGTACTTCTCGTACATCTCCGTCTCGAGCTCCCAAATAGCCTCGTCCTCTTTATGATGTTCCCAAAGCATCTTGACAAGTGGAATCTCTCTGTTGTGAAGCACTTTCAACTCTCTAGCCAACAAACGAATAGGCTGCTCTTCATAGGACACATCTTCTTGGATCGGTACATGCACGTACTGAACAATATGAGATGGGTCTGGCATGTACTGCTTCAACATCGACACGTGAAACACATTATGCACGTGACCCAACTGTGCAGGTAGGTTCAAGCGATAAGCCACTGGTCCAATCCTCTCAATGATCTCAAAGGGACCAATATACCTCGGTGTAAGCTTACCCTTAACTCCAAATCTTGTAACACCTCGCCTTGGAGTCAGTTTCAAGAATACGGAATCACCAGTATCAAACTCTACCTCATGTCTCTTCGGGTCAGCATAACTCTTCTGGTGACTCTGAATCTCTTTGAGTCTCTCTTGGATATCCTTGATCTTCTCAGTAGTCTCCTCAATCAGTTCAGGTCCGAGAGTAACAAGCTCTTCTGGTTCTGCCCAACATAAAGGCGATCTACATGGCCTCCTATATAACACTTCATATGGAGCCACACCCACACTGGTCTGGTAACTATTATTATATGCAAATTCCATCAAAGGAAGATGATCATCCCAGTTCCCACCAAAATCCAGTATGCAATAACGTAACATGTTCTCAAGAATCTGAATGGTCCTTTCAGACTGACCGTCTGTCTCAGGATGGTGAGCTGTACTGATATCCAACTGCGTACCAAACTCTTTTTGCAAGGCTTTCCAAAACTTAGAAGTGAACCTTGGATCTCTGTCAGATACTATGCTTGAAGCACACCATACAAGCGTATGATGTTCTCCACATACAGTCTACTGAGCTTAGTAAGAGAGTAGTCCATCCGGATCGGTATAAAGTGAGAACTCTTCATTAACCGATTGACTATCACCCAAACTGCGTCGTTCTTCCTCAAGGTCTTTGGCAAATTGGTCACGAAGTCCATCGTGATCTTGTCCTACTTCTATTCTGGAATGGATAACGGCTGAAGTAATCCAGCTGGTCTCTGGTGTTCAGCCTTGACTCGCTAACAAGTCAAACACTTAGCCACAAACGTAGCTACATCCTTCTTCATCCCTTTCCACCAATACTGCCGTTTCAAGTCCCGGTACATCTTAGCACTACTTTGATGTACTACGAACCTTGATTTGTGAGTCTCTGTTAGAATAGTTTCTCGAAGATTAAGATCATTAGCTACAGCCAACTTCCCACTGAAAAGAAAAAATCCTTCTTTGTTAGTGCTCCAACCATCTAACTGTTTACCATTCTGAAGTCGGTTCCAGGTTNTTGCCACTGACTCTGCTGGACAGTCTGGAGAAGAGATGGTGAAATCACAATGTTGCTCAAGCAAGCAACACCTTAATTCTCGAAGTACTGCAAGTTGTAATCACCAATCCCAACTCAGTTTTTCCAATCTTCAAACACCAGTGCAGCTAGTGCACCACGAGGCTTCCTACTCAGTGCATGGGCTACAACATTGGCTTTACCAGGATGGTACTGTAGGTGAAGTCATAATCCTCTATATACTCAACCCATCTTCGCTGTCTCAAGTTCAAATCCTTATGGGTAAAGAGATACTTTAAACTCTTATGATCGGAGAATATGTCGAACTTTACGCCATACAAGTAATATCGCCAAATCTTCAAGGCAAAGATCACTGCTGTAAGTTCTAGATCATGGGTGGGATAGTTCCTTTCATGTGGCTTCAACTGACGAGAAGCATAAGCCACTACTCGACTATTCTGCATCAAGACACATCCCAAACCCATCTTTGAAGCATCGGTATATACCACATAAGGCTCGTTACTATCAGGAACAGTAAGAACAGGTGCGATGGTTAAACTCTGCTTCAACCTGACAAAAACTTCTTCACTTTCGTGATCCCAAACAAACTTAACGTCCTTCCTGGTCAACTTCGTCAAAGGTAAAGCAATTCTCGAGAAATCTTGCACAAAACGATAGTAGTAGCCTACCAATCCAAGGAAACTACGTACCTCCGTCACATTTCTCGGTCTTTCCTATTCCAAGATAGCTTGATCTTAGCGGGATCGACTGAATCCGTGAGAAATCATATGTCCTAAGAACTTCACTTCTGACATCCAAAAGTCACACTTCGATTTCTTGGCGTACAACTGATGATCTCTCAAGGTCTTGAGTACTATCTTCAGATGTTTAGCATGCTCTTCTCGAGTCTTGGAATATCCAGGATATCGTCAATGAACACAATCACAAAACGATCCAAAAATGGCCTGAAAATCCGATTCATGAGATCCATAAAAGCTGTGGGAGCATTCGTCAAACCAAACGGCATCACTAGAAACTCAAAGTGACCATATCGAGTTTTGAATGTTGTCTTCGGTATATCATCCTCCCTTATCTTCAACTGATGATAACTGGATCTCAGATCGATCTTAGAGAAGAATCTTGAACCACCGAGTTGGTCAAACAATCATGAACCACCGAGTTGATCAAATAACTCATCTATCCTTGGCAAAGGATACTTGTTCTTCACTATCAACTAGTTCAACTTCTGGTAATCCACACAAAGTCTCAAGGAACCATCAGCTGTCTTCGCAAACAAAATAGAAGCACCCCAAGGAGAAGTGCTACTGCGAATAAAGCCCTTGGAAAGCAGATTGTTTAACTGTTCTCTTAATTCTTCCATCTCAGCAGGTACCATGCGATAGGCCGGAATAGAAACTGGCTGAGCTCCAGGAACTAGTTCAATACAGAACTCGATCTCCCTATTAGGTGGTAATCCCGGAAGGTCTTCAGGAAATACCTTCGAATGCTTACACACCATCGGAATCTATGGGTTTTGATCGTCTATCCTTACCTTGCCATCCATAGCAAACAAGTTCTCATAACACTCAAGTTTCTTCCTTCCACCTATGCACGCTTTCAGAACAGGACTAGGCTTCAACGAACTCATCCCAGCCTGATGATAATAAGATGTCCATCACTAGGAAAAAGAGTCACCAGCTTCTTATGACAGTCCATAACGGCTCGATACTTCGATAATCAATCCATACCGAGTATCACGTCATACTGTCCTATTGGCAACATAATCAAATCAGCAAGAAGCTTCCTATCGCCAACCACAATCCGACAAAACTTACACACACTAGACACATCGGCTATTCCTCCCAAAGATGTATCCAACAATAACACATAATCCAAATTAGAAATTCTAACCCCGACAGTTGAGCAAACAATAAGGATATGAATGAGTGGGATGCACCAGTATCAAACAAAACATGTGTCCAAGAGTATGAAAGAAGGATCATACCATCAACAATACCTCGGCTGGTGCGATCCTGAGTGTCATCTACCCTAGTAAAAGCATAGGCTCGGCCAGTCACCTTTCCTTTCCCTTTGTTGCCTCTTCCCTGGCCAAGACGGCTACTGCTAGATCCTAGACCACTACTGCCAAAACCACGCCCACCCTGACTCCCTGAAGCCTGAGGAGTCTGAAAGTTCTGAGTAAAACCCTAAGGGCGGTACTAATGTTGATAAGGCTGAGGGGAAGTAAAAGCCTGCGAAGCACCCTGTGACTGTTGCGACCTTGCTTGAGTGTTCTGATAAGATGCAGAACCTGACTGGCTCCTCTGTGATCCTCCATGAGAAAGAGGAGATTTCTGTAGACGGTTGGGACACTCCTTCTTCCGATGACCCTATTGGCCACAAACAAAACATCCTCCATATGAACTACCTCTACTACCCCCAGAAGAACCACTATTATTTGAGCTCCCACTGCTCGGAGTACCCTGGGCAGACCACTGCCCCTGGTTCCTTCTGGTGGCTTTCCTGTCATTTCCTTTCCGCTGGTTCCTCCTAGAATCCAAACTTTCTTCGATGGTCTCTACCCGCTGGGCAACCACTGCAATCTCAGGAAGAGTATAGAAAGTCTGAGTGCCAATCTTGTTGAAAATTTTCCGATTCAGACGACTGAACTTAGTAACTTGGTACTTCTCACTCGTACCCAGTCCAAGAGCAACACTTGCCAACTCAGTGAACTCTATCAAGTACTCATTCACCGTTCTGTTACCTTAGGTCAAAGTCTCAAATCGGTTCACAACTTCATCCTGTTGATCCTCATTGGCATACTGAGCCTTGAAAATCCGTTCAAAGTCTTCCCAAGTCAAGCCCACTACATCTTGCATCCGTTCCACTGTTTCCCACCAACGAATGGCGCTCCCTGTCAAANAAACACAGCCCAAAACTCAACCGGAGTACCAAGGGCTCGAAAGTGCCTCTCCATTTCACGCAACCAAGCAATTGCTGTGAGAGCTTCTAGTCTACCATCAAACTGCCTTGGTTGGAGACGCATGAACTATTGGAGGTGATCAGCCTGATCCAACTGACGTTCCCTCGGAGCTGGAGGCTGATAGTCTGGATTGCTCATCTGGACAAATGTCTGCTGTATTGCCTCGATCAAATGAGTGAAATCTGGACGAGAAGGTTCGGCACCTGGCTGGTGCCTCGAAACTCTTCTGAAACAATATGCCAAACTATTTGTGAGATAATGATGCATGCTTGTCATAAAAATAACTTCAATCTAGTTTAATGGTGATACGTCCGAGCTGTTAAACTCAAAGCTCTGATGCCAAAAATTTCTGCCACGACCCAAAACCCAGGCTAGTAACAGAAGGGGAATTTCACAAAGGTGGGAAATTCCTTGATTTATTTGAGAAATGTCAAAAGTTCTAATTTTTATAAAAACGGTCCATTTAAATAAAATAATCAGAATTCCATCCCGTGAAGTACTCTCACAGTTCGTATACACCATCAAACATAGATTGAACAATTATTTGAAAATGCGAAATTAAATATAAAATCCATTATCATCATCATCCACAACAGAAGTCAAACACCAGAATGGTATATATAAGTTTGCAGACAAAATAGAAAGCAGTAATCTTAGTTAAATACTAACACAAAATCTAAATAGCTCAAAGACTACGACAACAACTCCTAGTATTACCAAGAGATGAACTGCAATCCGGATGACCTCTTACTCCTCTTGATCACCAAGATCGCACTGGACACCACCTGAGGAGAAAGATAGGGGGTGAGCATACAACGCCCAGTAGGAAAATAGTTACCTCGAAGAAAAATAGTTCAGTGATGGAAAACTCCTGCATGGTTAGTTCAAATCCAAAACATACACACACACACATATATATATATATATAATCCAAACGGGAACCAATATATATAAAACAGTGTAATCAAAACCATCAATCCATATGTACATGACACAAATCAACCCATACTCATGAGCTCACATCCTCTCATTTGTGGAAACCCAGGATGATGGCACTAAGTATACCTAATAGCCTGCCTGATACCCGGAGGGGACACCCATGTGTCGCTTACTAAACCTGGAGGGACAACCGAATTGCCTATACCTGCCAAATGGGGAGGTAATCAAAAGTAACAAGACCTCACGCAAATTTAGGACTTTCACCGACGGTGGGGCATGCAGCGCCACACTGTAAAACCCACAATACTAACACGGTGCTCATGTATGATCCTATGACACGTGCAATACAAAACTGAAGTGTAAAAACTACTGTACTCTGGTTTTTCAGTAAAACATGCATAATAGGGTTTTATAGAAAAACGGGCAGCATAACGACCCTATTTTTGATATACCCAAAATAATCTGCACACAGCAAACTCCCAGAGCAGTACAGTATATATCGTATAACCAGATTCTATCACATATAATTCAAATCATTAAAAACACACTTGTTCTTATATGCTGCATAAAATAAGTTTTAACTCAAAAATGGTATAAAACGAAGGTAACTAAACTCCTACCTCATCGGAATAGCGACACTACGCTATTGAGTCTTCAATGTGTCGTTGACGATCGCCCGGAGGGTCGGGAACCAATTCCAAGCCCTCGATCGTCCTCTAGCGAAAAACCAACTTTCTCACCGGAACTTCAATTCCACAAACGGACCTCTTCACTGAATTCTTAGCACCCAAAATAGCTAGGTTAGACATATAACTTGTCTAATTCGAGTCCGAGCCCACACCGGACCGGTGGCACGCAAAACGAGACAAAATCTTGACCGCCCGATTTCGATTTTCGTGCCGATCACCAAACCACACAATATATATATATATATATATATATCAAACTTCTCCATTTTCCAAGTACATTCCAAAAATGTACCAAAAATACAATCTAACGACCGGATCGAAAACTAAAATTCAAAAACTCAAAATACCCAAAAATGGCAATTTTTGATCCGGACAGTATGGGGTCAAGATATATATACCTCGATGATCCTTGAGACGATACAAATCCAACGGGACTAGTTGGAGGCTGAATGGTGGTCGGAATTGTCGCCGGCGACCAAAAATCCGAAATGGGTCAAAACGGCTTCAATGGCATTTTTTGGCGATTTGGTGGCCGGCGGCAGCTGCTGATGACCGGCGGAGGTGCGCGGTAGCTCGGTGAGTCGACGCCGGTCGGTGGGTGGCCCGGACGGTGGCCGGCGTGGCGGCAGCTGCCCTCCTCCTTGCTTCGGCCGAGAGAGAAGAGGGAGAGGAGAGAGAGGGATCGGGGGAGAAGAGGGAGAGAGAAGTGAGTCAACAGGCCACATGGCCTGTTTTGAATAGGCTGTACAATTTTTCAAAAATTGCACATAAGTCTTCAAAATTTCAAATCTCTATCAATCTAGTCCCCCAAAATTTACAATTTAGTCTCTCTGCACAAAACCTTTGCAAATTACTCCCCACAATATTTTATCCAGAAAATTGGTAAAATGTCCAAATTTCTCTCGAAAATTCCGAGTTTTTACGTGTACCACCATTTCTTAATTATTTTCGACGTCAATATATTAACGTAATCATACAGACATATTCATATTTAAGGTACTAATATTTCATACAAACTTTCTTCTATTAACCAAGCATCTAATTGATATAATTGTCTCTAATTTAACAATAATTAAGCAAATTATAATTGTATTAACCATATTCAAGAGTTTCAACTCAAAAATTATCAAAACCATATACTAACTAAAAAACTATTACATATTCTACTAAGTGTCAAAAGTTTATATTAATCTCCAAGTTGACAATATTCTATGACAATATAATCAAATTCATCACTAAAATTTTATTAACTATATTATAAAATATTATAAACATTACACATTACAACAAATTATAACCTAATATATATATATATATAGAACAATTTTAACATTTATTGCACAAACTTCTCTCATATAATAATTATTAGTATATAGGAACTAATTTAAAACCTAAAATTATGATTCAAACTAACTAAAAAAATAATCTAGCCTAGAAAATTTAGAAAAATAGGAAAAAAATCGAAAAAATACCTAAATTGGTCAAAATAGCTTTCTTGGAGCAAAAAATGAAGGAGAATCCACAATACTAGATCAAGAACGAATCTAATACATAAAAAAAAAAAAATCACACATTGGTCAAATTTTACAGCAGTAAGCTGAGAAAATTTAAAATCTTTCTAGAACAAAATAGAGTTAGAAACACTTACAATCCGAGAAGATAATCTAATAAAAGTACTGGGCTCGTTAAAAGGAAGAAAATGCACCCAAAATCACCCAAAATGGTCGGATTTGGACAAAAAACTTGAAAGTGGCAATGGAGGAGGCAATTTTGCGCTCTCAGGTTCTATCAAGGCTGATGAAGAATAAGTATCGGGGCCGAGCTCGGCCCCAGCATTTAAGAGGCTACAATGTCGCTTCTAGGTGGAGCGACTAGGTAGATATCTAGACGACATTCCACGTCGCTCCTTCCAAAAGCGATGTGGTATATCATATGCCATGTCATCTGTTTGAAAAGTGACGTAGTATTGACATACTACGATATTTTTCCTAACAAATGATGTGATTCAAGCGACTTTAATGTCTTTTTTTTTTTTATTAGTGATACACTTTTATTTTCTTTTTATTTTTTAAAATAAATAGAGTGGATTTTTCTCATTAAAAAAAAAAAGTATATTCACGTAAGAGTCTCAGTTAATTTTACAAGACTCACTGTTAGCTCCATTTATATGAAAGTTAAAGTCACAATTACATAACAATTAGCATTTTCCATAAACACGAATACAACAACTTTGTCCCACTACACTCCTCCATTCAAGGAAAAGGTCGGAAAAAATGGATACAATTGTGCTTGTAATACTGCAAAATGCAGGTTTTCTTTTTCTACTAAATTGCATTATATATATATATATAAATATATATGGTAAAAGCCAAATGTGTTACCTGGTAGGCTGGTACAAGCTTAAGTAAAGTTAAAAACGAATCGAACTTGATTAGGGCTATATTATATAAATATACATAATGTGTAATACTAGTGAATGGAAATATAAAAGTGCAACATAACAAGAGTACGAGACTTCCTTCCCTAGATACACCTAGTAACCAAAAGGGTTCTTCATTCATATTATGTTTGGATACACCACCATCTGATCAAACCTTGGATTTTGTATGTCATCATATTAATCACACCTTTCTTTCATCTCCCTTTTTACTAATTTTGGTTTTGGTTAGTTCGCCAACTTTATTTGACTATTCAAGATGCGCATTTGGGAGAGAGGACCAAATCCCATAAGGAGTTACATACATATATAGTATATGTATAGTATATACTATATAGGCATATATTTAATGTGAAATTTGGAGCGTCTAAGTCATTACTTTCCACTTACTCATTTCCTAATAAAAAATATAAAATATTATGTATATACTCAATTTTTGGATTTTTATGGAAAAAGCACTGATTAATTAATTAAAAGGGTGTGATTTGAATACTAGTACCATTCCTCAATGATTGCCACTCGTTCCACTTGGGAGTTCCGAATCTTGCAGGGGACCCTTTCTTCTTCTTCCCTTAAAAATAGGGTTTAACTTTTGCAATCTATTGGTCTAAATTATTATATTTGGTTTGATGATACTAATCATTTCCTCACAACCCTCTAAAATAAATATATGGGAAAAGAAAGATATGGAAAAAGGAAAATATAGTAGCCACCCCAAAATGGGCAGCGGCCTACTTGTGTCTGGCTTAACAAGAACGAAATATTATAGTGATAAAGGTAAGAGCTTTTTTTTTTTTTTTAAAAAAAGAAAAATCAACTTTCGTTTAATCTTAATGCAGCAAACCGCGTACATAACGTATTTGTTAACGAGAACACAAGTAATTCATATCAATTCAACAAGTATTAATCATATATATCAAATCAGCTTGAAATAAAGTAATGTCTAGAATATTGCTATTAATAATTATAATCATAAATAATTTGAATGGAACATGTATTTATGATCATATGTAGTTCAGGAGTTAATTAGGTAACATTCTCTTTTTCCACTGATCATCAAAATTATGGAATTAAGTTAAAGTAAATCTCAGATTTTCAGATCTCTATGCAGACTATGCACTAAGATTTTATGAACTAACTAAACAAAAGTTAGTACATCAAATAATTTTGGAAGTACTTTTTCCAATTATTAAACAAAAATATTTTTTTATAGTTACGTATATAAATAGTCATAATAAGTGGCCCAAATACATATTTCCAAATTAAAAATAAGTATTGTGGTTCACCTATTATACCTATTTATATAAAGAACATATATAGTTATATATAATAAGTGATCGTATGTTTCATTATCTTCAAACTTAACACAACCCAAATTTATTATTATTTAAAAATCTATTAGGGAGGGAGTATGTGGACAGCGAAGTGGTCCAAATGAAATGGTATCCTAACTTGGAATCAAAATTCCAAATACTGATTCCTCAAGGATCTGTGATTTTGTTGAGTAATGTGCGTGTGCGATGAGTTGTGCGTTTTGGCTTTCTCTTCTTTTTTGATTATCCCAAAAAGGACCAAATGAAAAATTGCTAATCAATCTCACAGTATTTAGCTTTTTCTTACAGAGAGTGGTCTCTATCATTAGGTTATATCCATCAACTGGCTAATATGAAAATTAAATTAGAACTACCAATTAAATTAGAACTACCTGAGTATGTGTGTGACACCAACCCACCACCCACTTCAAATTAGGCCCTAAATCTTTTTGTGATGTTAATACTTCCATACAAAGATCATTGCCACATATGAGTATCAATAGCCTACGTAACTAAATTCTACGGTGAATAATTAATCAATTATGGTTAATCTTTTCTAGTTAGGCCATTAGTTAAGATGTTGATATTTTATAATCCTATTTAGTATTGAGCAACTAACTCCACCAGCTTTGGAACATTATTATTGTGCAATGAGAGATCTCTCTCAATCAGTGCTAGCTTCTTACAAAGCATGCATATCCATCCTTTCTGTCCTAATCACCACCAACATTATTAATCTTTGATGAAAGTTGAAATCCCACCTATATGTTTGGAATATTATCATATTCTTATCACCTAGTCTGGACCATGCCATGCATTAACAATTAATAACAGCCATAATTAATTGTGGTAGTAAGTTAATGGATTATTTTGATGAGATGATATATGACTAAGGTCGATATGACAAGGACCACTAAACTATAATAACGATGTTGTTGGAGTTTTGTGTGCAACTCAAATTTGTAGTTGCTGAAAATACTCTAGCCATTTTTGGTATGTCGTATTATACTGTACTGTATTGTATTATTCTATTATAGTACTATGTTTGGTTTTGCATTTGTATTAAGATGTCGTATTAAAATGTTAATTTTGAAAAATACTATTTTCAAAAATTTACTTAGAAAAATACCATTTTCAAAAATATTTAGGAAAATACCACCTGTAAAATTATCACTTTTTAAAAATCATGTACAAAAAAAATCACTTTTGGATTCAATTTAGAAAAATACCACTTCTAAAAATTTATTTATAAAAATACCACTTTTGAAAAGAATAAAGTGATGTGAGAGAGAGAGTGATGGGAAAAAATTAAGAACAAAAAAAGGTGAGGAGAGTTAGCATTGTACAATACTACATTAAAGTTAAAATTATGTAATACAAAACTTTTATTTTATATTAAATAATACTCTCTATATTGTATTAAATTTTGATATCGTATTAAATACTACAATACAAAAGCACAATCAAAGATAATATTATGTATAATTAATACAATACAAAATCCTTATACAGTATACCGAACATGACCTAAGAAAATAAATTTAACATAAAAGACTCTAGCAGCATAAAAGTTATAGTCAGTTCTAAGCATAAATTTAGCAAGTTGCCTTGATATATTCCTTTGCACGTACCTTTCTCTCATTCTTGTTGAGATATAATATCTTCACAATATTCATATTTCAGTATTATAGTAATTGTAGATTCAACAAAACTCTTTTGAAATTAATTGAGATCTACACTATATCATAAGAAATTACATTTTTATTACACTTCTAAGATGTTAGTTATGCTTGTTCCACTGTTCAAATTGTAAAAATAAAGGCTTTAAACATCGTACTTGGAGAATCGACGCACAAGTTGTAAAAATGAAGGCTTCGAATTTTTGGTAAGAAAGAAAATAAATAGTGTGGAATTTTATTTTTGTTTGTTTGGATTTTAAAAAAAAAAGAGTTAAGAAAAATTTTACAAAGAAAATGTGGGATGTTTTGAGTAATTTTAAAGGTTAGGTTATAATAAAAAAAAATCATAATTGAAAATGAAATCTTATAGGATTTTAGGGAAAAAAAATTATGCTAAGGGATATCATACGATGCTCAATATCACATGACGTATTAGTTTATTACAGGTTGATTATTATTACACTTTAAGTGAGACTCATGTAAGATTCAATTTATTAATTATAATCGCATAATAATAAAATTACACATATATTCTTCCTTAACAATTTTTCTATCGTGATCTCCATCTCACCAGAGAGAGAGAGGTCCTTTTAATCTCCTTCTTTAGTAGAAATTTTCTAGTTTTTTTTTTTGTTTTTTCTTCTTATAATCCTTCCTTTTGTGTAAAGGTCTTATTCTATAAGTTTTTTCTTATCAGAATTTTATCTTGTCAGATTCTAGATTGTGTAGGTTTTATTTGTTTCATTTATTGTCCTATCATATTCTAGATTTATATAAATTTTGTTTATTTTATTTAGTTTTCTTTTTCGTTTTGTATTTTTCTTCTATATTTGACTTTTTTATGATCTAAATATAGAAGAAGTTCAATATAACACGGTTTACCAAGACAAAGTCTATTAAGATTAATATCTTGCTTCGAGGTGATGAAGATTTAGAATTTGTGGTATATTTGATATTTACTATCCACGTGGTAGAAACAATGCAATTGTGGGTATTGTAAACTCCTCTAACGATATATCCAGTAATACAGTTGGTTATACGAGCTCTTTGTTAAGAGATAGTGGTAGTGACTCTTGTCGTTCTATCTTTCGCTCCAGTAATGAATCGGCCCATGCACGTGCTAAGATAATTTTTTCAATATTCATGGTTTATTTTGTCATTGAAAAATTTCTTATTGTAATACTCATATTGTATCAATTGGTTTATTTTAATAATAAATTTCATTTTTATCTTAAAAAAATAATAGAATTATAACTTATATAGTGTGATAGCATTCCTCTTAGGAAAAAATTTTCCCATCTTTTTCCCCTTCGACTTTTTCTGCTAAAATCCAAGTTTCATACATAGCCTTAAGCTATATTGAAATTAAAAAGAGCGGTCACGCTTTATAGTCCAGTTATTGGTATAATCTGGCCTAAACATGAATACTTTTGACAGCATTGCCAATTGGCCATGTATATAAAGAACAATAATTTTTTTTTTACAACAATAGTGGTTACAAGCTTAATCTGGTTATTAACCACACTAATTTCTTAAAAAACAAAAAAGAAGGGGAGAGAGAGGCTACAAGATTAATCTATTAACCACACTTATTTCCAAGAAAAGAAGAGAGAGAGAGATTCAACGGCTAGCTTGCGAATCTTCCCATATTGTTCTTTATGAGAGCATTATCAATCCATCCTTAGGTCTTCTGGCCATCCAAACTCTTCCAACAATGCCAACACTACTCCATTTGACCAACCAAAACCAGTCTGCAATGTTGTAACATTAGAAGAAAAAGAAAATTTTATTAGATTTTTTATTTGGCAATAGAAAATTTTTGTTTTCTTATTCTTGAAAGTAAAATTAATGAAAGAATAAAGATGTTCTCAAGATATTGTTTGAGGAAATCTTATCGATCCATTTTACTTTTAAAAATAAAACATGGAAAAACATAAACATTGCCGGACAAGTACTAGTTTGCATGAAATAAAGCAATGATAATTACACAGGAAAAATAAAATCCTATAAAACAGTTATGATAGAGTCAGACCTGGGGCACATATTCACCACCACCTCCAAAGTCTCCACAATGTTCCACATTGTATTTCTCATGCATAGTTCCTGTACTCTTGTAGGCCACATAATTGGTTCTAATCCACCTCACAGCAATATCCTCAGCCGTTGATCTTGCTTCTTTTGATCCAGATTTTGCCAAACCTTCAATTATCATGTGTTGGATTGGAGCCCAACCATTTGGAAAGTCCCTATTTTCGTTTATATACAAGGCCATAGAAGATTATTAAAATATTAACGGTCTAATTAAGCATATTATTCCCAGAGTCATAATAATGGTCTTACCATTGTTCTCCTGAGTTTGTCAAAGATGTGGCTATCCCGGAGGCACATACCAGTCCTGAACTTTGAAGACTTCTCATGACTTTGTCCACCAGAAAACCGTCTTCATATCGAAAACAAAGTAAAAGAAAATGAAGTTAATTAAAAGGGGCATTTTCCCATATGTCTATGTAGCTCGAGAACTAAACACAACCATACCAATTACATAACACGATCAATTCTCAAATGTTTTGTTTAGTCTTCATGTTGATGAATTGGTTTAATTATGAGTCCAAAGAGAAGTAACATAAGTAACCAGGATTCAGTTTTATGCCGTGAAATCACTTCAGAGTGATGTTATACATTGCTATAATGACGCATCACGGTATATATAACAGTTGAATAAAACTAGCATATTGTCACGACCTTCGGTTAAATTCTTCCATTTCACTAAATATTCTCGATAATTAGGAACACCACGTCGGTGGATCAAGCGATCAGTCAAAATATACTCTACCTCTTTATCAAAAGAGATTACCACCGTAGTAGGAGCTCTTTTGGATTCACCCCTTGAAAGATCTCCCTCATCTCCATGGTAGGCTTTTAGCATGCTAACATGGAAGACAAGAAAAATCTTTAACTTGGCGGGGAGTTCAAGCTTGTAAGAAACCTTACCTATATGCTTGAGTACCGGAAATGGACCTTTATATTTGCACACCAACCTTTTATATACCTTTCTTAAGGTTTTGAATTGTTAGGGCAATAACTTGACAAGGACTAAATCCCCTTCTTGATACTCAACGTGCCTCCTTTTTTTATCGGCCCACTTTTTTATTCTTTTAGAAGCTTTGTTCAAGTAGGTCCTAGCCAACTTTGCTTGTTCATGTCATGTCTTAGCAAACTTGAATGCTGCAGAACTCTTTCCACCGTAACTTGTCGCTAAGACATGTGGAGTCATAGGTTGTTGACCCATGACTATCTCGAAGGGACTCTTGCCCATAGACTCGCTCCTCTGGAGGTCAAAGAAGAATTGGGCTACATCAAGTAGTTTTGCCCAATCTTTTTGATTGGCACTCACAAAGTGCCTCAAGTATAACTCCAGTAAGGCATTCACTCTTTCTGTCTGGCCATCACTTTGGGAGTGAAAACTAGTAGAAAAGTTCAAGTTTGAACCCATCAACTTGAACAATTCTGTCCAAAACCTTCCAGTGAATCGAGGATCATGATCACTTATGATGTTTGATAGGACTCCCCAAAGCTTCACGACATGCTTCATAAAGAGCCGCACGGTCTCATCGGCGAGACAATCAAGTGAAGCAAGTATAAAGGTGGCATACTTGCTGAAGCAAATAATTACCACTGTAATGTTGCCAAAGCCCTCTGACTTAGGCAAGCTAGTGATAAAATCCATGAAAACACTTTTGCACGGCCTCTCAGAAATAGGGAGAGATTCCAATAATCCGCCCAGTGATTGTTGTTCCACCTTGTTTTGTAGGCACATAAGACAAGTTTGTACATAGGCCTCGACATCATCCCTCAGTTGAGGTCAATAGTAGATAGGTTTGATAAGAGCAAGAGTGCATTTCTGACCTGGGTGACCAGTCCACAAGGAATCGTGGCACTCTTTGATAAGCTCTTATCTTAAGTTCCCCCACTTAGACATATAGAGTCAATTGCCTTCGGTATAGAGATGTCCGTTACTCAGTCAAAATTGTCTTGTCTTTCCTTCCGTTCTAGGAGCAGCAGGCTCTTTATAAGAACATTGTGTTCCAGCCTTTTCTTGATTTTTTCTATCAAGATGCTATCAGGCTTGCTTAAGGTAGCCAGCTCTGCCTTTCTGCTTTGGGCATCTGCCACCACATTGACCTTCCCAAGCTTGTAATCGAATTCTGCCAAGAAGTCTTGCCACTGAGCTTGTTTGGGACTCAACTTTTTTTGAGTTTGAAAGTAGCTCGTGGCTACGTTATCAGTCATGATCGTAAAGTGAGTACCCAATAAGTAGTGTCGCCACACTCTTAAGCAATGGATGACTGCAGTCATCTCTTTTTCTTGCACTGTGTAGTGTCTCTCGGTATCATTGAGCTTACGACTTTCATAAGCAATTGGACGCCCTTCTTGCATTAGTACTCCGCCAATAGCAAAGTCAGAGGCATCCGTATGTAGCTCATATGCCTTTGAGTGATCAGGTAAGCTGAGAACCGGCTCTTTGCTTACCGCCCTCTTTAAGTCTTCGAATGAAACTTGACACTCAAGTGTCCATTCCCAAGACTTGTTCTTCTTGAGCAGGTTAGTAAGTGGTGCTGCTCTTGCTGAGTATGACTTGATAAACCACCTATAATAGTTCACAAGTCCGAGGAAGGATCTTAACTTTGGCATCTTATTAGGAGGTTCTCACTCTCGGATAGCTTGCACTTTGGCTTCATCTATCATAAGTTTCTCATCCTTTATCTTATGCCCTAAGAACATCACTTCCTCTTGGTCGAATGAGCACTTCTCCTTCTTGATGAATAGTTGGTTTTCCGTCAAGACCTCGAACACCTTCCTCAAATGTTCTAGGTGCTCTTCAATGGTCTTGCTATAGAAAACTATATCATCAAGATAGACTACTACGAACTGATCGAGTTATAGATGGAATAACTTATTCATGAGGGTGCAAAAGGTAGCAAGTGCATTGGTAAGACTAAATGGCATGACTAAGAACTCATAAGCACCATACCTTGTCATGCACGTGGTCTTGGGCTCATCTCCCGCTGCTATGCGCACTTGGTAGTACCCCGAGCGTAGATCAAACTTTGAGAAGTATCTAGCGTTCCTAAGTTGATCGAACAAGTCGGCAATAAGCGGGATGGGGTACTTGTTCTTCACCGTCACCTTGTTAAGAGCCCGGTAATCAATGCACATCATTAGTGAGTCATCTTTCTTTTTCTGGAATAACACCGAGGCACCGAAAGGAGCTTTAGAGGGCCTGATGAAACCCACATCAAGCAACTCCTTTAGTTGTTTCCAGAGTTCCGCTAACTCTGGAGGGGCCATTCGATAGGGATTCATCGCAGGTGGCCTCATGTCTGGCTCAAGCTCGATTTTATGATCCACCTCCCTCCTAGGTGGAAGTTTCTTGGGCAAGGCGTCATACATCACATCTTAGAATTCATCCAAGACAGTTTGTACCTCCATGGGTAGGTTACCTTGAGGTTCTAACTCTTCATCATCATGTTCTTTTAGGATGGCTAAGTAACTCTCCTCCTCTCTTCTTAAGCCCTTCTTGAATTGAAGTGCAGAGAGTACTTTGTTTCCTGTTTTTGTGGACCGCTTTGTTGGTACCACACAAGCCTTTTCACCATCTATGATGCACATAGAGTTGGCAAAAGGAATAGGGAATGCCCGCACTACATTAAAGAATTCCAAACCAAGCACCACTGCGAAATCATCCATTGGCACCACTGATAAGTCAACTTGGCCAGCCCATGCACCTAAGCTAGCCTTAACATCATGAGCAACCCCATGGATGAGGCGTGCTGCTGAGTTTACTGCCTTGAAGAAGCCTCCTCGATTGGACATCGTCAAGCCCAACTGCCTAGCTTCCTCAACAGAGACGAAGTTGTGGGATGCACCCGTGTGAACCAAAGCTTTAGTGGCTTTGCCATTGATTGTTGCATCCACAAAAAGTAAGCCCTTAGCTTGTGACTTAGGGGCCGACCACAAGGCATTTAGGAGTAGCAAGGAACCAACATGTGCACCATCATCCTTTCTATCACCTCCTTCTTGGCTTAGCTCAGAGGTAATTAAGGCATTAAGAGCTTTCTTCTTGGGACACTCGTATGCCCAATGTGGCCCATCACAAAGAAAGCACTTGACTCTTGGTTTGGAGAAGTCACGATCTTCCTTCTCTTTGCCCTTGTTTTTGTGCCTATAGAAGGAACTATCTTTGTTCCATTTTTCTCCTTTTGTTTGCTCTCCCCTACTTTTTACACCACCACCTTTCTTGTCTTTGGCCTTAGAAGGGTCCTTATTGGTAGAGTAATCAATAAGGCTCTCGGCTACAGCAATAGCATCGGCCAAGTCCTGGACGCCACGGCACTTGAGCTCTAACTTAGCCCAGTTCTGAAGACCATCCATGAACAGGAATAGGGCATCTTTATCTGAAGTGTCAAGAACTTTGAGCAAGAGTATGGTAAACTCTTTCACGTAGTCTCTAATACTATCAGATTATTTGAGGTGGCGAAGACGGTCTCTTGCCTCCTCTTCGGCATTCTCGGGGAAGAATTGCCTTTTTAGCTCCCTTTTGAAGTCATCAAAGGTGGCTATAGTGTACACTCCTCGTTGCATCTCCCCGTGTCTCCGCCTCTACCATAGCATGGCAGTATCGGTTAGATACAAGGCATCATTATGAATTTTACCAGCATCGTCCATCACACTAGCGACCTCGAAGTATTGTTTGAGTCTCCATAGGAAGTTCTCAACTTCTCTAACATTGCGAGTACCATTGAAGGTCTTTGGTTTAGGTACCTCAACTTTCCTTGCCTCAATAGTTGTTATGGTAGTCACCCCCGTGGCCACCGCTTACTTGCACAAAGCAAGATCACTACCCATCTCATTTACTCTAAGTAAAACATTACTGAAATCTTTTTGGAAGATATCTCGTACCTTGGCAATCTCCGAATGAAGGGACTCAATCTCGCGCCTTAAGTCAGTCTCTAGCCCACCAAGTGCATCTTTGATGCCGCTGTGGATCTCTGCATCCTCGGTCTCCAAACCATCGCAACGGCCATCTATATCGTCTACATGCTTACCCAATGTGCCCAAGTTGGACTCTAGTCGGAACACTCTAGCCTCCAAGTTAGTCACCACGTCCCTCGACTTGCCGCGGGTAACACCCTTCTTCCCTTCATCACGCCCACGTTCAGAAGCACCAACTTCGACAGGGTCGGGAGTCGCAGCCATGCTCTATATTTAGACAATAGAACCACCAAGATACAACGAGCAACTAAAGCTCTGATACCACGATATCACGACCCTAACCTCAAACTAGACAATCGCGCGGCACTTAGCACAGTCCGTCGCACTAAGTCAACCTATCAATACTCCAGAAAGGGACTTAGAGTAAGCTTTTGAGACAAAGTGGTAAGGATGAGAGAGTTTATGTGAATGAAAGCTTTGTATTACTCTTAGAATACTTATAACTCTCACAAATGGGACTTGTGAACAAATGAACCCAATGAGTCCTTTATAGGCAAAACCTAAACCAACTAAGGGTTATGATTATGCCAAGTGGCATGATCTTACATAGGGTTTAGAATATTCTCAAACAAAGTTACAATATCTACAAAGATATTTACATAGAGAAATCTAGAACAAGCATGGTCTAGATCCTTCTAAGAGGTTCACCCACCATCTTGGCTCTTTCAAGTCATTCTAGGAGCTTCTATGACCGTTCAACCTATCTAGCACCATCCAACCTTGTCTAGAGCCTTCTAGAACTTAGTAGTGCCAACTAGAGTCTTCTAGCATGGCCAAAACCTCTTTTGATTATTCTAGAAGTGTCCACCACATTCTAGGGTCTTCCTCAATCTTTTTGGGTGAGCAGTATATATATAGAGGATCTTAGAGACATAAGTAACAACATTTGAATTTTGGGAGTCAAATGAGCAGGGCGTAACAATATACTAAAAAAAGGGGATAACCTGAGTCTCACCTCATGACTATAAGACAATTCACTACTATGTGGCATTTTTAGTGCACTGCGATAGAGACAGAGGCACATTATTCTTAGGAGGGACTTGAGCCCCACTCAGTTTTATTTTTCTTTTTAAAAAAAGCTTAATTATTCACATGTATTTATAGTTTTCTTAATTAAATTATATACAAAGTCTCCGTTCAAAAATAGAAAAAAAAATATAGAATATTCCACACATAAAATATAATTTTAGCCCTTATTAAATAAAAATCTTGGCTATGTCCTGATGCAATATATATATAGGGCACCAATCCAGTAGGTATTTTTTTTTTTACCTATGCATAGGTATCAATTTGGCCAATGAAAATTTAACATGCATATTTTTTTATTATAAAAAGTAAGAAAGAGAAAGAGCATTAATGATGCACGTCTTTTCATGCACTTTATTATAGTCATTGGATTACCATTAGATGGTGATCCAACGGCTAAAAAAAAATACTTACCCATAAGTTAAAAAAAAACATCTTTATGGATTGGCAACCATATATATATATATAACGACTTATCACCAATGACGATTAATAGCATTTTTCTCAAGTGTAACCACTTTCCTTACGGTAAAGTTGGGAGAGAAAATAATGTGACTAAAATCTATAAAAGTAGTATAAAAGATTAGGCCATTGTTAGAATTCTTGTTCTTTTCCTCTGTTGAGAGCTCTCTTTAGACCATAACGTTTCAAAGGTTTTCTGTTTCCATCAGGAAATGTGGGCCTATGTCTGCCACATGCACGATGCATCTAGGTTGTGAAAGAAGCCAATCTTCAAAGAATATCGGACTGATCACCTTCATCACCAGCTCAACTTGGGCCTGAATGTCCGAGAATGGTTTGGGCTCAAGCTAGGCCAATGGCCCAACTTTGATCAGGACACCAGACATGGATGAATATATAGGAAATACAAGTTATGCAAGATGAACATTAGTCATTACCACACAAACCTGAGTGAAACGACTCAATCCATAAGGGAACGAAGTTGGAAGCAAATATTTTCTGGTTCTGGTTCCCAGCTTCCCATGTCTGAGCTTCCTAAGTATCAAAATGGATAAAACCAGAAAAAGTAGTTAAAATCAATAGATCATAATTGAAAAAATTTCCAAATTTTCAGTTACAAAAAAGTATTACTACAAACTAGTAACACCTTGCAAGAGCTATTGCTGAGCCAGTAATCAAGCCATTGTCCCATCTCTGCATTCCAGAAAACAGATTCCATTGCCTTCTTTCTTACTAAAGAAGCCTCCGAAAACCGCTCAGAGATGATACAGTCTCCTGTAACTTTTGCTAAGAAAGCAATATTCAGCTCCATCTGACCAAGCAACAGAGGAAAGATATTAGTATGGATGAAAACGAATTTAGGCCACTTCCATAAATAACTCTGAGCCATATACCCCAAGTATGAAAGCATTTAAATCCACAGGTAAGATTGAAGTTGTCGCCAATGTAGCAAAATCTTTGTGGTCCCTGTAACAAAATAACAATGGAAGACTGAAAGTCATATATGCACACACACACACACATATATATATATATATATATATATATATATATAACGATCACTTACTGCAATGTCTCACCACTAGTGATGCATTACTATATATGCGACAGTATCTATAAAATTGGCATAGGAGAAAGAAAAATTAAAATCAATACACTACCCTTCTAAGTGCTAAGTAATTGCATCACTAATGGCAATAAAGAGTTATTTTCATGACTTAATGGTCAATACCTCATCCATCTTGTACTAAAATCCCATCCAGACTCAGCGGCTGAAGCCACTTCACGGTAAAAATGCTGCTTATCAGAAGCATTTGAGATCTTGGAAGCAGATTCTTTGTCCTAAGAGAAATTTAAAGAAAAAATTTGTAAATTGGATATATACCATTTTTATTCAACCATTAATAAATCTTGAGCTTATTCAGCTGCATAAAAAGAGTACTACACACAATGGTTGAAGACTCAGGCCTAGGTTTGTTCCACAGAGCATAATATCGACTTAAAGTATGACCACTTGCTTCAGCATCTTGAATTGTCACACTATGCATACCTTCAGCAGCAAAACATATAAAAAGTTAAAACCAACTGAAAAATGATTAAAAGGGGTTCAAAAAGATAATAGTATTTTGGATAGAAAATTTTAAAGAAAAAATGTATATTATAAGCCAAAAATACCTGAGTTCCAAAATTGATACTCTTTTATGAGAGCAGGAAGAGACTTTCGAGCCAATTCATGATCCTGAGTCCTCTTGTATATTTCACAAACCATGGCACTAAGTAAGGGAGGCTGGCTGCAAAAGTTGCCTCAAACTCGTATTGAATCTAACTATATATTAACCCAATAATAATATAGTAAAAAGCATCTGCATTGTATACTGGCAAAGATGTTTTAATAACACGTGAAGGAAGGTACGAGTATTAAATAAATTAATAGAAACACCACATGAGAGCATGTTTTTGCTTGCAAATTCAATAATTAATATCATGCAGGACCATTTCTCACATTTCACTCGACAAAAAATGACTTAAGTGGGCAATCAAAATGAATGAACAGAGTAAGCAGACAGGACAAGTAGAAAACAATGCCAAAATGACTTAGAAACTAGAAAGAGAGAGAGAAGCATGAAGCATTTTAACACACCTCCTGGTGGTGTAATAGGCCCTTGCCCCATTGAGTACGTAACCATATTCTTCTATAAGGCAAATGAGATTAGTCACAATTGCTTTTGCTGTATCATACATTTTACTTGCTAGTAACCCCCTACACAAAAACAAAACCAAAACTAATCAAGAATCTTAATAAGACCAAAAATAAAAGAAATTTCACGCTAATTATAAAATAATCCTCTAATTCTCTATTGTTTAACTATGTACTTAAAATAAAGCCAAGAACTTAATTACATGCACTACAATTACCAAAAAAAAAAAAAAAAACTACTTCTACCCTCTTTTGAGAAGAAAATGCATAAAAACACACTAAACTTTGAATTGAATGTTTTTAAAATGTGAGTAATTCTAATATGATAAGATATTCAGAAGAAACGACTTATCGTGACAACGTAATCAAAACTAACCTAATAACCCAATAAGAATCCCAATAGTAAACCTCTCTAAACCGGGAACCGGGAATCATGACCGGCTGAGGCAGAGGAAGCAGAGTATGCAACTCCGGACGGTCACGAACCTCACTGGAGACTTTCCGGCTCAAATTCTTCCAAAGGGAATGAACCTCCAATGCCCAACTCCTCACTTCTTGATTCTTCACCTTAGGCAAGAACCCTTCTGGCTCTGGGACATAATCCTCTGGCTCTGAGTACACCAAATCCTCCCCTGCACCCTCAAAGTACATCTCTAAATACTCGTTCAAATCCTCAACCGAAACCGACCCGTTTTCACCCCTAGTAAGCCGATCAAAACAGTCCTCCGCGGCCGGTAAATTATGCTTCAACGACAAATCAACGTAAAGTTTGGGGTCAAAGTTGAATTTTCCGAAAGTTTGGAGTGCGGTTTCTTGGACCCTTTCAAGAAAGCTGACCAATGGGGTTGTGGGAACCACGTGACCGGAATCAAAACTGCATGACGACGAGGCTTGTACGACATCTTTTATCGGAAAAGGATTGTCGTTTGAAGAGATTGCTAATGGTTTCTCGGAATGGGATTGATCAGGTGTTAGAGAGTGAGGATGAAGAAGAAGATTGGGAGTGGACATTTTTGAAACAAAAAATACAAAAAACAAAAAAAGAGAGAAAATAAGAAGAGAAGAAAAGGAAGAAGAGAGTGATGTGATTTGAATTTAGTTTGTAGCAATATAAAGACTCGGAAAAGTTCCTTTTCATTTTTTTTTTCTTTTTTAATTTATCTCTTTCTTTTATTCATGCATGCATTGTACATGCACAGATAAATACGTACGTGCATATTTATAAATACACACATATGTTTGATCTAATACGTACGTGCATATTATATATATATATATATATTTATATGTTTGATCTAATGATCTTGATAATAGATTGTTGAGTTTAGCATATATATGTTCTTATATCTGTAATAACATAAAAATTTCTGAATAGTGTAATGTATCCATATTAGAAAATATTAATGCATTAAGTAGTATGTATATTTTCCTAGTGATTAGGAGGATAATGGAGGCGTGGTCTAATGGTAACCCCTAGTCGGCTCATGATTAGTTAAAGACCTAAAATCCCACCTAAGGACCAACTTCTAATTTTTTTTTTATCTTTTTCTATAAAAACCTCTAACAAAAAGCGAAAGTTTAAAGAGAATAATTTAGTATGAATTCTATTGAATTGAAAAGTAGAGGGATGCTAAGAGAACTTGTGCGCACTCTCTCGTTCACTTTCACTTTCTCATTCTGTGATTGAGACCTGTCCATATTTTTTCCTTTTTTAAAAAACCAAATGATACATCTTAAACAAAAATATTACTTTTACAAAATATTACGCAATCGCCGTTCAATAGATGCATCACACTGTTTTTGCGTTATACATCAGCACGTTATACATCATTCAATAGTATTGTGATGCTTCCTTTAGAAAAAAAAAAATAATAATAATAATAATAATAATAATATTGTGATGCTATCATGCTTAGCATCAAATGGAAGATAATTATCACTTTTTTAAATGTTTAACTAAATTTTTCACTATTATTAGATTTTACAACTTTTATGAGAGAATTAATTAAAATCCATCAAGAATTCATCAAGAATCCGTTAAGAATCCATCAAGATTGTCAAGAATCCGTCAAAAATTAATCAAAAACTAGTAAAGATCATCGCTAATGTTAAGAATCTATCGTGATCGTCAGGAATTTATCAAAAATTCATTAAAAATTTGTCAAAATCTTATTGACGTCAAGAATCATTTAAGAATCTGTCAATATCGTCAAGAATTCCTCAATAATTCATCAAGAATTTATTTTTAAAAAATAATATGATAATTCATCAAGAATTTATTTTTAAAAAATAATATGATAAAAGATTTAATTAATGAGAAAAAAAATAATATACAGTAAATTTATTAAGAAAAAGATGGTAAACCTATAGCTACGAACCTATATTGTACCACTCATGTGAAACCGCGTTCTACTAATCAAAAAAGAATAATTCTCAGGAGGCGAATCTCCTTATCTTCCATTGTGATTATTATATTATATTGAGAATATATTGACATTAATATCTCCATGATTATGAAATAGAAAAAAATAAAATAAAATAAAAATCTCATATTTAAACGATGTTAATTTTTTAATTGAATTAAATAATTTATTCTTTAATTGAAACAAAATGAAAACTTAATAGTCCAAACAAAATAAAAAATAAAAAGGCAAAAGGTTGGTGAAGTTTATTATACGTACGAGATTATTTAATTGCTATAGGATGATGTGAATATATATATATATATATATATATTGAAAGGAATGTGAATATCCATTTTTTAACTAGCTAAAATAGCTAGTAATTAGCTTAAATATTACGGTGCGTTTCCCATTAATTCAAAGAATTCTTTATTAGAAGCCAATTCTTTAAGTTAAAAGACGATTGAGGTGAATAAAATGGTAATAATGAGCCAAATTCGCATTTTTAAAGCATTTTCAAGTGGATATGTTTGGTACATAACATTAAATATTAATAAAGCTGCGGACCCATAGCTTTATTAATGTGTGATTTTATTCACCACCTGTGGTATAAATAATCTAAAGAAACCTTCCTGTCAAGTCAAGGTATAAATCATCAAATATGAAACCCAGGTTTGAATAAATGTATTGAACGGACTCATCTTTTTGGGTCATATAGTAAAATGTTCGAAGTTTGGGCGGCTAGCAAGAGATTATTATGTATGGAATGGATAGTTATACCATTTAGTTTTATTTATTATTTATTCATTTTTTGATAAGTGTTGTCAGGCTTTTCAGCTCCATATTTTTCTTTTGAACTATTAATATTGCGTAAGCGTGCGTAACAATCGTTAATTCACTTCGGCAAAAATAAAAAATCAAAATCAAAATCACAAGATCCATAAATGACCAGACTTCGAGTTTGACTTTGAACTCACACTGAAATTTAAAGCTCTAATTGCAGTTATATCGTTTCAATAAATAAATATATAATGGCGGTGTGTAAACATTCCTTTATATTAATTTGTATCTTCAATTCCTAACACGTCAGCAGTCAATACTTAGGTCTTCAGGCCATCCAAACTCTTCCAACAACGCCAATACTACTCCATTTGACCACCCAAAACCAGTCTGCATTGCAAAATTTCCAAAGACATAAGTTATTCACTAGGAACCCATATCAGAAGCCATAATATATAATAAGTTCATATAAGAACAAATTATCATTTCAAGTGTAACTTTATTTTTCCAAGTATCTAGTAGCTGTTTTATAAGGAACTAAGAAAAGGGTCAGATTCCAATTAAACCATTAATTAAAATAGAAAGTCATACCTGAGGTACATATTCACCACCACCTCCAAAATGTCCACACCTTTCCACGTCGTATTTTTCATGCATAGTTCCTGTTTTCTTGAAGGTGACATAATTGGTTCTGATCCACCTCACAGCAATATCCTCTGCCACTGATCTCGCTTCTTTCGATCCTGATCTTGCCAAACCTTCAATAATCATGTGTTGGATTGGAGCCCAACCGTTTGGAAAGTCCCTGTTTGTACAAGTTTTGATTAGTTGAAACACAAGTTAAGAAGGTAAATGAGTATTGGAAACTGCAAGAAGTTTCTCCTCTTTAAGTACAATGGTTTCATGCTATTCCCTTAATTTGAAAGCTGAAATGGTCACTAACCATTGTTGTCCTGAGATGGTGAGAGATGTTGCAATACCGGCAGGATGAACCAGACCTGATTTTCGAAGACTCTTTGTGACTTTATCCACCAGAAGAGCATCTTCTTGTTGAATAAAAGAAATGTTTCAGTGTACAAAGCCTCGTAAACGTGCTCGAAGTTGTTGCCTAATCAATTAATTCCTTTAAAAATAAGAAAATAAAAAAAAGGGGGCAGAGTTTTTAAGGATATGGAGAGACCGAGTCAACGATAGATAGACCTGATTGCAGGTGCAGCCTAGCCAAAAATGTAGCAAGTAGCTTAACCGACAGTCGTACATTACTATTTATTCATACCAATACAGATGATATATCGGGCTTGTGCTGCAAATTTCGACAACTTTGGGTGTGATCATGCTTTGAAATGAAGAATTTTTTGCCAAAAAAAAGTTGGAACAAAAGAATAAAGTTAAATCTATTAGTTCTTCCTTTTCTACTGATAAGACTGTCCTATGTTCTCTCTTGCTACCAAAAATTTTTAAAGCTTCTCTATTTCCAACATGTTCAATTACCACAACTAGCCTGTAAAAGAATCCAAGAAATTTAAAAATTCAACTCAAATCACATCAAAGATGAATATCGTAATCACAAACCTGAGTAGAAAGACTTGATCCATAGGGGAATGAAGTTTGAAGCAAATGCTTTCTGATTCTGGTTCGAAGTTTTCCATGTTTGAACTCTCTAAGTGTCAAAACGGAGGAAATTAGAACCGCTGCAGATAACAGTAATGACATACAGAAACAAGTAATGTTAACGAAAGTTAGTACTACCTTGCATTGGCTATTGCTTAGCCAGTAGTCATGCCATTGTCCAGTCTGCGCATTCCAGAAAACAAATTCTATTGCTTTCTTTCTCGCTTGAGAAGTTTTCAAGAAGTGCTTAGATACGGTGTAATCTCCCGTGACTTTTGACAGGAATGAAATGTCCAGTTCTATCTGAATCAACAAATATAATAGATTTTCTCACACACCGAAAAGAAGATTTTGAGCATCTTCAACAAAAAGTTCTGAGAAATACCCCAAGTATGAATGCATTTAAATCAACTGGTAAGATTGATGTTGTAGCCAATGTTGTAAAATTGGCAGGGTTCCTGCAAAATAAAGAATAAATTCTTCAAACATTTCAATGGAGCAATTCACAGTAGGATGCCCAAGAAATAAAGGCATTAACTCAAAACAAAGTGAAGTGTACTTTACAACCTTTAAAGAGGCTTGGATCACAAGGAAACTTGCAACTCGTTTTGGAAACAACCATATAAGTTGAATCAAGGACAAGTTACAGTTGACTTGTGGTTTCAAAGTTTTCAATTGTAGTCATAGAACAATTTCATGGCTTGGCAACCTAACTCGGTCAATTTTGACATTTGACATGTTTTCTTTTCATAGATGATGTTTACAACACTTGGATGAGGATGACAAATTTTTTTGGCATAAATCAATTTTATTTTGGCTGAAGTGAGGTAGGTTAACATGTGCATAAATGTAATGGACTCACAAATATCAACAGGGAAAAAAAGAAGGTCAAGCAACTAAAGCTAAAGGAACCAAACAAACAAAATGCATACATCTGAACATAGATACATAATTTCTCATACCAAAAAGAATTCACCTCATCCATCTTGTACTAAAATCCCATCCAGACTCAGCAGTTGAAGCAACCTCGCGGTAAAAGTGCTTTTTCTCGGCCACAGATGAGATATTTGAAGCAAATTCCTTGTCCTAAGAACAGAATAATTCCATGAATTTGATACTAAACGTATTCCGCCATTTAACCATACAGCAAAACTAGTATGTGAAATGAGCTAGAGGTCAAGACCTACAAGGGTGGAAGATTCAGGCCTGGGCTTATCCCACATTGCATAATATCGAGTTAAAGTATGATTACGAGCTTGAGCATCCTGAATTGTCACTTTGTGTATTCCTAAAACAACAAAATAGAGCTTAAAACCAACTAAAGTAGAGCAAAGCAAATTAAAGGAAAAATTCTCCCTTCAATTGTAGTACCTGAAGTCCAAAACTTATGTTCTTTGATTAGAGCGGGAAGACACTCTTTAGCAAATTCTAGATCACCAGTCTTCTTGAATATTTCACGAACCATTGCGCTAAGGAGGGGAGGCTGACTGCAAAAAATAAGTGAAAATCGACACTTTCATGAAACCAAAAAAGAAAACTGCTAATCGAGTAACAGTCTGGTATTTAGTCAGGAAATCAAGCACCACCTCCTATTAGTGTAATAGGTCCTTGCACCGTTAAGGACGTGACCATATTCTTCCATAAGTGAAATAAGATTAGTCACAATTGCTTTTGCTGTATCATACATTTTACTTGCTAGCAACCCCCTGCACAACAAATACACACGAAAATAAAAAGACAAATTCAGGAAAAACTATAGATTCAAACTAAAAATTGAAACAATCCCTTTAAACCATTTGGACAAATTTGGTTTATATATGTTTTACGAAACCAATTCAAGAAAATTTGCTTTGTGTGGAATTTCAGAATTATTTATTCTTACTTTTCTAATTTCCTTTATTTATTTTTCCTCGTCTTATGGTTGTTTTGACTGGTTTGTTTTCAACAACCAGTTTTATGTTCCTTGTTTCAAGATTTGTGTTTTATTTTTTTTTTCCTATTTTTAGGATTGGAATCTCTGTTTTTCAAGGACTGGTTTTTGGTCTGTTTTTTAGAAGTTATCATTCCTTAAAGTTTCTATAAAACCTGATTGTATTTTATGTTGTGTTTTTAAGTAAAATAAGATGGTTTTTTCTCTAATTTTTTCATAGTATCAGAGCTGGAAATCTAAACTAAACTATTGAAAAAAAAATACAAAATGGCCTCAAATTCAAATTCTGAGGTAACCTCCAGAAGTCATGGTGCAAACCCACCTCTGCCCAGCAGTTCTGAAAGTGTTGTCTTGCCTATTAGTGGTCACAAACTCAACGGCCAGAACTATCTTCAATGGTCCCAGTCTGTGATGATGTTCATATGCAGAAAGGACAAAGATAATTACCTCACAGGTGTTACTGCAGTGCCACAATAGGAAGATTCGAAATACAAGGTCTGAAAATCTGAAAACAGCATTGTTATGTCATAGCTAATTAATTCCATGACTAACGATGTTGGGGAAGATTTCATGTACTATGTAACAAACAAGGAAATTTGGGATACTGTTAGAATCTCTTACTCCGACAAGGAAAATACGTCAGAACTCTTTGAAATAAAGAAGTTGATTCATGATATTCGGCAAGGTGAGTTTACTGTAACTCAGTACTTTAATACATTGAATAGATATTAGAAACAACTTGATTTATTTGAAGACTCTAAGGTGGGATGCCCAGAATGTAATGCTAAATATAAAAAAATTGTTGAAAAGGATAGAATATTCAAGTTCCTATTAGGGCTGAACAAAAATCCATATGAGGTAAGAGGAAGAACAATAACAATCAAGCCTTTGCCATCAATTCAAGAAATTTTTTCAAAAGTAAGAAGAAAAGCAAGTAGGAAGAAAGTTATGCCTGGACCACAAAATCTATCGATGCCCAACCTAAATGAGAGTTCTGCCCTTGTGACTCGAAATATCAACTTCTTAACTAATAACTGTACCCGAAAAAGAGGAAGGCCCTGGTACGAGCATTGCAAAAAACCAGGTCACACCAAACAAACATGATGGAATCTTCATAGAAAGCCACTTGATTGAAAACCATGGGAAAGTCGTAGCTATACAGCTGCTGGACAAGAACGATCAGCTGCAGAAATCAGTCCATTCAACAACGAATAACTGGAAATTCTTCAAAAAATGCTTAACCAGACCCTCAATCACTCCCAACCAGCTGTATCTCAGCCAGCTCCAATGGCAATCAATGTGAGTACTGGTTCAGTTGCACAACGAGGTAATTTTTCCACTGCCTTGAGAATTCAGTCAGAGAAAAATAACTTCTGGATAGTTGACTCAGGAGCATTAGACCACATGATGGGTAACCCATCTCTTTTCCATATTTTTACACGTTGCTCTAAAAATTTTATTGTAAAGATTGTTGATGGTTTCCTTAACCAAAGAAACTGGAACAGGTTCGGTAGTTTTATCCGAAGATCTTATTTTAAAATCAGTTCTCTTGGTTCCAAGTTTGGATTATAACTAATTGTCTGTAAGCAAAATTACAAAGGATTTAACATGTGTTACTAATTTCTTTACTACGCATTGTGAATTTCAGGACTTAAAATCAAGGAGAATGATTAGCAATGCTAAAGAATGTATGAGACTCTATCTTCTAAAGGATTCACGAAATCTTGATACACAAGCTCACAATGCAAGAGGTGTGTCAATTCTTGTTTTTCTTTCTTCTAATAAACAGAGTACAATTTTGCTTTGACACTACAGATTAGGTCACCATAATTTCTTGTACTGGAAAAAAATGTTTCCACATTTATTTGAGGATATTAATCTTAAAGTCTTGCAATGTGAAATTTGTCAACTGTCCAAACATACTAGATCCAATTACCCTATTCACATATATAAATCATCTCAACCATTTCTATCATTCACAGTGACATTTGGGGACGTTTTAGAGTCAATAATATCTCAGGAAGTAGATAACTTGTATCATTTATTGATGATCATATTAGGGTAACTTGGGTTTATCTAATGAAAGAAAATTTGAAAGTATTCAAAATTTTCATACTATAATGCACACATAGTTTCAAACAAAAATCAAAGTGTTTAGATCAGACAATACTAAAGAGTATTTTAACACCATATTTGAGAACTTTTTTGAAAACAATGGTATAATCCAACAAAGTTCATATTCTGATACTCCTCAACAAAATGGAATTGTAGAAAAGAAAAATAGGCATTTACTTGAGGTTGCTCGATCCCTTATGTTTTCAATGAATGTGCCTAAGAACTTGTGGGGAGAAGTTGTCTTAATTGCAACCTATCTAACAAACCGAGTGCCTTCACAATTCCTTAAGTTCAAAACCCATTGCCAAGTGCTGCTCTCATGTTATCCCAATACTAGAATCATTAACACCCTATTTCCAAAAATCTTCGGTTGTACTATGTTTGTACATGATCACTCCCAACATCGGAGTAAATTAGATCCTAAGGCTATTAAATGCATATTCCTTGGTTACTCTCCTAGTCAAAAAGATTATAAATGTTACTCAAACATCACTCACAAATTTTACACCACAATGGATATAACTTTTTTTGAAACAAAATCATATTTTTCAAAAATTCTCATTCAGGGGGAGAAACCAAAAGTTCAAAAATGGGAATTTTGGCAAGAACCACAAATCTCAATACTCTAAATCTCAACGCGTTAACCACCCAAGGCCAACATTATCCCCAATGAACATAATTTGTCCATCATACCCAAAAGAAATGAACCTGACACAATTAAAACCACTCCAAAAAATCCTCCACATGGCCAACACCACACACAACCTACAAATTCAGAGCTACGTGTGTACTCAAAAAAGAAAAAACCTCAAGTGAAGATAAAGTCTCATACATTGTTTAAATAGAACTAAGAATCCAACTCAGATCCACAAAGTCTAGGTAATACAACTCTTGAGTCTTCTCCTTTGTATAGCACTGATAATGATCTTGATATTCTCATTGTTCTGAGGAAGGGTGTAAGGTCTTGTACACAACATCCTATTGCCTAGTTTATCTCATATAATGATCTCTCACCAAGATTTCGTACTTTCACTACAAATATGACTATTGTAAACATCTCTAAAGATATCTATGAGGCCCTCAAAAGACCAGAGTGGAAGACAACAATTAGAGAGGAAATTAGTGCATTGAAGAAAAATAAAACTTAGGAAATCTCTGATCTTCCTCAAGGAAAATTACCAGTAGGATGCAAGTGGATCTTTAATGTCAAATACAAGCCCGACGGAACTGTTGATCATTACAAAGTAAGGTTGGTAGCCAAAAGTTTTACACATACCTATGACTTGGACTACCAGGAGACATTTGCCCCAGTTGCAAAACTAAATACTATCAGAGTTTTACTCTCATTGGTAGCAAATTGTGATTGGCCTCTTTATCAACTTAATGTGAAAAATGCATTTCTCAATGGTGATTTGCAAGACGAGGTTTATATGGAGATTCTCCCTAGATTCGAGATGCCAAGTAATTCTAACAAAGTATGTAAGCTGAGAAAATTGCTTTATGGTCTCAAACAGTCTCCAAGGACATAATTCGAAAGGTTTACAAAGATCGTCAAAGAACATGGTTACACTCAGAGGCAGGCCAATCATACTTTATTCTCTAGACGTTCACAAGAAGAAAAAATTACTATTCTTATAGTGTATGTGGACGACTTCATTTTAACTGGGGACCATTTGGAATAAATGAGCAAACTGAAAAATGTACTTGAAAAGGAATTTGAAGTAAAAGACCTAAGAAACCTAAAACATTTTCTAGGGATGGAGGTGGCTCGATGCAAGAGAGGCATCTCAATTTTTCGGCGCAAGTATATCCTGGATTTACTTAAAGAAACAGGAATATTAGGTTGCAAACCTACTACTACTTCCATAAAGTCCAACTACAAACTTAGATTAAGAAATGACTGTACTCCTGTTGATAAGGGCAGATACCAGCGTCTGGTAAGTAAACTCATCTATCTAGCCCATACACAGCCTGACATCGGATTCGTAATAAGTGTTGTTAGTCAATTTATGAACAACCCTAACAAGGAACATCTTGAAGCAGTTTATAGAATTCTCAGGTACTTGAAGATGACCCCAAAGAAGGGCTTGTTTTTCAAAAGGGAAACAATAGAGAAATTGAAATATATTCTGATGCTGACTGGACAGGATCCGTTACTGACAGGAGATCTATTACAGGATATTGCTTTGGGGGAACTTGGCAATTTGGAGGAGTAAGAAGCAATCTGTGGTTACTAGAAGCAAAGCAGAATTTGAATATCATGCTCTAGCCTTGAGCATATGTGAAGGAATGTGGCTGAATAGGTTGCTAAAGGAACTTGGAATTACGGTTACAAACTCTATGAAGGTGTTGTGCGACAATTTAGCAACAATCAGCATTGCGAAAAATCCTGTGCATCACGATCATACTAAGCATGTTGAACTTAATTGACATTTTATTAAGGAAAAGGTCAAAGAAGGGATACTTGAACTTGGTTACACCTCTACCAAATCTCAAGTTGCAGATATTCTAACTAAGTCACTGCCAAGAGAAAAATTCGAAGTCTTAATCTCCAATATAAGAATGATTGACATCTATTCCTAGCTTAAGGGGGAGTGTGTAATTTTAGAATTGTTGATTCTTACCTTTTGATTTCCTTTATTTATTTTTACTCCTAGTCTTATGGGTGTTTTGGCTGGTTTATTTTCAACAATCAGTTTTATGTTTTTTGTTTTAAGATTTGTGTTTTATTTTTCTTTTCTTGTTTTTAGGTTTGGAATCCCTGTTTTTAAGGGACTGATTTTTGGTCTGGTTTTTAGATATTATCTTTCATCTCTATAAAACATGATTGTATTTTGTGCTGTAAGTAAAATAATAAGAAGGTTTTCTCTTAATTTCTTCACTTTGTACTGATGATAATGTGGACCGGTCTTCCTAATGTTCTATAAGAAGTTATATATAAACTTTAAACTAATAGAAACCCCAATATACAACAACTTAACAAGAAAATGAGTACATTGGTAATTCAAATACTCAAAATCCACTTCTATAAACACATACTATACAAAATAAGACAACAAAACTAACCCGATTATCGAACAAGAATCCCAATACTAGACCAAATCAACAAGAAAAAGTTAAAAGACTACCTTTTGTACCCAAAAAAATACTTGAAAACCCACTTAAATAAACGCATATTATGTAAAATAAGACGACAAAACCAACCGTATTACCCAATTAGAATAAGTAACCGACCAACTTAAAAAGAAAAAGATTACTTTGTTTACAAAAATACTCGAAAACCCAATTCTATAAACACATTATGTAAAATAAGAAACAAAATTCACCTGATTTATCCAATAAAAATCCCAATAATAGACCAAATTCACAAGTAAAGAAGGCGGCTTTTTATACTAAAATACCTGAAGCCCCATTTTAATAAACACATTTTATGTTAAAATAAGAGTATCAAACTAACCTGATAACCCAATAAGAATCCCAATAATAGACCTCTCTAAACCGTGAACCGGGGATGATTACCGGGCCAGGCAGAGGAATCAGAGTATGCAACTCGGGTCTCTTTCGCACATCAGCAGAGACTTTCCTACTCAGATGCATCCAAAGGGAATGAACCTTCAATGCCCAATTCCTCACTTCTTGATTCTTCACCTTGGGGAGAAAGCCACTTGGCTTGGGGACAAAATCCTCTGGCTTAGTGTACACCAAATCATCCCCTGCACATTCAAAGTAATTCACCATATACTTGCTCAAATCCGTAACAGACACCGACCCATTTGCGGACCTCACAAGCTTATCAAAACCCAGTTCGGAATCAGACAGATTGTGCTTCAACGACAAATCGACGTAGAGTTTTGGGTCAAATTTGGGCTTTCCGAAGGTTCGGAGTGCGGTTTCCTGGACTCGTTCCAGGAAGTTGAGTAAAGGGGTTGTGGGCTTTACGGGCCCGGAATAGGAGGCGCACGGCGAAAAAGAAGCCTCAGAGATAGAAACGACTGTTAGTAATAGCGATAGGAAAAGTAGTAGTGGTGGTGGGAATGGAGTTGTACTAGTGTTACTTGGTTTGGGGAATGGAATGGAGACCTCCATTGTTGTTGGACACAGATTGAAGAATGAGGAAACGACTGGTTTAGCAAGAGGAATTAAAAATATATATATATATATATATATATGGTTATATATATATATATATATATAGCTTGACTATTTACTTTGGACCTTTCGCCATGTCTGCATGCCACGACGATAGATGCTCTGTTTTCTGAAATTTCCACTTTGTCTTTATTTCTCAAATTTTTGTTTTATTTTATTGTTATAGTATGGACTAAAGAGTAAAAAATAAAATAGAAATAAAAAATGGTGGAAGTTTCATTAATTTGTAAGCATTTAATTTGTTGAAGGGATGGATGATCATATGTCTACGTCGCTGCTCTTATCCTTATATCTAGTTTAATTAGTATTGTTATTCACTTTTAAGAGACTTCCTTCTTTCTTGCCTAAATTTCTTTTCAATGACATTAATATAGCTTATTGATTGTACGAAAAGGTGACAAATTTTCTTTAATTTTCTTGTCCTACACTCGATTCATAGAAAGGCAGGCATGTAAATTTTGGTAGTGAATCTTACATCTTTATTCATGCCCGTAACATGGCTCATATTGTACATGTGATCTTTATAAGAAATTCATTGCACTACAGATATTTACTAAAAATAGTAACTAAAAGTGGACGAATGGTCTGTTTTCATGAAAATTTAGTTTTATTCTTTGAGCAAAACTAAAGGACACATGTGGTTCTTTTTCTTATTTATTACTTTTTTTCTTTTTTTTTGGGGTTAAAAAAGAAACGTGGGGTTAATTAAAAATTAAATAAAAAAAATAAAAGAAAAAAAAGTGAAGTTCATAGCCAGATAATCACATGTTTTTTTTTTTCTTTTTTCCAAAACCTAAGAATCACATGCATTTTCATGTTTTATTGATTCATGTCCTAGTCAGACTTTAAATCACGAAAAGCCTTTGAAACAATTATATTATAGTACTTAGGTTATAATCTTTGTCAAACCTATTAGTTCACAATTATATTTTTATATGCTTATAATCTTTGTCAGATATTATAAGTTCAAACAATGCATGTGGATGATATCTGTGTTGTTCCAGTTCGTTATCTGATTGAAATAAAATTTCGAGAAGGCGTGATTTTCTTGGAAGTATATGTTATGTTATCAGTTATCACAAAGACAAGTGGCAGCGTTATCAAGTACATCCTTTCGGTGAAATAAATATAATTAAAGCTAAGTATTCGTGGACCGTTCATTCACTCTGTTTCTACCGTACAAAGAACAATAACATATTTTTGTTTTTGTCTTTTTTTTCGTCTTTTAGGTGGTTTGACGGTTTTGTCCTCGGATTACTCTATGTGGTAAGAGTGTGAGTGTAGTCTTTTCTCTTTTGAGTTTCGTTATTCGAGGGGTGTGGGTGTAGTGTTTTGTCCTTTGAGTCCGCCAATTATTGATCTGATAGGATTTTGACCATTATTATCTTTGGGTCTTTTACTCTCTTTTTGTTTGTCAACTTATCGTCTTTTTCTTTCTAATTTCGGAGCTCCTTTATCGGTTTCTTTCTCTAATTTTGTCCCTCTTAGAAAATGGGTATTCATCTTTTTTTCTGTCTCATGGTTTCTGTTTGTTCCATTTGATATGGGTTCTTTTTTTTTCCTCTTTTCACTTTCTGTTTTCTGATTTCTTTTTTGCGCCTCAATTGCTACTCTGCCATTTGGATTTGAAGTGTGGTATGTTATATGGTAACGTCCTTTCTTTTTTTTGGTATTTTTTCCGTTTGAATATAATATCTGTTCTTTGAAAATTATTTTATTTTATGTGGTGTTTGTTGTATTTGTTATTATGTATTCAGATTTTTTTTTTGTTGATTTATGAAATTGTTTATGTTTTTCCCATTTGTTATGAAAATTTTTAAATCATATTCTAGAGCATTCTCGGAATAATATGTCGATTTTTTTAAAAAAATTATGTTTAACATTTGTTAACCCTTCTCCTGTCTATTTTCACTTTAAATGAGTTGCTAGTTTGTATTAATGACCTCACGGTCGGTATTTAATGCTATATTGATATTTGATATTATTTACATTGGGAAAAAAAAGTGAAAAAGAAACGATGAATCGACTAAAAAGATCTAGGTTTCGTGTTAGTCTTTTGAGTGTGTTTTTTTTCCTTAATTCATGTATTATTAATAATTTTTTGGGGTATTGATTATTATCTCGATTTCTACTTTAGATGATCCGTCGATTTACATTTATGGGATGAGACCTGTTATTTAATTTTTTCTTGATATTTTCTTATTATTTAGAATGAAAAAAAAAAAGAGTAGAAAAGTGAAAATTTTGTGTTCAGTAAGTCTCTTAATCTTTTTTTCTTTTTTTTTAAACATTTTTTGTTTGACATTTATTGACCCTTTCCGATTTTTTAAGTATTGATTATTGCCTCCATTTTCACTTTAGACGATATGTTACTTTGCATGAGTGATCTCAGAACTATTATTTAATGTTATACTAATATTTTGTTATTATTCAGACTGGAAAAAAAAGGTAAAAAAGAAAAAGGCAAATAAATTAAAAATATCAGGAAATTGTGTTAGTGAGTTTTTCCCCCCTTAATGCATATGATATCTCTATTAAAAATTATAAAATGTTTCCATATTTCATTATAGCCTTTTATGTCTTATATTATTTTTTTATTGTTCTTTGGCCGAATATTTGTATCTAAGGTTTCTTCTTTTCTCTCTCTCTCTCTCTCTCTCTCTCTCTCTCTCTCTCTTTTTTTCTCTCTCTCTCTCTCTCTCTCTCTCTCTGTTTCTATGTGTGTATGTGTTAACTATTAGTCTTTGTTTGTTCTGTTTTCAAAGGTTGTGCAATTTTGCATTATGCAATAAACTAATTTCACCTTAGAAATAAGAATAACATTTTACCTCTTCTTTTGTCCTAGGGATGTTTTTCTATGATTACTTTGTGGGTACAATTTTTTAGTCTTTTTATCTTGGCTATTTGTGATTTGGTCAAGTTCTTTTCTATGCAAGTTTTGACTAAAGGATTGGCTTTGGTTTTTTTGATCTTTTCCTTAGCTCCTTAGTTATTATGATAGATATTATTCTATCACTGTTTAGCTCTTGGTGTTTATCTTTTGAATGTCTTTTGGTGATAATGATGGCAAATCATGTTATCATGTGGAATAACTGTTGGAATTTTATCTCTGCAAAGTGGTCCATATGTTAAAAAGTTATAAGCTTAATTAAAAGTAATAATAAAATTAATAATAATTAATGATGTGGTATAACTGCTCAATTTATGGAAAGTGAAAAATGGAAAATTGAATGAATATTTTTAATATCTAATAACTATCTATTTTCTTGATAGGAAAAAATAGATTAAAAAAAATTATAAAGAAACTGAAAAACATCAAGAAATATTCACTTTCTGTAAAATATTTGCAAAACATCAAGAAATGTTGAGAATATGTCGATATCGGTAAAAAATGAATTAAAATCGAGATATTTATGGATATTATTATGATAATATCATCGAGATTTTTGAAATTTCGACAATAACCCGGTATTAGAAGGCAATGAAGATTGAGTCAAACCGATGGAAATTTTATTTTTATGACTATTGAATCAATGAGCATAAGAACTGATCAAAGTTCATAGAGTTATGATCCTGATCAAAGTTCGTATGATTATGTTCATATTTTTATAATCCTAATAAAGTATCAAGTTTAGAACTGTAAAATAAATAATTTCTTTGGCTATAAAATATTTATTCAACTTCTTCTTCATATTATTATTAATATATTCATGTATTTCCATTAAGATTTTTCACTAAGTTAGTCAAATTCAAATTAATCAATTTATGAGTTTACTGTTATAAAAGATCAGCCAACATATATGTGGCACATAAATAACTATCTTCATAATTACTTATGTATAATAACTTGGAATATATATTATTTGGACCACTAGGGAATTTCTTTTATGATTTTCAACCTCATATAAACTCGTTTTGATATTAAATAAATTTGAAATGTGCTATATTATTATTGATTTTATTTATTTTCAATATAATTTAGAACTAGTTACAACTTGTAAGCTATTAATATGAAACATATTAAATAAAGTAGTGTGACATGTATTTTAATTTTAAAATTGTTATATGAAATGAAATTCAATCATTTTTCCACTACATATATATTTTGTTGTCATATGTATTATAAATATGATTTTTTTGAAATAAAAATTAGAATAAATTGTGCGATATCACTTCTTTTAGCATTTCCTAAAATTTCCATTGACAAATTTCAGTAATTTCTCGGAATATATTCAATATTGATATTAACTATAAAATCAAACGTCAACGTCAACACCAATATTGACATTTTAATCCTTGGGTTCAAGATCAATTTGTGCAAAAGATCTCTCATAGTTTTAGTTAGAAGAACCAACTTTACTAGCAAAGGATGATTTTGAAGAGTAAGGAAACATGTCTCATAAAGCTCTAGTTATACTCTTTAGAATTTGTATTTCTTCATATTATTAGTCAAATACAATAGTCTTGCCGATTATTAATTTGCTATATTAGGCTATTTGTATTTCGAATATTGTACTGATTAGACTATTGTTATTTATTTGTTGAATGAAAATTTCATTTTTTTTAAAAAAAATTAAAACAAAAACACAATCAAATAAAAATAGAAGTACTCAATTCTGATCTTCGATTTTTATAGTATAAGTAATTGTTATTTTTTGAGTTAGGTAGAAATAAATTTATATATCCAATCAAAAGAAAAAAAATTGCTTGAGAAACATATCTGTATTTGTATCTATTTCTTTGTTTATTACTAATTTTTAGAATTATAAAAAAATATTGGGGTGAATATGAGTAATCCAAGGAGAGATTCAACCCGATATAAATGGGGATTGGTTTGGAAACAATGACAGGGATGAGACAACAAAGCAATAAGAAAGCTCATCAGTTTTTCTTTCGTATCCGATTGATCTAACTTTAGGTCGATTTTGGGATTTAGTCATCCAACCAGCAATAATTAGATTGGTTCAAATTTTTGTTTTAAGTATGACTTAACTAATGACTTTCACTTATTATAAATTAAAAGAAAATATTTATTTGGACTCGATCCTCACCCTATTCTATTAGGGATAATAGTTTTTCACACCTACCTAGTGTGACTCAATCCGACGACCGAAATCTCATATAATGGGTACTCTTACGGATTAATTCAGATTAAGTAATCGGATTTTTTTTTTAAGGCCTATTGAGTATGAATGTCTTTTTCAATTTTTAATCCTAATCCTACAATCATATTATTTTAACCAATTTTGAAGCAATGAAAAGTAACGAAAATCGATTAACAATCAATACGAGGTCTCCTAATCCCAAATAATACAAAAAATACAACCCCATTGAAATCAATTTTTGGAGCCAAAATAAGAAAGAAAGAGAAATGGTAAAATAAGCAGCGTGATAGAATAGAAAATTAGGGCGACATGTCTCTTTACACAAACGTGTTTTCAACAATCATAACATTAGAAGAGCGTTGTTTATAATTTTTTTTTTTTTTAGAAAGGAATAAAGTTATATTGCGTTGTAAACAAGAATAGGCAAGCAAAAAATCAGAGGGAAAAGAAAACAAAATAAAAATAAAAAGTACAACAATTATTATTTATTTATATTAAAATAGAGAGCAGCACTAAATTCCAACCATTAATATTGCTCTAGTCTAATTATCAATGAATATTTTTTTAAAATTATAAAAAAGTGCTCATCAGCTTGTACTCATACGGTAAACGACACCGTCTATGGAAAATTAAAAAGCTAGAGGTAAGCCCCATAAGCTCTAACTCATATCATATTTAGTTATTTTGTTTGAGAAAGAAAGCTCATTAACGCAAGAAAAAATAACCTAAAAGCGATTGCGCCAACCTCAACCATGGGTACGAAGACGAAGCTCATCATCAATTCTGGTAAGCCTTCTCTCTAATCTCCATTTTTCGTTCTTATAAGAATAGAAATAATAGTTCTGACTATGATTATTATAATTGTAATTTGAAGAAATTGGTCCATACAATATTGTAGGTCTGGGAACTTACGCTTAGATGAGGCTTTGTGTTGTTTTGATCCTCATATTTAGGGAGCGACCTATGCCCTCCATTTTGGGTTTTTAATTATTTTGGTTGAGGATCTCTATAACAAGAACCACTATTCTACTGTTGTCTCTATCTATAAACAGATCAGATGATAATTATGGGTTGCCTTCATTTTCAACCTAATGTCTGTACGATGGCTACTGTAATCAAATCTATGTGTCGACTAGTGGCGAAAGTGAACTTGCGCTTCTCTGTTATGGCGACTCTCTCTATAGGCATGCCCTCCAACCTGATGCTTATACGCTGTGCACGAAAGGGCCCCGTGGTTGTGGCGACGGAGAAGAGGCACCCCCTGGAAGCGACTGTGGTTAATGGATTACGTGAGACTGGGGAAACTGGGGTGGCACTTAAGTAGCTTAAGAAAGTGGATTGGATGACGATAAGATGAATAAGCCCCTTTGGAGGCTGTTTTAATCCTATCATTGACAGACTCTGTAAAGAAGGAGGTGGAATGGATGAGGCCTTGAGTTTGTTTCAAGATACGATCAACCTTGGTGTTGTCCTAGATGTTGTTATTTGCACAACTTTGGTTCATGGTTTATGCGAATTTGATCGTTGGGGAGAGGAAAGAGATTCTTATAATTGATACGCTCGATGCTAGAATGGCCGATAGAAGTGTATTATATCTAATAGTTATATCTACTATTTTTTTTTTTAAGTTTGTGGATTGTGACTTGACAGTTTTTCTCTCAAATGATCCATAGAGACATAGAATCAATCAAGTATTGCCACTTGAAGAAACCGAGAGGATATTTGACGATCCAAAAAATGTGTCCTAATACTAAAACTACAACTTTATTTTTGGATTCTCTTTCTGTAAAAAGATCGATGGAGAACGCCCAAGATTTTATTGATCTAGAGATTTAACGTGATAAAGTTCTTCGTATTATATCTTATAGCACATTGATTGAAGGATATTATATTGTGAAATGGATAAGGCGAAGAAGAAGATTTTCGACCAAATGGAAGCCGATGGTGTTCTACCCAATTTTATATCTTACTACACCGTTGCAAAGGAATATGAATTTTTAATGTAGCAATTGCTTTTTTTTTTAATTTTAGTCCAAGGACATCATTAGCCCAATAAACATGTTCTTGTTGTATTGCTTTGCACTTTTTTTTATGTAATATTGAAGGCATCGATTGATGATAGGGACATGTACACTGAATAATCAATTTGTGACTATACTTTTCTGTCCTTGCATCAATCTCTTCTAAACCTTGATGCTGTTAGTTTAGTTTATTCAATTCAAGTGCTTCTGCTATTTCTGTAAAGGTGTAGAAATTCATTGCGATCTAAATCTACTGTCAATTGGGTTTTGCTGAATTGACAGACAGTGAATGAAAATTTTTTGGTTTTTGCTTTTATTATTTTTTGGGATGTAAATTACAATTCCCTCGGGTGGATAAAGAATAATTAAGTATCTACTCAATTCGACTATCTTCTTAGAATTCATGAGCTAGTTAAAACGTCATAAATAAAATAAGTAAAGGAGATGAGTAAGTATATTAAATCCTTTTGTTCATTTTCTTCCAATTTTTTTTTAATAAACATGGACAATTGGGTATTGACTAATGACTAGTAGTACTACTACATACCGCAAAACCTTTTGTTAGTTGAGAAATAATTTTGCTTTGAATTCAAGAACTTGGTTCACATTACGCTCAATTGTCTTAATTTTGAAGTTGCATATTCATGGACCCATGGAAATTAATTTTGGAAACCAAATAAGAAAAAAAATGATAAAATAAGCGAAGTGATGGAATAGAAAATTGAGAGCAATACACGTCTCTTTACACAAACATGTGTCGCAACAATCGTAACATGCATCAATCTTCTAATGTGGCCATCGACACCCTTTACCCCACGAAACAAGCACACACATGTATACAGTATATATAAAAGCCACGGATGTGGACGATATAGTCCCCTTAACGCAATTGATCACAGTCTATATTTTGAACAACACAACTGACGTATAATATAATTTTGATAAATTTCAAACAACAAAACTTAATTTTTTTTTTAAAAAAAAAAACAAGATATTTAATATAAAAATAAAATACAAATACATATGTATTAGTAAAAAATAATTATCATTAACCATAGGATATAACTCTTATTATTAATTATTATATGTAACTTGATTGATTTGGATTTTAATTGGATTTTGAATTGTTACAAAAATGTAGATTAGAGGTCAAAACATTGAAAAATTCTACATGACCTAGTTTATTTGAAAAGCACCAGATTAAATAAATCGAGTAACCCGATTAGTTACTTCAAGTGTCTCTAACAAATTCAAGTTTATTTTTAAATATAATCTAATTAATTACCTCAATTACCCCCTAAAGTGGTAAGAAGCAATGGTATTCTAAATAAACCATTAAATGTGAGTATTTTTCTAAATAAATTTAGGATTTTTTAATAATAATAATAATGGTAAACCATCTAAAATCAAATTTCAGCACATAAAATCAAATTTCCGTTTGGATTTTTGAATATGTAACGAGCCAACCTAACTAATCCAATTACCACTCCTATTTTTTTTTTCTATCCCCACTCTTTTTTCTAATTACATACCTCCATAAACTTTAAAATTTAAATATTTTCTTAACACACCCCCTCTTTAAAATCACTTATTCCAAAATTGGAAATTAACAAAAAACAAATCTAGTAAAATTTCTTTTCCCACCCACTAGTTCTAGAATCTCTAATAATTTGACAAAAACTCACTCTAAGTTCTAGGTATTTTAATATATTGTTTTTAATTAAAGGAATATATAGAACAATTTTATGATTCAAATTATCCATCAATTTTCATTATTTTGTGTTATTATTGTCTACTTATTTCTCAAAAAGAAAAAAGTTAGGTTCCTGAGTTATTTTTCATCAACATTAGATTAAAAGCTTTATAGAGAGAGAGAGAGAGGGAGTGTGTCATTTAACCAAAATCATTGCGATTTAGAATGCACGATATGTTCATCTATATAATTTCAAAAACTTAATCTAACTAAAATGAATTTAACTTTTTTAAAAGATTTTGCTTTTAATTTAAAAAAAGATAGATTTCATCAACAACGTTCAAAAGGATGTTTAAGAACTAATATTGTAATTAAAAGTAAAAATTCTAATTGTTTAATATTTATTTTGTCTATTTATATCATTTTATACATAGTTACTTTTGTTATAAATTAATTCTTATATAAGAGGTGAGAAGAGAATAAAACAAGGGGCAATAGAGCCACCCACTTTTTAATTTCATTCATCCAATTCAATACAATTTCATGTGGGTTTTTTTTCATCCTTCCCCGTGAAGTATATTGTTTGTCTCACTTTAGCCCTTGTAATATGAATCATTTTAAAAATTTCCCTTAATGTTATGTTATGTTTGAAGAATTCCCCTCAACGTTATATTATATTATGTTTTATGAATTTCCCCCAACTTTATATTATATTTTATAAATTCTCTCTCTAGTAAAACAAAAAACATATTTTAAACTTAGTAGTTAAAACTTTAAGGCAAAAAAATATACCCATTCCCTCCAATATCGCTTCAGGTGCAAATTAATTTCTCTTTCCCTCTCCACCTTTTTTTTAACTTGTATTTTTATTTATTCTCTTCGACTTAGCCTCTAACAAAAAATTATTTCGGGGAAAAAAATGTAGCGGCAGTAGAAAATTCTCTGTAAATCATTTAAAAGAAACAATTATATTTAATGCAAAAGATATTCTTCCCACCTTCTAGCATAATATTACCATTAATAAAAAGTCCAAATATTATCATTAATAAAAAAAAGCCTATAATTCATCAAATTTAACACTTATTCCATTTTTTCTTTTACTTTTTTTTTTCCTCCTTTACTCAAAATTAGGAAAAATATATATTTTAAAAAGTCTATTTCTAAGGCTCAGGTTAGGGACTTAGGGTTTTATTTTTTCTCAAGCTGAAATACAAGAGAGCACCTTTTTTTAAGTAATTTTGTTAATGATAATAATCCATTGACTTTTGTTAATAATAGTAATATTCTTTACATTTCAACTATAATTATTTTTTAAAAAGATTCAAGATGAATTTTCTACTGTAGCTATATTTTTATTTTTTAAAAATAAAAAATAAAAATTAGAGGTTGTGTCAAAGTGAAGAAATGAAAGTACAAGCCAAAAGCTTGTGTGGAGAGGCATAAAGAAATTAATTGGCGCCTAAAGCGATATTAGAGGGAAAGAGTAATTTTTTTTTTTTTGCCTTAAAATTTTAACTACTAAACTTAAAGTGTGTTTTTTATTGTGTTGAATGGGGAATTCTTAAAACATAATATAACGTCGGAGGAATTCTTAAAACATAACATAAGGTCAAGGAGAATTCTTAAAACATAATATAATATCGTGGAGAATTCTTAAAACATAACATAACATCAGGGGGAATTTTTAAAACGTTTCATAATACATGTGGCAAATGAGACAAACATTATATTTCAAGGAAAAAATGAAAAAAAAAAAAAAAAACATTTAATTTTGATATCTAGTCTTTGGCAGTTAAATTAGATTGAATTGACTTGAGACGATTCATTTACAAGTTGGAATCCCTATTCTAGCTTGTAATACCTAATGTAAAATAATAGAAATAATTCTAATTACAATAATTTTGAAAAATCCAACCTCTTACTTAGTGTTAGAGCTGTCAAACTAGGCAGGCCAACTCGTCAAAAAAAGCGGATCGAACTTGGCTCAGCCAAAATTTTAAAATGTAGTCCAACTCAACCCATAGGTATATCTGGCCTGGCCCGGCCTAGAACAGGCCAAAACGGACTGTCCCGTTTTTGGTCCAATGTTAAATTTTAAAAAAAAAATTTTTAAAATGATATTATTATTTTTATAATTATTTAAAAATATTAGAAATTTAAAATAAAATTTATGAAAAAATAAATCTTATGTTATGTTTTTTTATTGATAAAAATTTAAAAAATAATCAAATAAGCTAAACGTATATAAGTAGACTAGTTGATAGATATATTAACGTGGGTCGGGTTTTGCGGGCCGACTTACATTCTGAAGAAAAACCAAGGTACCATCCCAAGCCTACATTATGTGGATCTAAACTGGCCCATTACATATAGTAGGGGTTGGGTTGGACCTTAATCATAAACCTACAGACTCGACATAGTTCACACTAGGCCCTCATTTAAATTTATATTTATAAATATTAGAAAAAATTTATATTTAAATTTATTTCAAAAAAATTAAAAAATATATATTTTGGCAATCGAGCCGGACTAGATTGGCAGGCCTAGACATGTAGCTCAACCTAGCCTAATCTAGGATCATGCCGAGTTCAGAACTTATTGTAATGTGAGCCGAGACAGACCGACCCGTTTGGCCTAATTCATTTTGACTCCTTTACTTAGTGTCGTAAGTTATGTAAGCTGTAATCACTAAAAAATTTACTGTATTCTCTCCTTTCAACTCCAATTTGTACATGTACGCATATACTGATTCTCATTTCTTTTTCTTTTCTTTTTCTTTTTCCTACGACTTGGATTCAAACAATTCACAATTAGTAGTCGTACCGGTCGTCTAGGTACGAGAAAATCAAACGACGAAACCATGTATGTGACTTTGTGGTAAACACTCTACGACGTGTCGTTTTTTTTTTTTTTAATAAATGAAATCTAAATCTTTTTTCTTCTCCACTGAACTCAAGTTGTCGCTTACTGGATCAACTTGATTCTGTCGGATTTTCCATATATCTTATTTTTTTTTTTTTATATTTTTAATTCAATTTCAGTTAAGAGGGGAAAGAAAAAAAAAAAAAAAAGAGAGGCTTAAAGCTCCTCAGATGTCGCTTCGGTTCCACATAACCTTATCAAGGGAAAACCTTCAGCAATTGGAACGATAAGAAAAAAGTAAATTGAACGAAAACATCATCACCGGAGCTCTATTCTATGCTCTACAAGGGGTTGGTTGGCTTGGCCCCAATTTGTTAATCTTCAAGTCAGAACGAAACCCCTAACGAAATCATACCAAGAAAAAAAAGTAAGCCAATTCAATTATACAAAAGTAGAACAGAGCAAACGACGTCGTACCGCATCGTGAGGTCATCGTCCTCGGAAACTGAATCGCGGCGGCATATTTATTGCCAGGGTTGGACGAGTGTAAATGCAATTGTAATATAATAATTAGTTTTAGTGAAACGACACCGTCCACCTCTTCAAGGAAAAAGACTAAAGAATAAACGACAGCCCAGAAAATGTTATCTGGACTTATAAGTTATACCCCACCCACTCCTCACGCCTTTTTATCTATTTATTTATTTTTCATTATCATTTATTTTTTATTTTTTATTTTTTATTTTTCCCTCCTTAAACTAAAAGTAAAAAAGGGAACAGCAGGAAACGAAGGCATAGTGTTTGGCTTTTGTGTGGTTAGTATTGCATTGCAATTATGAAAACGTAAAGAACTTATTAACTTTTTTTCCACACGAGAAACAGCCGAGCCAAGCCAAGCCAAGCCCAGCCCATGACAGTACACGAAACAGAAAAACTCATTACCACAAAAGAAAAAGGAACAGAAAAACCAGTGCCCAAATCAATCTATTCCTGGATGTCTAATTCTTGTGGAAATCAGCACAATAGATTCCCCATTTGTACATTTCCCAAAACCAAAAATAGCCTTGCACCATTACATTACATTTCTCTTCTCATACCACAAATTCCTTTTTCCTTTTTTTTTTTTTTTTTTTTGGCCCAAAGTTTGTGGTATCTTTCAATTTCCCGCAAAATAACAGAAGAGAGAATTGCATTTATAAGTCTCACTATTGAATACAAGATATAAGTCTCACTATTATATACAAGTTGACTTAACTATTGCATCATTGCATCATAACCGTCCATTCATGTATTTTATATAAGCATTAGAGTGAGGCAAACTAGAACAAAAGTTGCGAGAGATGAGAGATATCTAACAAAAGCACTGCTCGTTCAAACAAGCTTTTGCAAAAATATTTAAAGATAATACCGAACTCCAAGGAAGGCATCTTATAGCATCAAGGGGCCAAGATGACACCAACCTTTTACGGTTTAATTACGAGGTGACTGCTTGAAACATATGCTAAACAAATAGCGGATCCAAATTATCCTTTTTGTTTTTGAAGTTATTTTCAAAGGTAGTAATAAAAGTAGTCTTTTCTTTTTTCAAACTTACGTTTATGTCATAATTAACCATTTTTAGCAGAACCAAGGATATAGAATACTATAAGTTATAACTCGCATCAGCAAAGCCTCTACAGAACACAACGTTAAAACAAAGCAGGTGAGCAGCAATTCACAGTTATTTCATTTATACTTTCAGAATAGGCAATCAGCTATAAATAAATACATATATATAATTTTTTTTTTAAAAAAAAAGGTAGGTTACATGAGTGAGACCACAGTGTACCATTTAACTCGCACCGAGAAAATAAACAAGCATGAGAGGAGACTAGGTCCGTTAGGGTACATTTCAGGAATACTTCCTGTAGAGGGTCAAAAGATGGTCCTACTGGCTCGAGTCATGAGGTTGAAAAGGCCCAAATCCCTACTCTTTAAGCCCTCAGCTAATAATCATATAGGAGGTCGGCTGATTACCTATACGGCTATACTATTAGTTTCCTATTTGCTATTTTTCTAGAATCTACCTTTCAATTTCATTAGGAATTTACATGTTTCCCGTATTGATTATTTTCTTGTTTCTAGCCTAGGTTAGTCTACTTTAATCCTATGTTCTCAGTTGTGATCAGTTTTTCCATATCAATAATAATATTTTCTGAGAGTTCTACAGTTCTATATTTCCAGAGAGTTTGATAGTTCCACAATTGTTCTCAAGAGTTTTTAGTTGTAATCAGTTCAGACTTCTACACTTCGCTGCATGTTAATATNAACAAAAAAATTGAAATTACTGTATCCAAAGTATTATAATTTAATTTTCTTTTTCTTTTCTAAACTTGTGTCGTCCGTTTGTCTTTTTGGCAATAAATCCTAGAAGCAGACCACTAATATGTTAGGTTCAGAAGACAACTAACCTGGAAGTCCGGATGTTAGACCAGAGAAGCAGAAGACCGCATTTGAAAGCTGAAATCCAGCTCTCCCTCTTTGACTGCAGAAGCTCAGTGGAGTCAGTCTCCAGGCCTTTACGACTTTCAACAATAATTTACTTACTTCCAAAAGGAGCACTGAAACAACCTCCAGTAACTCCTAAAGATTCCTTTAAGAGAGATCAAAATTCCTTCAACCCAGAGATAATAAAAGAAGGCACAAGAAAGTTGCTCATACAGAGCAGGAGGGCCAAAGTCACAAAGCAAAACCCAGAAGGATTTTCATGGAGATGTCTAACTCCAGTTCTTCCCAGGGGGAAATCACAGTAGAAACATCAAAAAGAGTTTTCAAGGGCAAGAGAGCACGGCTGTACATTATCAGACGTTGCATTTTCATGCTGCTATGTTGGAAGGACACCGAAGATTGATGACAATCATGGTAAAGTTAGTTTTCATGCTTTTAGAATTTCACTTCACATGACTGTAGAGATTTTTTGTTAGATGGGTTTGTAGCAAAATCCTTTTTTTTCTGGGGTTAATATTTTGGCTGTAACATTTTAAAGAAGGCAAATATAAAGCAACATCAATTATTTTCTACAATTACCTGGAGGTAAAAGTTTTCCTGAAATATTAATACCGGCTAGCTAACAAGAAGACAATATGATAGAGAAGAATGACTATGAATCGCTGCAAAAAATTTAAGCAAAGCTAAGGTAAGACCATAAAAATTCTAACTTGAATTAAATGCTAACACGAATGTCTAGTAGAAACTAGAATGAATTTGCTTAGCACAATAATATTGTGTCTTAAACCACTCTCATTGAATAAAGAATGCTAATGGCTATTAGATCTAGGACAGAGTTAACAAACACCATGAAATTTAACTTAAGCTTAAATACATTTTAGAAAACATAACTTGAAGAGGTAACAGATACTTTTAAGAGGAAGCATACCTAAAGAGGTGGGTTAAAGCTCTCCAAAGTTAATGAGAAATCATGCAAAATGTTCGGAAGTAACCCCTAAGATGAATAATGCCACAAACAAAACAAAATTCTTTTCAGGGGAAGGAAGGGGAGAAGAAAAAGGAAAATCTGGTGACCACTGTGAACTCTTGACTCCGGCTCCAAATCCACGCGTAAGAGGTAACGGCAAAACCTTTTAAACCAATGTTTATTTAGATTTTGAATATATAAGATCAGCTTCTTGACAGCTTATTGAAAGGAAAAAGCTCACAAATTTTCATGATAATCAACAGCAGAGCTTCATGATGGATAAGAACATTAGTTATCCAAACTTGATCAAGTGATATTGATAATGTGATTCTACATGGTGAATAATGTTTAAACTACTTCATATTTCTCGATATTCGTCCTCCCGCTAAACCCAACAATCCCACGAGGAACCGAACCCCAAACCTCACGGGCAGAAACCATAGGCCAAACCACTCGACCCAGCCCTAATTTATTTTTGATGACTGAAGTAGAGCATTCTCATAAACTTACCTCCAATCTAACAGACTCAAAACTGGGCACCATACACTCACAACTAACCCAAGAGACTTTTGGGTATGGAATTTTATATTCCAACAATCAACATATTCAACTTTGTGGTTAAGATTTCACACCAATAATACAAACACAATCAAATCATTAATATTTGAAGAATTTCCCAGTAACCCAACAGAATATAAATAAAATTTAATCAGCTCAAAATTAGAGGGGGAAAAAACCGAAAAGAAAAGGAAAAAAAAAATTTTATTCCACAATATGGATAACAGGTAATTCAATATTTTTCCATAGTTCATCCACAAACCATATCATATCAATTCTCAAAGACCAAAATACAAACGAACGAACCGAAACCCTAATCGAATTTTGACAAACTATTATTTTACAATATGGGGGGATATTGAAGGTGGGGAAGGGGTAAATTGGGAAATACCGAGACCAATTCAAACGGGGAGCTTGGCGACGTCGTTCTGGGACTGGGACTGGTCGGTTAGGGCTAGAGGAGGGTCCTTGGCCACAACTTGGGCATTGTCTTCGTCGTCTTCTTCTTCGTCGTCGTCGTCGTCGGTGGTGACGTTGACGCAGGAGAATCGCTCCAGGGAGGAGAAGAAGGCTGACGTCACGGTGGAGCCCACCCAGGTCGCCACCTGGTCCAGCTTCTGCCTCGACACGATGCTGCTCCCCTCTTCTTCCATTTCTCTGAGTTCGTTTTTTTTTTTTTCCCGTAAATCGAAAAAAAAATAAATTAGACCAAAATATTTGAAGCATCGAGATGGCTTGGATACTCCATATGTGATGTATGGGAGAGCTCAGTTGGAATTGTAAAACGTGTAGATAATTGCTTCCTTTTTCGTTATTTTATTTTAATTGGGGCTAATTTGAAAATTAGATTGTAACGACGGTCAATAAGACGTCTTTATCTCCACAAAAAATTAAATAAATAAGACGACTTTATCTTACCTCAAAATAAATAAATAATTAGATATTATCAACATTGTTTTTGTTATCAACGTTATTTGTAAAAATTGTAAACAAAAACAATTCTTTTAAGTTATCAAGAAAAAATTCCTTAATAGTAGGACTTTGAGGAGTTATATATGATATTTTTTAATGTAATTAATTAATTATTAATTTATATATTTGTTGGCCTATAAATGAATTAAAAATAACTATTAAATTTTGTATTTAGCAAAATTTTAATCTAATAGATTGGTCCGAGTTGAAATGGGATGATTAATTTTATTATTTAATTGAGATTATTCATTCAATATCTATTTATTATAGTTGTATGGTATGTTTTACTATAGCGGAGTTTTTACTTATCTTGTATTCTGAATATTGTCATATTGTCCTTCAGATTTAAAATTTAAAATAGATTTAAATTATTCCTTTTTTGTTTTATAAATATTTAAATTCTTTCTTAGTCAAATATTAATTTTACCACTTAATGTAACAAAATACTCTTTCAAAATTAAAAAATATTTATCTAAACATTAATTTAAAAATAAGTTAAGATTAATACAAAAATTTAAAAAGCCAAAATTATATTTTACTAAAAAATTTAAAAGCCAAAATAATATTTTGTTTTATTAATTTCTTAAATGTATATATTAATATAAGTTTAAAATCTCACTTTATAATTATATATTCGAATTTAAAAAAGATGTTTCGATGAACTCAACGGTAACCCATAGAAGGTATAAATTTATAAAATTTTTAAATTTGAACCACAATATTGATAATATTACAATATATCAAAATGCAGGAATATATTTATGTAAATATCTCTTACCTCGTGTAGTATCGCTATTTTATTGTTTTTCTTGGATGTGTACGTTACATACTTTCTTCTTACAAATTGATTGTAAGTAGATTAACCTGAGCATGTTCATGACTGATTAAATGGGACAAGAAATAGTGGAATATGGTGTTTCAAACATTTTCGGGATTATATGGGAATAGTTAAAAATCATTTTTATTTTCTTAATTAGATATTTAGCTCTGCATACATTTGTTAGTCAGATATTATTAAAACCATCTTTTATATATAATACATGTAAACTTCTAAAAATTTCAATCTTAGTTACTTACCTTTGTATCCTGACTCCGAATTTGTCAACACGTATGCATTACTAGCTAGAGTTTTGTATTTTCTTTTTTCAGATGAATTTGTTTATTAAGAAAACTTTATACGCAACAATATTTGTAGAAAATCACTCTCGACTTCATTACAATGGCTTGAACAAGGACGTATAGAAGATTTAGAAATTAGCAAAATAAGGTATAACGTTTACATTGATTAGAGAGTTAAATACAAATACACAAGTGTGTATAAAAAAAGAGATCCATTTCCTAACATAATCAAGTCAACCTCAATCATAAAATTGACAAAATATATAAATACAAATAATAAAAAAAAAGATTATACAAGGAATGTACATATAGAATATGATCATATATTTGCACTGGATAGCTTTAGTCTAGAATTGTAAATATGAGTCGAGTCAAATGGCCCAACCCGACCCAATCTACCACTTTCATGGCCTAATCTTGGACTTGGCTAGGTGAACCATTTTTTTTTTTTGAAAAATTTGAAGGAAAAAAAATAGTTTAGGAGTAGGCCGATTATGGTTTAAGGCGGACTCAGCCTGGTTCACCCTTTATTCTTAAACGCTTAGAGCCGGGCTAGGCCCCTAAAATAAAACTTCGGGCCGACCTAACCCAAATTTTCTCTCCAGCTCGTTTGGGCTAGGCCACTTAATTTATAGCTCTACTCTGATCTGAGATTCTAATTAATGAAAGAAAAAAGTAATAATAATGACGAGGTGAAATGGTTATTACTAAAATAAGAGCGTAGAAATGAACAGTTATCATGAGACGATGTTGGAGTCAGCCCAATGTTGAAAGACAACAAGGGTTGGTTACCAGAGGTGATGGTATCTTGAGTAGTTATTATCGAGAGGCAGAAGGCTACTCGCAATTGTGGCATCTAGATCGCCATGCACGTCTTTTTTATTTTTTATGTGTTCATTTGAGATCAATTCATTGAGCTATCATCGCGCACCATCTTATGATAGTGAATCAGGCGATTCTTTGAAATTGCTAATTTTTTATGATAGCTGCTTGAAATAGTTGCTCGAAACTTGAGATATGCTAATAAGAAAGAAGGCGGTTGTGGGTGGATTGATGATCAATTGATGCAAGTGGCAATGGCTATGAAAAAGTTATATCTATGGTTTTTATTTTTTATTCATAAAATTGACGAAAAATATTATTAAAAAAAAAAGATAACTTTGGGAGAAAAAAATTGGGGATTTTTTAGGCAAAAAAGAATTAGATACACCACGAAAACGAGGAGGCTCTTGACACTAGAAATTAGAAAAATATGGTACAATATTTTCATTAACTAAATAAAGAATATGCACAGAAATACACATATATAGAAACGAGTGATATTTCAATGATTACTATAATATTTATCTATCGATGATTACTATTGTTTTAGCCGTTTAATCTTCATCAAATGATTCTAATTGATTGGGTAGTTGGCCAACAAAATTTAAGCTAATTAATTAGCTTTGAACTTATAAACCTCGTTAAATACATTTTGGATGGGTAACTTATTGTGACATGTTGACATATCATCTTTTTAATATTTTTTATATTCATTCTAATAGAATTTTAATTCAAGATTCATTCCATGATTCGTTCCTATTTCGGATTCTCATTCTCATTCCCTAATTATAAATCCGAAATTAGAAAAAAGAAAAAAACAGTTTATATTCCCTAAGTCAACTATAACATTATATCATTAATTACTTATATTTTACCACTTTCTAATAATCTTTCACTAATCAGAAATGAAAGAAAATATGAAAATCATAATTTTGCCTATTAAATCACGGATTAATTTTCTTTATTTTTTTAGATTTATTATTTAAAAATAAACTCTTCTAAATTTTGCTAAATTCATGGAAAAATATATCATTATGAATATTTCACCAATCAAAAATAAAAAAAATGGTTTATTATCTCGTATAAGGATTTTATTCAGTTGACAAGATTAATTGAATTCAAATGTCTATTGGTTTGTTCGGGTTTGTTTTCACATAATTTTCATGTCTATTTTTTTTTAATTCGTTTCCTGTGGTTGGAAAAATCTGGCGTTTGTTCAGTTCTATTTTTCAGAGTTTATTTTCACAGATATTATGTTTAAAGAGCTTCAAAGCTAAGGGACAGTGGGAAGAGATTCGCTCTTTTCGTTAAATCCAGAGTTACGGTATTAATATTCATTTACAAGACTCTGTTGATTTTTTTTTTTTTTGGAGATGAAATCCTTAATAAAATATGATGTTGCATGGTATTATATGTTGGACAAGGGTTATTAAAGATGGAAGAATTTTATCCATTCTTTGGCGGAGAACTTACCATACCAGAAAAAAAAAAAAAAAAAAAAAAAGAAGAAGAAATTTCATTTTTGTTTAAGATAATTCGACTATTGTTACTACTATAATAAACAAGTAAGATCGGAAGGATTTTATGATTTGCCTAGCTAATAGATAAACATAAAGGAAGATAATTAGGCATACTTTGAAGGGAATCGAAAAGGAGAAAAAAAAAAAGAAAGTCCCAAGTTTCACTCGTATTGTGCTACAAGATTACAATGGATTATCTTTTCCGTATATTATTTCACATCTTAAATAAAAAGAATTATCACAGAATGAAAATAGGACCCAAAAAAACAAATAATCTCGTGTACTTGTCAATAATAATAATAATAATGCAAAAGGAATCAATTTGCATTAGTAGATATTCCTCTATCAGGGGCTCTTCTCTCTCCTATATATGGATTTTATTTTTGCTTTGTTTTTTCCAATTTATAGATTTCAAGATGCAAGATACAATATTTTATAAATAAAAAATATATATTTATGCATGAGCATCTAATATAATAGGGATATTATCATTTTTATACCTGTATTTTGACACTTTGTTCAGTTTATACCTTCTATTTTGGTTATTATCAATATTGACCCTTAGATTTAATATTTGTTACAAATTTATATCCTGACACTAATTTAGAGTAGTTAATTTACCAAGATGATTTAATAAACTTATTCTCGAATCAATTTTTATATAGTTTATTTTCAATTTTTTAAACGGCAACTTAGTAAATTAACTGCTCTAAATTAGTGTCGGGATATAAATTTGTAACAGATTTCAAATCTAAAGGTCAATGTTGATAATAACCAAAACAGAAGGTATAATTTGAACAAAATATCAAAATACAGGTATAAAAATGATAATATCCCAATATAAAATAATAGTTAATGAATACTACACATACTATATATATAGTTTAAAAAGTCTAAAATATTCGTATCCTCTTTGTTATAATATCATAAAAACGTTGTAATTTGGCTAGTTATAAATGTATTTACTGTGGATTTATTGACCACATTGAGAGTGGTGGGAGAAAAATGATAAACTCGAATACAAGAATCCGGTACGTGAATTTATTACAACTTTTATTGATCTCATTGAAAGTGATAATGCATAAGAGAAATGTAATTGGACCAGATATACGAATTGCTATAGGCGTAGAAATGCTGAAGAGAATTCATGATAGGAAACATGACAAAAAAGTTACTTCATCAAGAGAAATAAAAGTTGAGGACCAGTCATGAAAATAAGCCAAACATTTGTATTTTAATTTTTTTTTTTTTTTGAGTAAGCCTTGTAATTAAAATTTCAAATTATGAAACTTTCAAACCAATAATTCAAGTTATAAACAAACGAAAAATTCAAGTTATAAATAAATTTATTGTTTGATTCTTTAATTAGACTAATTTTAATCAAATAAACACAAAAATTCGATAAAAACAATATTAGAACTAATCAATAAATAAAAATAATGGAAATCTTTCTGGGATAAAGAATAAGAAAGGACAAGAGATAGTGGCTAATAAAGGATTTTTTTTGGATGCTACACTCATGTTTTATCAACTTCGTCAGGTTTACCGGATTGAGAAGAATTAAATTAAGAAACGCCCTAGCTTTCCATCAATGGCCGCCATTCAAATCAAAGACTTGTGCATTTTATGGTTGCATTTGATTAATTCTCTGATGGGGGTGCCTTTTCAACAAAAATAAGGAAAATTACACTCCAAGGCATTAATAGACACAATTTTTATAACGTGCAATTTCAAAAACTAGAAAATTAAATGTGACAATCCAAAAAAAATAGGGAATTTAATAAAATAAAAAGAAAACTAAATTCAGGACATTACTAAATCTGGGATTTCATTCCCTATATTTATTGTAAGGGTAAAAAAAAAATTCTTTTAAATTAATAATAAATGATAACCTGTTGTTAAACTTGCTATAGCAAGTAATTTCTAACACAAATTTTTGTGATAACCATAACCATCTAAACCTTATCCATATAAATACAAAGAAGATATTAATTTCATAATCTAATCAAATCAACCTAGATCAAGGAATGAACAGAACATACAGATACACATAAATGGAAAATAAACTATTCAAGGAATGTACATGTACAATATGGCCACATGTGGAATACGATCGCGTTTTATTCATATGATGAAGGCGATTCAACTATGTTCATGTGATATCACTTTAATAGTTGACATGATCATGTATGATGTATGTGGCTAAGGTGGAACCAAGATCTTAATTTAGAAGGGTATAAGATAGATGTTGAATAAAATAAAAGTTTCTTGAAATTCCGCATTTTTCCAAGCCCAGAAAATAGGCAGAATTCTAGGATTCTGTCTTGAGGCAAATACTTTTATGCAGACAAATACTTTTATGCATATTTCTTTCGATTGATCTATAGCATACCCTATGCTCGTAAGATCATATATACTGGCTAATGATCTGCCCGATGCTGCATCATAGGCACATTGGGAATGTAGTTATATAGATAATTGTAAACCATATACATATAAAATGATAACAATGGAATGCCAATCTTGGGCTTTATTTGTAAAGTTTCTATTCCTTAGTAATCAAAACCAAAATTTTTATGAAGTAGACCATGTTTGGTTAACCAAATAGATAAACAATCTCTTGAAATTAGTGGGAGAAGCTCTTTTATGTAAATATTTTCATACTAATAAAATAAAGTATTCCTTAATTAATTACTTATGTATAATGTTATTCGAATAAAGATCTATTTAATTGTATAAATATGTATTTTTATAATTACGATGTAGATTAAAAAAAATATGGATATAAATTATTTAAAAATAATCAATCGTGGTTTGCAGTAATATAAATAAGATTGGGCACTTTTTTATATATTGTAGTAGACTTTAGAAAAGTTTGACTTATCTTGATTAGCTTAAGTCAATTAGTGTAATGAGACTTACACTGAATTAGAACATAAATAAAATTTTATGGACGATGTCAATGGAAAAAAAAAATTCTATTGACATAGACAGTGATTAATTTTACTTTTAATCTTAAGTTAACTATGATTATGTATTCACAAATATGGTTTAATTTAAATTGTAAATGAGTGAGATCAATTGAGATCGATATTCTCTATTGTTTGGTCACACATATTTGTTAAATTATATGATTACAGTTAACAATATAGAATTTGGTAAAACAACATCTCTTGGTGGATTTCAGTACTTTATCATAAGTTTTAAATCTAAGCATGTCAATATTAATTTAGTTAGTAAGATATTGACTAATGGTTATTAAAGAAATCAGTAAGAACTAAGAAATATGTGATTATGTTTTTATAATGTTATACAAAAGTGTAATTAGCAAAGAATTATTGTGTCATGTGGTGTACTTCAAAAGGTAATTATAGACCGTTGGAGTGTAATTTCAATATTTTAGTAGAATAAATATGAAATTATTTAGGAGCTAACTATGCATATCCTATAAGATCGTTATACTAGCTTGCGTCAATAGTCACATTATCACTGAACTAGACCAATTTAAATGGAAAATGGAGAAAGAGTATTTATAAAAAATGACCTTTTTATATGATCAAGTTAAAAAATGGCATTTTACACCTATTTAATAAATGACCATTTTATATGGTCGTTTTCTATTTGATCTACATTTTATGAGGTGAATCAATTTTTTAAAAAAAATAAATCAATATATTTTGATATACTGAATAGAAAAAATGACTATTTTTAAATAATTTTCAAAATTCAGCCATTTTTTAACGGCGTTTGAAAAACAATCATTTTGTAAACTATGATCGTGAATTCGACTATTTGACTAAAAAGCCTTTGGATAAATTGGACTGCAAAGTGGGCTACTCGCCTGGTCTTAGGCATGAAGCAGAGTTGGAATGAGAGGATTGTCTCAATTTTGGTAACTTCTAAATAAATTGACAAATATGAATATAAAAGGTTTCATTCTTTGGAATATGCTAGTGTTGATTGGGGTCTAATAACCTGGATATTATTAGTAACTCATTCTAATTATTATTATTAATTGGATGTTAATAAATCAAATAAAAATTGACAAAGGGATAATTGACTGATTGCTGAAACTGAAAAAGCAATAATAGATAGTTAAATATTACAATAGGTGGAAATGAGTAACAGAAAATCTAAAAATAAAATTTACTGTCATTGGCTGAATTTGGCCAATGATTGGAAGGCCACACACCACGATCACAGTGACTGTAGACATGTGGCACTAATGGGATGTTACTTGTTTATATTTTGCTTCCTATTATATGTATATAGAAGACTCTAGACACATATAATACAAGTGATAAAATATATTAAAATTCACAAAGATAAGTAAAGAGTCAATTTTCTGTTATTAGATTTCTTTATAAACTAAGCATAGTCACTAAGTTGATCTTTTTCTTCATATTATATAGTCACTAACTGTACACAATAATAGACCGGAAGATCAATTTGGGGTTGAAATCATTCACTTTTTCATCCAGTGTCTACAAGAGGTATGATTTTCTACATATATTTCTAATATATTGTTATAAGATTAATATGCTCCTGGTTATTTTTTCTGTTTGTATTGTTTAATTGAAAAACTGCTACTAGATTTTTCATGAAAATAAATTTTAAAATACTATCAACTACTATTTTTCTATAGTTTTTCCAATACAATCGTGCATCTTTTTTTTCTTTTTTTCTCTTTTCTAAATTTTTATTTGTATTTGATTTGTTAGAAGATAAGTATTTCACATTTAACATAAAAATTTCTAAAGATTGTTTCGCGCTGTTTACTATTCTATACCTTTACTAAAGATATTCTCTAATTCACTAATTATTGAGAAGATATTACAAAATATCATTTTTAAATAAATTTATAAGTAGAATACAATTGAGTCAACAAGTTTTCATAGTATTATGAAATTGTTGCATTATAATCTCATCATCAGTAACATAAAAAACTTCTTATCAATATATACGTACAAACTCTCTTTCACCTAAAATTATTTAGGTTATAATATATATAAATAAGATACATTTTAGAATTTCATAATCTCATAACTGTTGTTTGTTTTTTATTTATTTTTCTAGTCTAATTAACTTTATAACATATGGATATATATATATATGGGTACCAATCTAATAGGTTTTTTTTTTTTTTTACCTATACATATGTATCGTTTTGGCCAATTAAAATTTATTTTGCATATGTTTTAATAATAAAAAATAAGATAGAGAAATAGCATTAATAATACACAACTTTTCATGCACATCATTATAGTCGTTGGATCACTACTAATGACTTTTCATGCACATCATTATAGTCGTTGGATCACTACTAATGATGATCCAACGGTTAACTATTGGATTGACAATCATATATATATATATAATCTTACAAACACTCAAGTCTTGTACCATCAAGCATTTTTTGTTATATTTTGTTGCTTTAAACGACCATAACTTGTTCTATTTAGCTTAAGATTAGTACATTTGTTCACTATACAACTACAATTTAAAAAAATCCAAGAAAAAAAGTAGGTTATTATAATCAAAAGCCTAAGTAAAAAGATTACGTGTTTTCAATTATATAAGGGTTTTGTGAGATGAAGTTTAAGTCTCTTTCCCATATGGGATTAATAGCGATAACATTTTCACTATAGTTTAAAACGAAATTAATAGAAGCCTTAGCATGATAAGAAACACATTGTAGTTTAGTAATAAATGTTATTATAGACTCCTAGTGCAAAATGCAACGCAAGGGCAGGGGTAGGAATATCATTTGACGTTGTAGGCTTTGACTAGGACTTCTACGAAATTGAAATTTTGTGGAACGATTTTACGAACTTTTCTTTATTTACTATGAGTAGCTGCCCCGGAGCATGTAGGCATCAGGTAGCGAGGGGGAAGCATTTGTAACAATCAAATAAAACAACAATGAGGGTTGAGGTTGTTGCATGTTACAAATTTGTTTATCGAGATTGAAAATAGCCTTTTGACTACATTTGCTCAGTATAGAGACTAGGCTTCCAAGCTCGAAATCCGCTTAATCCCAAGTAAAAACTGATAAAAAGATTATTTATCAAATAGGATCCTGAACTTTTGTGTTTGGACATATTTGAGAAGAGTGCTACTCTCATCTCTGTATTGTCTTACTACTTCACACATTTAAATAACATAACGAATGATTTTCGAGTCAATATTACAAACTGTGACACAAGTGGGGAAAATAGAGCGCCATTAGCACCTCACTGTTTGAAATTTAATAGATTGATATCCCATAAACGGGACACATCAAAGTTTATATGTGGACTTATTTGTAGTTTAGATCCTGCAAAGTCATTTGGTGAATGAGAACGTTGTGTCATCAGTTTTTTTTTTTTTTTAGTCCGTTAAACCTGTCAACATCGCCATTCTAACTGACATTATAACTAACTAAATAATAGACATTAGATCAAAATCAAACAATTTAATGGCCATTACATCAAAATAAAACGTTACCCAAAAAATAAAATGCATGCGTTTGATGCTTTAAAAACCTCAAAAGTAGGATGACTATGATCGTGCTTGTCACAAGTATACAAAAAGTTCCAATGATTTCTTTCAGACCCCATCCTATGAACACAAGTACAAACAAATAAATAGGAAGCGCGCTTTGAGTCGAACATTCATTTAAACAATAGCAGGAAAAATGAATCATCTCAAGGGCTTACAAGGCAACATTTAAGGTTTTTCATTTTTTTTTTTTTGTAAAGTAAAATAATGATGGCAATGTTCACTAGATGTCATTTGAGAAAATCACCAACATTCACTTTGCTTTTGAAAACAAACACATAAAAACGTAAACACAAATATTCGCAAACGATTCTTAGGCCATCCAAAAATCGTGTGTACTGCAAATTACAATGCCGTAAGTAATACATTTTAGGATAAGAATCCTGTCAATTCTCATCCGCCGAATCGAGTTAGCACTACACGGCTACTGTCCAAGTACCATGTAAAACCCACGTGATCTAACTGCTGAGGCTGAAATGCATTTAAGCCGTATACACGATAAAATGCATTTCTGATATTATATCTACCCTCACTTAATCGAAATGGTGTATGCACATGAATGGAACCATTCTTCATCTGTATTCACTATAAACTTCAATGCAAAAAAGTAGAGAAACTCAAGCTTTTCTTATAATGCAGAATCCAAAATACACGCATTTTTCCGAAGACAAAATACAGTTTCCTCGGACGATGACCAGTACCAAGTTTCAAAACTATATAGCAGGCTGGTGCTCAACTCATTGTCGTTTCCCACAATAACTTATTTTAAGAGGACTGGAGTATCTTCTTGTAATCGTGGAAATTGCCGTGGAATGGAGTCACCCTACCTTGTGAGACCACCCATAGCTCTTCCACGCTTCCAGATATTAGATGTTCATCATGACTAACCTGTAACCAAGAAGAAACACAATTTGTACCCATGCAAATATGAAATACCAAGATTATACTTGTGTATGAGACTAAAATCATTTTTGAAAAATCGATTATCGTTCTTGGATAGAAATGTGAACAGCAAAAAGGATGGAAATAAATTACCATGAGAACACCTCCTTGGAACAGAACGAGTCCTTGAATTAGTGCCTCAACAGCATCCAAGTCCTGCATTTCAACAACAATAAGAATGTACCATAATTGTAATAGATGAAGATGACATTGTTTGTTTCGTCATATAATAATATGACAAATGAATAAGAACTCTGTAATTTGTGTCTTTACTCTTTTCAATCATAAAAAGTCAAATGAGTTAGAACTTTGTAATCTCTTTGCAAGTCCTTCCAAAGGAGGCAGTACAGACGATATATACTTATTGCCATTAATGAGGTACAAGACCAGACAAACTGACTAAGCATTTTGAAAGATTACTATTAAATCTGACATCCAAAAACTTTTTTGAGAATCAAGGTCTCCTTTACAAGTGGATCAAATTTACAGACCAAACTTCCTGTGCAGCACACCATGATATTCGTAGAGACTAGTTCACTTCATAATTTAATCCAATACGCATTCAAAGTTTAACTTCATTCAAACCACTAAAAACTAGTAAAATAGAGGACCAAGTAACCCATGATGTTCAATCAGGACAGTCATGTCATTCAACTAGGATAGTCATGTTATTCAACTATCAGCATCTGAATTTCAATGTCCTCAATCAGTACCTGAGAAAGCCAATAAACATACTAAACAGAAGAGGTAACTTACCAAATGATTGGAAGGCTCATCAAGCAGTATTATGTGTGGTTTCTTGAAAGTTATCTTAGCAAATGCAACTCTGCTCTTCTGACCACCTAATATATCAGTTCGAGCAATTACGTATGCAACCCAGTTTTATAAAATAAAAATTTTTAAAAAAAATAAAGAAAGAAAGAATGGTGCTATTAGTCACATTTATAAGAATAAAGGAAAAGCATTATAACTCTGCGTACTTTTAGCAAGCATTTAGACCTATACAACCAGAATGATTTTTTGATTTTTATTTTTTTTTAGAGGTCCAGGGTGAAATGCTAGTTACAGAATCAATTAATCTCCACTTCATTGTATTACATGTAAACAGAAATAAGGAGGGAAGATACCAGACAAAGTATACATGGGTTGCAGTGCAAGATTTCCGGTGACACCAAAAGAACCTAGATGAGCTCGGAGCTTCTGTTCAGGCACTCCCTGCAAAAATGAAACTTCAAATGAGAATCTGTCTTTTTTTATATATAGGAAACAGAAAAATCAAATTAAATAACTACATAGGTAAGAAATTAAGAGGACAAGAATTGCAATCCTGAAGACAAAGATAACGACCAAAACAAGTTTTGCCACAAGAGCTAAAAGTACTGTGTTGGGTTAAATGAAAACCCATCAAAAACCTACTCAACCTAATGCGAAAATGGATAAGGAAGAAATTATAAATGTTAAACCCAGAAGGATCAATTGGAGATGGGACTCATATCTTGAGCACCAAAAAACCTGAACTTCATAGAAATGCATGCCCTCAGTCAAAAGTTCGGTAATTCTGGTAGTAACATTTCTAATATGCTATAAATTGATTTCAAAAGAAAGATGATTTCCTGTGCAATCTTGAAATCCCTATAGCTATTAAGACGTACTTTTATTTTTATTTATTCGAGGTGGAACAAAAGTAGTTTTGGTAACAACAAGAACTTACTGGGTAGCAACGCATCATATACAAAAGGGGATTTGAAGACAAGTCTAGTCCATCAACGTGGTGCTGACTGAACACAGCAATACGAACCTGGATTAACAATAAGCATAATCAGATTAAAGCATACAAACTCCAGATCTGCAATGAGCTGCTAAGAGGAGCTACTATATTCACTTATAGCAGGCAGAACAAAAATGACAAGCATAAATTCCGCTATAGTAACATGTGCAAATGTACGTATGTAAGTAATATTATTATATTTATAAGAAACAATATAACTTTATTGTGCATATTATTTTAATTATAAGAAACAAGATAACTTTATTGATAACAATGAATCCAGCAATCCTCACCAAAATATCAACCGTTGATACAACACAGCGACATTTCAATCAAAATCTGAAATTAGACTACTACTTGAATATTATAGCTGACTAAAAGTATTTTAAGGGAAAATGAGCACACCTTAGCTGAGCGAAAAACTGTCCCAGAGCTTGGTTGTAGCTCCCCTGCAATTAGTTTGAGTATTGTTGATTTGCCTATGCCATTTGGCCCAACCACTGTAAAATGATTTTGAAACCCAGAAAGGCAAGGTGAACATGGGAAATAAATGGAAGAAACATGCAAAGTTTTCTAACAAAAAAAAATTATCTAGTGTTATACCAGCAGTACTGGTTTCCATGATACAGTTACTCGGTTAATGAAGTTCCTATGCAATATATGCAAACATATTTTGAAAAACACATACTCAAACACACGTAAATATGCAAATTGTTGAGTTCATGCATAGAACATTGAACATTAAAAAGAAAGATTAAAAGATAAAACTGTCTACTGCATTCCCAGACAATTTAGAAAGAAGAAAAAAAGGATTTCTCCTTGGCAAGCTTCCTTACTTGCAATGCGGCTGTCCAGGTCAATCCCGAAATTTAAATTCTTAAACAATATGGGTCCACCAGGATAACCAAATGATGCATCACTGCAAATAAATGTGTCATCACATCAAAAAGAACCATAAGCATTTGATCTAACTGAGAATATGGAAATAGAAAACATAAAAATTAAATCAAGTGAAATATGGTAACCTTAAACCAGAACAGGACTAAGATTCAATATTTTGAAGCTTATCAAGAACATTGCTGGGCCAAAGCCGTTGGTATAACGAAACTGAACACAGTATAAATCTCAAAGACTTGCAGCAGCAGAAAATAATAGTAAATGAGGCACTCAACCGACACTAACAAACCCAAAGGCCAAAAGCTATCAATAGATGAATATATAACCAATCAGCAACATGAATTGCAAACCTGAAACTTATAATAGGGGGACCTGGTCTGTCATCTGGAGTTGGAAACTCAAACTTATAGCTGCATATAAAAAAGGCCAACTAAAAATTAATCAAAAAAGAATAGACAAGAAAACGATATAAGAAAAATTCAGGACAAATTTGATGCATTAGATTCTGTCTCTGAATGCTGAATTTACTGCAAAAAGAAAACAGTGCTTACTCAGGATCGTTCACAACTTCATCCACATGGCCCATCCGCTCCAATGCCTAGAAGTAAATAAAAAAGAAGGATGGTAATGACTTACAAAACCACAATAATACAAAATATCGTACGATGAGCTATCAACAACAAACGGCAAAATTGTTAAATTAACCTAAAAAAGTTTCAAGTGATGGCAACGAGCCTAGCATCAAAAGAGAAAATGGATCCAATATATCCACGTTAAAGCAAACTCTAAATTCAAAGAGCATAGGTGGGGAAAAAAAGTACCTTGATTCTTGACTGAACAAGAGATGCTCTCTTTGCATTGTAGCGGAACTTATCAATAAATGACTGCAGTTTTAAGAAGGTCGAGTGCTAGTCAAACATGAGTTACCAGAGGCAAAAACGAAGACAGAAAAAGATGTTCAAAACAACAAAATATTAGATTCGTAATTGTAAAAAAAAAATATATATATATATATATATATAATTACTTGCACCCACAATTTTATACGAAAGCTCAGTGCAACAGATAGTCTCCCCTAACCATTAGGCAAAAAGGAGGGAGGGAGGGAGAGAGGGGGGGTGGCGGGGAGTCCCCCAACCAAACAGTAGTGATTATAGTAACAGTGAAGTTCGAAGTTCCAAAAATGACAGATAAGTAGCAACAAGATCAAAAGAAAATACCCATAGACTACATACAACCTGGCTTAATAGGCCACTCACAAGCAGCTAGAAAACCAAATTGTATGGAAGAAAAATTCCACATGCATACTTTACAGTTCAGATGGAATTATGTTACACACACACACACAATATATAAATATATATATGTATAATATAGGTTGCTAATCCAATAGGTTTTTTTTTTTACCTATAGATGTGTATTTTTTTTTTAACAGTTAGATCATTATCTAACGGGTACCATAATTTGAGTAGTTAGAAAAAATAATAATAAATAAATACCTATTATTTAATGCTTTTCATTCTTCATCTTGTACTATGAAAAGACGTGCATGATGATTTTTAATTGAGTAAAACAATACTTATGAATAGGTAAAAAAAAATCTGTTGGATTGGTGCCCTATAAATTATAATATACATGTATATATATATATATACTTAACGGTTATTAACATGATCTATGTCTTCAACAATAATTATGGCCTGAACACCCTCTGTGCTGATGCTAGGCATTCAGAAAAGTAGAAACAACCAATAATGCAGCAGCGTTCGACATGAATCAATATCTAATCATCGATTAAAAGAATTCTTTCATTATGAAAGGACAAACAACCTGCATATGGGCTCTTGATCGTTCATTAGCTTCAAAAGCTTTCTGTTGATTCTTGAGCTGTTCCTCTAGCGTCCTTTCAAATGTATCATAATTCCCCTTGTAAGAGTTCAGTTTTTGTCCATGTAGGTGAAGAATATCTGTGACCACCTGCAGAAACAGGGAACTTTGATATAATAATGATCATTTCAACATGTCCTGCACGTATAAATAACAGATAACACATAATACAAGCGAGAAACAATGACAGAGACATATTACCGTGTTCAAGAATTCCCTAGCATGAGAAACAACTATGAATGTCTTTGGCCATTTCACCAGGTAAGATTCCAGCCACAGGACAGCATGAAGATCAAGATGGTTCTGAAGGATGAAAAAAAAATAGAGTAGAGTGGGCCGGTTATACGAGAACATTTTTCATAGAAAATAAATGGCTAATTACATTTTTATACGTTGCATTTTGACTATTCGTTCAATTTGCGTTTTGGTTATTATGACTATTGATCTTCAGATTTCAAGCTTGTGACAAATTTATAGCCTATTTGGTTTACCATTTAGTTTACCAAAATACCCTTTTAAAATTTAATGATATATTTGTAAAAATAATTAAATATTTTAAATATTAAAATTAATAACTAAAATAACAAATATAAAAAAATTACATTAAAATGCAAAAACTAAAAAAAAAATCTAATATTTATTAATTGAGTTATTAATTTTAAATCAGCTTTAAATTTGAACTAAATATATTTGTTTAAAGTTTAAAAAGAGTTTTTTTGGTAAACTCAATGATCAAAATTGGTGTTTGATCAAGAGAGGGTACATATTTATTACAAATTTTCAACTTGAAGATCAATGTTGATAATGGCAAAAACAAAAGGTATAAAGTGAATAAATAGTCAAAATGCAAGGTACGAAAATGTAATTATTCCAAAAATAAATAAACTAGAAAGCATAAAATGTATATAGTCAAAGGTACATATAATGGCACACAACACACCGTGGGTTCATCAAGCAACAATATATCAGGCTCTATGAACAGGGCACGAGCAAGAGCTATTCTCATTCTCCATCCTCCAGAAAATGTTTTTGTTGCTTTCTGCTGCATTTCTGTGGAGAAACTAAGACCCTGTGGAATATTTTCACCAGCGTTGTAACGATAGAAAACAAGCTAAAAAAATAGCAGTGCAGCTAAATGGAAGTGAAAAAAACTTGCTCAACTAAGAGGAAACTCCACATATCAGACACTGCTGAACCGGACAGATATTTTATGCAGGCATTGTAACAGAAAACAGGTCACAAACGAATAAGCACGCTCTCTTCGTTTCCTTTTCTGTGTGTGTACACGTGTGCTGTGTTGGGGGGGGCGGGCAGGGGGGTGTTGCACTGCATTAGAAAGTCAAGCATTCTTGAATGGCATGTTTCATCCGCCAAGAGGTAGAATTTTCGGGTTCCTTTATCGATACAATTAGTGATTGAAACTAAATCTATAGAACAAACAAAACTCAAGTCTCAGGTCAAATGGTTGGATAGAACTGGGAAAATATTGCTCTTTGTTGTACAAGCATGCAATCACCCATCCCTGCTTTTTCTCTCCAAAATACAAGAACTCGTGCACATAAACACTAAAAATAATAACTTCATTCCCTTCCCCAAAAGTAGGCTTTTTTTTCTCTTTGTGTTGACAAGTTGACATGTGTATAGAGCCATATTAACATCCTATTTATTAACTTTTGTTTATAAGAAACGAAATTTGTATTAACATCCAAATATCATTTTATGGTTTTCATGAGTTTCAGATAAAGCTAAAGCAAGCTCCAATTCTGCAACAATCTTGGGACACTACGTCAAGGAGACACTTAAAAGTCACAGATACAGCCAACCAAAACAGAACTCACCGCAAGAATGGCCGCAGCACGAGACTCTGCAGAATCTGCATCAACGAGTTCAAGCCGTTTGTATATCTCCTCAAGCCTTTGTGAAATAGCATCTTTGTCAATTCCTCCATTGCTTTTTCCATCCTCAAACTCCAGATCTCTCTTATAGTAATAAGAGATTATTAATCACACCCCCCCCCCCCCCCCCCCCCAAAAAAAAAAAGCATAGAAACATCAGTCCAACCAAAAAGTAGAAACAAAGCAACCTAGGACCAAGTAACACATAAAAGCAACTCTGAAAAACATATATTCACCTGTTGAGCAACAAGACGAGCTTCTTCTTGCAAAAGTTGCGTTCTCTCAATATCAGAGTTAAGAACACATTGCAAAGCTGATGTATCATCACCAACAACTTCTTGCTCCACATGCAATATTTGGCAGTTCGAAGGAATGCCGTCAATGGCATGCATGGCCATGTGCCTAAGAAACGTTGTTTTCCCTGTGCCATTTCTTCCAACGAGACCTGGCAAAAATTGAGTGGCAACATTTTACATCAGATGTTAAAGTCAAAGTTGTTACATTAAAAACTAATTATCGATATATTCTAAGTTAAGAGTCTGAATTGCAAGCCCATGTCTACAATTTACTTCATCATAGCAGCACTATTAAGTAGAATTTACTACACAGAAATGACAAGCTGTTAAGGGATGAATTGTAAGCCTGTGCAATCAGGTTAGATACTCCAAAGACCAAGACAAAGAAACATATTTCCAATTTACCATTATCTAGAAACATCACCAACCATGTACCATAAAATGCAGATGTAAGCAGAAATTGTATAAAATCAGAGCTCCATTCGCTCACCATTTTTATCCTTCTCATTTACTAATAGAACTTTGTCAGAGTTAGAGAAAAAGTTGCAAGAGATCAGATCCTTTTGACTTGTTTTTCAAAAAGAAAGCCAATTTCTTAGAATAAGACCATCGGATTGATGCAAGATCAAAAGGTCTTTTCACTTGAGTCTTATTCTAAAAATCACCCCCGCCATCTGAAGATGAAATTGAGAGAATTCCAATGTGAGAAAATATAAAACTTACCGTAGTGCCTTCCGAATGAAAGTGTGAGTTCACCATCCACAATGAGATCACGGCCACCAACAGAAACATTGAAATTCTCCATATGAATGTCCTTGACAGTTGGTCCACCACTATTGTCGTGATTTACACATACAACAGGCATACCTTCTCTGGCCGCTTCCATTTCCGCTAAATGCATTTGATATTGTGCCTGAGACAATCAAACATATAATGTTTTGGGAAATAAAGAAAAAGATAAGAGGAAAAAAGTACCTGTGGGCATCATAGATCAGCCAAACTGTTGGTGACCCAGTTCAAATGAAACTTCAATACAATTATCTCAGTGCTCAAAATGGCCACAATTTATGGTTTGTAGGACTCAAATATTTTGCAAACTCATGCAAACATATCTCATTAATGATTCTTTTTACCTCTCTTTGGCGCTCTTCCTTCCTCTTTCTCCTTTCTTGCTTTGCTTTGTCACGTTCAGTCAGCACAGGACCATCAAACACCTCAGGTTTCTTTTTTGGAACTTCCTCTTCATCCATCCCATCATCCATTCTAAAAGGTGTTGCAAGGCTACGCATGGTTGGTTTAGCTTTGACTAACCCATGTTTCCCAAACTTTTCACATAATGTGCTACATACCTATCATAAACAGCCAAAAGTATCACCAAAAATGAATCCGAAACGAACACTTTTTACAGATTCAATATGGCAGCTGGTCTATCATAATTATCATCCAGAACGAAACAAAAATCTAGAAATTCTCGTTTGGTTCCCGAAAATATTGAAAACATTTACACATACGACTATTCATACATACAACTACATTAAAATTAAAACTAAAATTAATGGCACGTTTGCTACTCCATAATGAAAAGGGCTTGACGAATAACGGGAAGGAACCCAATATTGAATCATCTCTTCCGAATTTCACTTCCGTAATCCAGTAGGGATAAGCAAACATGGCCATAATCCAATTACATGATTAACTGAACAATATCACCAAATCATAAATGAGAGCAATCCAATGCAGTTCTACAAATTGAACAATATACTATTTCGCAACTTAACAATTTCTGACTCAAAATCCAAGCCGAAGGTAGATGAAAGAAGAAACTCACAGTTCGACACTCGGAGAAGTCATTGACGCAACCAGCACCGACGAGGAGCTCGCCAATGGCCTCGAAAGCACCCTCGCCATCGATGCCAAAGTCGAAGTCCTCGTCGGCGAGGACGTTGATGATGTAGTCAATAATTGGCTGATCCACGTCCAAAGCCCTTCGGCCCAGCACTTCTTGCACCACTGAGCCCGCTACCTCTGTCATTTTCTTTTCCCGGAAACCTGAAAATTTTCCAGGCAAACAATTTGATAAAGTTGATTAAAGAAACCAAAGGTTTGATTTTGGAATTTGGATTTATATGTATAAAAACTGCGCAACCAAGGGTTTTGCAGAGATTTGAGAGCTTTGGCTATGGTTTTCTAAACGACACGTCGTTGACGTAAGTCGGTTGGAGAAAGAGGGCACTCGGAACGACGGCGTTTTTGCTGAAACCTGGACCTGGTGTTTATTTGCAAGGATGATGGGTTGTTTTTTTTTTTTTTCCGTCTTTGGATATCTCCAAACGACCAAACCTGTCCAAATGTTTTTAACTAAAAATTTTGGATTAATAGTAGGAATTACCATGAATTATATCATTTTGAATCTTAAATTTTTAACTTATCTAATAATAGCCTTGAATTGTGTATATTTATTTTACAACAATAGTCATTTTGATTAGTTTTTTAACAAAAAATAATCATGAATATAATGTATAATTAAGTTTTATTTATTTTCACGGGATTGAATAAAAATACTCCACTTTTAAAGATATGATTTAACAAATATACTCTTTTAATTTTATTAACAAATATATCTTTTTCGTAATAATAATTATTTGAATTTATCATTATACCTTCAGTAAATTATGTATTTACTATTATTATAAGTCGATATATAATTTATTTATCATGATTTAAAAAAATTTATCACTTATCATAGAAGTATATTTACAATTATACTTTTGGTAAATGATTTATTTATCATTATTGTGAGATATTTATAATTTATTTATTATGATTTCAAAAAAAGTTATCACTTATATACGTTAATATATTTATCATTATACTCATAATAAATTACTTATTTATTATTATTATGAGGTTGTATATTATTAATTTACTGTGATTCAAAAAAATTTATCATTTATAGATAGTGACATATTTACTATTATACTCCTGATAAATTACTTATTTACCACTATTATGAGGTGGTATATCATTTATTTACTGCGACTTGAAAAAAAATTATCATTTATAAATTGTAGTATGTTTATTATTATATCTCTGATAAATTACTTATTTACCGCTATTATGAGGTGGTACATTATTTATTTATCATGATATAAAAAAATTATCATTTATAAACCGTAACATATTTACTGTTATACTTCTAATAAATTATTTATTTACAACTATATAAAAAGTTAAGTATCATTTATTTACCATCATTATTGGTCGTATATACCGATTTACCGTCTTATATCACGAATTTACATGTATATAACTTATTTACTATCTATATAACTAATTTACACGTATATAACTTATTTACTATGATTTATTATTGTACATCACTAATTTTCCTCATTTACCACCGTGTATCACCAATTAACCAAAATTGGAGATTATTCAAGTATATAAAATGATAATGACATTACACTTTTAGAACGGTATAACAGAATAAAAATTTTGGGCAAATAAGTATAGCTTCCTAAATTCAAAGTAACATCTGAAAATTATGGTTCTAATAATATGTATAAGGACACAAATAAATCTCAAGTTTGCGGTCATGGTAAAGTGATTAGTATTGTAAGGCGGAAGATAATTTGAGTTGTATTCCAATGCCTTGGAGAGGAAGCAAATCGCTTGGAACCAAAATCAGTGAGGTTACCAACATAAGGCGGTCGTCTTTTCGGGATGAGCTTCAATCCACAAAGAATCAGTACCGGAGTGGCCGAGTCAAGCCGAATCACTTAAACAAATTGACCCAGTTGAATCTCGTTGTTGTACACCAAATCCAAGTCTTGGTCAGATTTTGAGACGTAAATCAAATGGACCAAATCAGAGACCTTAACGAAAAATACTCTACTCCGCCATGGATTGTCGTTGTCGTTGTCGTTGTCGTTGTCGCTGCCGCCGACTCCGGCGAGAGAGATAGACTTTATGACCTGAAGAAGAGTCGGGCGGTAGCTTTATCCGCCATGGATCGCCGTTGTTATCGTCATCAGCTCCACCGAGAGAAGGTAAGATCTCGATTCCATGAAGAAGATCTGAGCGATAGCTTCATCGGCGGCAACATGGTTCCGGCAGTGCGGCATCGATCTGAGCTTCTCTACTAGGAGCATGACTGTAAAAGACAAGATAGGAAGTAAAGGGAGAAGGAAGGACAATAGCGGAATGGAAAAAGTTTTATATAAGAAAAAGGGGCATAAATGTTGATCTTTTTAAAATGGGATATTCATTGACACAAGTGCCAAAATGGGGTACGTGATTTTTTTACTTACTAGTTAGAATTTTATTTTGAACCATAGTTACCCCATAGTTACCAATCTGAATATGTATATTTTGCACAACTCATTTTTTTTTAATTTAATTTTTTTTTAAATGATCATTACTGCAATAATGATGTAAACTACCTTATGTGTTGAAATTCGTAGCTTCATTCTTGGTCGGAGTTACCAAAATTTGTACTTTATAATGATTTATTTATATTAAATACTTGATATTTTATAATAAAATGATCATTGTTATAACAATTACATAATTCAATGATTATTATTATATAAGTTAAAAATTTAGGGCTAAAGTGATACAATAAGCATAATTCGAGAGTAATTACTATTATAAAATGTTTTTAAAAAGTTAAATGTGTTGATAAAGACAAATTATATAATTGTATTCTTTTATCACTCTATAAAGATAAATTATATTTTTTAGAATTGAACGATAAAAAAATTTAGTTGGAATAATCTTCTCTGTTGTTGTAAATAATACAGTTTTCTTATAATAACAAATATGTTCATTTTTCAAAAAGAAAAAAAATAAATAGTATTTTTAGACAATTTATTTAACTACATAGACAAAGAGTTTTTAATTTTCAATAATTTTAAACTCCATTTCGAGTTTATTTGATATATTAAAAAAATATGTAAGTTGTTTTTTTTATTATTAAAAAGGAAAACTGCTCAATGTCTCTATTTTTTTCATTAGCGCTATAAATATATATATATATATATTATTTACTTAAATCAAAATAATTGAAAGGCCCCTATTCAAAAATAAAAAAATAAAAATCATTGAAGGCCAATCAGGTTCTCAATTTGTGGGATTAATTATAATAATTGCTTCTGAATTATAGTAGTATATCACTTTTGCCTCCAAAACTTTCAATATAGGTAATAATAGTCACCTAATCATGTACAATAATAGTTCATTTGTTACAAACTACTAGTTTTAAATAGGAAAAAAAAAGTCATAGACAAAACTTATAATTGATTATTATTTACATTTATGATCAAAATTCCATTATAGTCATATTTACTAAACTGTGTACTTTGCACATGACTCAATTCTTCTAGAAATTTAATAGTTCGTGAAAAAAAAAATCATTACTATAATAATTGTATAAGTCTTAATAGTCTAGATTAAAAATGAAAAGTTTTATTATTAGCCACAATTATCAAACTGTGTGTTTTATAATAATTTATTTCTATTAAATATTTAACAATTTATAACAAAGGTCATTATTGTAGTAATTACATAATTTATAAACTATTACTATATAAATGAAAATTTAGGGACCGAAAATAGTATAACACGTACAATTCAAGGATATTAATATCATTAACCTTTTTTTAAATAATTCTATTCATTTATTTATTCCCATTACAATTAAAAGGTGAAGTTAATAAACTACAAATGTAATAACACAACTTTTTTATAATAAAAAAGGAGACAATCTATTGTTGTATTTAAAATTTAAATGTTACAGTATTTTAGTGGGAAGGAAAGGGGAAATGATGAGAAAATATGAGGGAAAAAAAAAAGAGTGTGGCACACAAATTTTTTTTTTTCATTTCTTCTTATTTTCTTTATTGTGTATCAAACATAGCCAGTCAAACTGATATATACTAGGTTTTTCTCCTTTTTATCGATAAGAGACAGATCTCCTTAGTCAATTAAAACTGCATATAACTCATATCTATTAACACATAATTTAAAAATCAATAAACAAATAATCGGTGAAACTATAGTTTTCTACTTCTAGCTCATAGATAAAGCATGTGGTATAACTAATCTAAAGCTCTACTGTAAATATATTTTCGCTTTTATGAATTACACTGATCCATTAGAGTTTTGCTATTTCGTCTAATATTGTGTTGACAACTTAAAATCATTTGTCACATATACTTATACGACATCTCATGCGAGTTATAATTAGTGAATTAGAATTTATAAAACAAAGTAGTAAGAAATAATATTTATTAATTGAATTGAGACTTCTCATATCACACATATTACATAAATTTTGTTAAAAAAAAGCCATCCTTGATATTATTTTATTTTAAAAAAATATTTTTCAAAAATTTCCACTGAAATTTACTCCTTTTTTTTTTTGGAGAAATTTAGGTAAATGGTAAATATTTTAAAATCTATTAAGTAGATGTCCACTTTTTAAATTCTATAGGTAAATATCCAAGTATATATATATATATATATATATATATTTGTATTTGGTAGATAAATATATCTACTAATTTCAATTACTGTATTGAAATATACTGAGTATATAATTTTTCGTACTTAGTATATAAGATTTTACATTTGGTATATAAACATATATACATGATATTTTGTTATAACATTTGACAAATAGATATTTACTTAAATTGGGCTAAAAATTTAACCATATTTCTATAAGTCCCTTTTTTTCTATGGTTTGGATATAGATACATGGGTGTTCCTAGTATCTTTCTTTGCATGGTAGTTTATAGTATCTTTCTTGCATAATATTTGGGAAATATTAGGGAAATTTTGTACTTCAAGAAAATTTCCCATTTCCAATTTTTTCATAATGCAATTTCCCATAAAAAGGAAATTCTTGAGAAGCTCTGACGGAAACATCCATCAAACTTTGGTTAAAACTAATAATTGTGTTTTTTATTTTTATTTACCTTATAGTTACATTTCAATTTTCAAGTTTAACTAACACGAAAATATCTGAAAATTTTTCAATACTTTTACACATGATTATTTTCAAATCATTTAAACTCCATCTCGTGTTAACAACATTTTTTAAAATTAAAATGGTATTTTCCATACACATTATGCGTGTGAACCACCGAGGTTCCCCATTTTGTATCGAGTCTATTGACAATGCTCTTTATGAACTTAATATAACAAGTTTTTCAATTGTAATAAATATATTTATATATAATTGTCTTAGATATTGCATTTTATTGTGAAAATCGTATTATTGATTAATTTTGTCATTTGTTAAAGATTTATTAAGAATTTCGTGTTTGAGGAAATTTTTAGTACTCTCCATAACCACAAATATCTTACTATATTGATATTTTCATAAAGTGAGATGGCCAGTAGTTTTGAAAATATTGATAGTTTTCGTCTGTTGTGGGAATTGCGAAAAAAGAAGAAACAGAATTGTTAAGGTTTTATTTACAAGTTGTTCTTGTAGTATTTAAAAAGAAAAAAGCAAAGAGCATTAATATTCGATACAATCAAATTAATAGCATGATATATATGTGTTTAAAGTTTTGTTATAATTATGTATTATTATTAGTTAATGAGTTACTTTATTCCTATCTCTCTTTTTTCTCTACTTATTCTTTTTATAATTAGACACATCTTTAAAATTTAAATACTCTCTTAACATACCCTTTAATATTGGTTATTCCAAAATTAAATATTAACAAAAGGAAAAATATAATAAAATTTCTTTTTTCACTAACTGGTTCTAGAATCTTTAATCATTTATCTTCTTTTTCAACTTTTCTCTTTCTTGATGAAATCTCACTCTAAGATTTAGGTATTTTAGAATATTGTTTTAAATCAAAAGAGTAGATGGAACAATGTTGGGATTCAAATTATCCATCAACTTTCATTATATTATTTTATTATTTACTTATTTTTCCTAAAAAAGTTAGGGTTCTTAAGTTATTTTTCATAAACATTAATCTTTTAGCTTTAGGTAGAAAGGGAGGGATAAGGAGCGAGAGTCACTTAGTTAAAATCGTTGGGATTTAGAAGGCATAATATGTTTATCTATATAATTTTAAAAACTTAATCTAATTAAAAAAGATTTTAACTTTTTTTAAGGATTTTTTTTTTTTCATTTCAAGAATGATAGATTTCATCAAAGGTGTTTAAAGGGGTGTATAATTAAACACAAAGATCTTAGTCCTTTAATATTTATTTTATCCATTTATATCATTTCGTACATGGTTATTTTTATCATAAATTAATTTTTATGTGAGAGGTGAGAAGAGAACAAAAAAAAAAGTTAACAATAGAGCCACCTTTCAATTAATTACCATAGTATTATCCATATTATTTTTTTTTATCTTAATTGTTATCATAAATGGATTATTACATGAATCATCACCCCCGTATTACTTAATATTTTCCTATTTTGAATTAAGTATGTTAGTCTAAGATGCATTTGATCTGTTATTAAAGTTACAACTTATATTAGTATCTGCTCATCATCTTGAATAAGTTCAAAGTTTAAAACTTAACAGGAAATACCTACAATAGAATTCATATATTGCATGAAGTTAGTGTTGTTGGAAATTTATTGTCAAACTAGTTCACGAGTGTAAATAGTAAATTTCTCAAGGAAATAAATAAGATAAAATGACATATCACAATGTTATATATGATATGAGTAAGGTCATTAAACAAGCATCCAAAAGAAAATTATTGGTTCATATTTTTATGAGACAGTAACATTGATCATAGTCTTTAATATTACTTTTGCCTGACAATTTCAAAGAAATTAATATTGCTTTTGCCCGACAATCTCAAAGAAATTCAGTAGAATTGGCTAAGGAAAATACAAATCTATTTCCATCTACTTGAATAGCACACTAATAAATTAATCAATCCAACAATTTCAAGAGAATCAAAAATAAAAAGGAAATTTCTTTTTGGAAACTTGTAACAAACAAAGTCGCAGTGAGCAAATAATTGGTAACTATTATATTCAATTTCATCAATATTCAACTATTTTATTTTATTTATTTCTCTTATAATGTGAATAAATTGTAGTAATGACTAATTTGTTGTAACAACATTACTAAATTAGCCTCAACATTAAACCCAAGCACACGTATAAAAACATTAAGGCCTTAACCTATCCAAGGTTTCGATTCGAGACCAAGACCAAGATTTGTTAGTAGTCTCTCGTGTATATAAGCCCAATTCTCTCCTTCATTCCCTCGCTTGAGATAATATTTTTTTTATCACTTTTTTTTAAAGTGCATTTGTCATGTATAAGGTGTATTTGAATGACTATAATGAAAAAAAATGTCCAAACTAATTTTTTTATTTTGGTGAAAAATATGAAACTAATGAAGATGCCTACATTTTCAAGAAATATCCACGATATTATTACTAAATCTACGATATTCTACATATTTATGAACAAAATTTTCAAAAACGATATTTCTCTATATATCGTAAATATTTATTCAAAATTCTGATATATTATTACTACACCTGCTATTTATATCAAGACTTTTGCGAAGTGATTTCTCGACGAAATATCACTAATAAAATTGATTTTTCATTCTTGATCCTAACATTAAATATAAGTTTTGAAAGACTTTCTAGTTAGAACAATCTTATAATGTATGAACCGTATATTGATATATATTGTTACTAGAAGCCATAATATTATCAACAATGTTACCATAGCTACTCTAGTTATTATTCAGAGGCATAAAACATAGTAATATATGTTCCTAATTATGGTAACTTGAACTTAATATCTTTTGGCATTGGCTAAGTTCTCTTGCGAACTATTTTGAATGACATAATTTCAACGATAAAAGATGTATTACTTTTGTTAGTTAGAAATTATTTGGATTTGTTAAGTATCATTGGCAAAAGTGTTATGTGACATTGAATGGTTAGACGTTCGCTTATTACTTTGTGGGTTGAAATAAAGGGAAAATTAGAAGAAATATTTTTTTTACCTCATTATCAAATACTAAGTCTAGATCTATCGTTACACCTTATATAAACTATCTCTCATGCTTGTTATTTTGGATCATACTATATTAGACAATCTAGTTTAGCCATATTAATTATTATCAAACTAGAAATAACTATGACTAACCTACATTAAATCTCGAGTTAATTATTCAAATTGTAACAAATTTAGTTGAAATAAAACCATATGGGCCACTATAACCAAGATTTTCAGGAGCATATGAAGAATATCAATGACACAAAGTGTAAGCAATTTTATAAGATTTGTATTACAGAAGATATAATTGAGTGTGCTGAGGAAGATAATTCTAGCATAGCTTAATATATTGTTGCCTTTTCATTTTATAATCCAATTCCTTTGTCCATTAATCCTAATTTCTAAAGTTCTATCTTGATTGCATTATTTGATTTACCTTCTAAAATGATATTTGTATAGATTTGTTTCCTAGTCAAGGATCCTCTCTTCTCAATGTTTCTTATGCAAAAATTAAGAATTGATCAAGTGTCAAGTTCTTAGATTATACTTTTTTATCGACTTTCAAGCATTGCGTTTGAAGACATTTCTGCATAAATTAAGAATTGATCAAGTGTCAAGTTCTTAGATTATACTTTTTTATCGACTTTCAAGCATTGCGTTTGAAGACATTTCTACGTTTATAGTTGTTGCTAATGATTTATTGAAGTTTTAACTCGACTGAGTCGAGTTCTAGAGTCCCAAGAAAATGATGAGAATAATAACGAATTAAATGAAGTGTCTATGTTAGAGAATTTAGGGAGGATGACTTTTTTAGATTGGAGTTAGTAAATGACTATCTTTACTAATTCATAGCTCAATGGCCTATTTTTTTACGGGTCAATGTTCAATTGTTAATTAGTTACTTAGTAATGACATTTTTTATCCAATTATTAGTTATAAATTGCCATTTACTCATAACTTTTAAACCAAGAGTATTTTCTAATTTTTGGCCTTAAAAAAGGATATATATACCTATTCACTCTTTTATATTAACATTATTATTTAGAATTATTATCAGAGTTTTATCATATAATTTAGTTTCCCAATTGTTTTTGGTTTCCTCTGCTGTCTTCGTATTGAGTTTTCCTATTTTAGGTTGATGTTTTTGGTTTCTTAATTTTGTTTAGTTTTTTTAGTTGTGTTGAATTGCCTATAAATAGGCTTTTGCTAATTTCATCTGCTAGATTTAATTAATGAAATTACTCTCACTGTAAATTCCTCTTTCTCTAACCTTCTTTGGTTCTACGTGAGACTTGCATCTGCGTAACTATCTATATATTTATCTTAAATCCGTCCGAGTTTATTTAAACAATTTGTACTAAATATCATTTATCCTTAAAGAGGTTCCATAATGTATTGTTATTATTAATATTATATAATTATTATTTATCGGTCACAATAGTACTACTTTAGACGCTCAATCCCACGCGTTTTAAGACGCTTAACATTTCAAAAACTTGAAAACCGATTCTCCTCCAGTTCTCTAAGAAAAGCCCAAAGGCCCACTAACCCATCAAGCACGCCCAGCTCTTCTTGGCCGCACGGAATCACGCGCCAAATTTTGCGCGTGGCTCCACCTGATTAGTTATGTTAACACAAATAGTTTTATTTTATATTATTTTCACTTAAGAAAAGAAAATAAAAAAATTTCTGTAAATCCCACACTATCTGCTAGGGTTCCAGGTTGGACAACCACTTCTTTTGCTTCTTCTTCTTCTTCTTCTTCTTCTTCTTCTTCTACGTTTGGTCCTTCGACTCGGTTTGATCACTCACTCTATCTCGCCGAGTCAACTCATCAACTCAGGCCAAGTAAGTGCTGTTTTGCCCCCTATTTTCTGTATTATGACACTATCTAACCGTTAAAGCTTATTCGATTATGGTTTTCGTTTCTGATCTGAGTGTTTTGATCCATGATTTGTGAATCTTTTCGAGCTCATTTGTGTATATTTTGGTTAACTAGGTCGGTTTTCATAACCTTTTTCACTGTTTTGGTCTGTTTGGTTGATAGGAAAATCGTGAGAAAGTGTAAGGAATTAAAAGGGGTTTAAATCTCCGGCTAATAAGAAAATCTGATTCCAAAATGTTTTTGGTTACTTCTGTGAGTTTCAGTTGGTTGTGGAAAATAAAGTTTCACCTTGTACATTTTTTGGAATTGGGTGATAGAATTAGGCTATTAGTTCCCTTTTGTTTTCGGGTATTTTTGTTTTGTTTGTTCTGTTTTATTAAAATTTTAATTATGTAGAGGAATGGGAGTATTTCGTTGCCTTATTCATTTTGGTGATGATTTTAATTTATGATCATGGGAAAAATGCGTGAAATTGATTAAGCAATATGTTTGGGGACGCTGGTTTTGTTATCTATTTTTCTTCTTATTTGGTGAGAACAAATTTCAGTATTTTCATTTGATATACTGTTTACCGCAAAATCATTGTTGCATCACTTGTTTGACAATTCAGTTGCCTGGTTGGTTTTCGAATTTCATTTGATTTTGGACTTAAGAGGAAGTGAGAAAAATTATTTCTTTTTCTACAACTTGGGTTGCACTAGTTTACATTCTTTCTACTTTTTGAGAATTTTTCGAGAAACTTTTATTGTCAGCCTGTACCCATTGATGGAAAAGGTCAAAAGGCTTCAAAGTCTTATTTTTTATTTTTTTTCTTTTCTTACCTTATTTTCCTGTTACACAGAGGTCATTCATGAATTTTGCTATCTGTCTGATCAGTTTAAGTTTTTTGCATGTGCTAAATAGGTTATATTTTTAGTATCTCAGCTTGTGTGTCTGTTTGAGATTAACTCCTTTCCAGTACATGTGGAATTTTGGCTACGTTTACTAATCCGTAGTGGAGAGTAAAAGGTAAAAGGAATAGAACTTGCATTTCCTTTCCCTTCCATTCACGTGTTTACTTACGCATTTAAGAAATAAATTTTGATGCATCTCTTGCTTGATTTGTGAAATGAGGAAGGGATAGATCAATTTTTGATTCCCTCTCATTCCTCTCCAAACCCATTCTCTGTACGATTCTTTTCATTACGGATTAGTAAACATGCCCTTATTCTTTTATTACCTACAATGGATACCATTGTTATCTAGGTTACTTCACATTCTAGCTCAGTAGCTCAAAAATATCTATTGTTGAGCCTTCTTTTCCCCAGTTTTAATTGTGGGTTGACAATTGTATGATGTTAATGCCATTTGCTTGGTTGGTAAATATGTGCATTACAATATTTTATGGCTTTTAACTTGTTGGTTGTTACAACAAGGATGAGAGTAGTTATTATTAGAAATGTTGATCATCTAATGTGTAATTTGATTTAATTTGTTTGTATCAGGTTCAAATGGCGATGGAGGTCACCCAAATTCTTTTAAATGCACAAGCAGTGGACAGTAGTGTGCGCAAGCATGCAGAAGAAGATCTTAAACAATTCCAGGAGCAAAATCTCCCAGGTTTCTTGCTCTCTCTTGCTGGAGAATTGGCTAATGACGACAAGCCTGCTGACAGTCGTAAATTAGCTGGTTTGATCCTCAAGAATGCTTTGGATGCAAAAGAACACAATAGGAAGCTTGAACTTGTACAAAGATGGTTGTCGTTGGACCAAACAGTGAAGGCTCACGTTAAAGCTTGCTTGTTAAAGACCCTCTCCTCTCTTTCCCTTGATGCTCGGTCAACTGCATCACAAGTCATCGCAAAGGTTGCTAGTATCGAATTGCCACATAAACAATGGCCTGAACTGGTAGAAGCTTTGTTGTCAAATACTAACCAGCTCCCGACTCACACGAGGCAGGCGACTCTGGAAACTCTTGGTTACATATGTGAGGAAGTCTCTCCTGATGTGATAGATCAAGATCAGGTGAATAAGATACTTACAGCTGTTGTTCAGGGCATGAACGCATCTGAGAGTAACAATGATGTCAGGCTTGCTGCCACAATAGCATTGTATAATGCTTTGAGTTTTGCTCAGGCAAATTTCTCTAATGACATGGAACGAGACTATATTATGAGAGTTGTTTGTGAGTCAACACTTTCTCCTGAATTGAGGATTCGACAGGCAGCCTTTGAGTGTTTAGTAGCTATATCTTCAACATATTATGAGAAGCTGGCTCCTTATATTCAAGACATTTTTAACATTACAGCAAAAGCTATCAAGGAAGACGAAGAACCTGTTGCACTACAGGCCGTTGAGTTTTGGAGTTCAATTTGTGATGAGGAGATAGATATCTTAGAAGAGTATGGGGGGGATTTTACTGGGGACTCTGATATTCCGTGCTTTTATTTTGTAAAGCAGGCTCTTCCTGCTCTTGTGCCATTGTTGTTGGAAACTTTACTTAAGCAAGAAGAAGATCAGGATCAGGATGAAGGAGCTTGGAATATTGCAATGGCTGGAGGCACATGCTTGGGTTTGGTTGCACGGACGGTTGGTGATGACGTGGTTCCACTTGTAATGCCATTTATTGAGGAGAACATTACTAAACCTGATTGGAGGCAAAGGGAGGCAGCAACTTATGCATTTGGTTCCATTCTAGAAGGCCCATCCCCAGACAAACTCATGCCACTTGTTAATGTAGCCCTGAACTTTATGCTCAATGCCCTGATGAATGATCCAAATAATAATGTGAAAGACACTACCGCATGGACTCTTGGAAGAATATTTGAATTTATGCATGGGTCAACCCTGGAGACACCCATAATTACCCAAGCAAATTGCCAACAGATTATGACAGTTCTTCTTCAGAGCATGAATGATGTACCTAACGTTGCTGAGAAAGCATGTGGTGCTCTATATTTTCTAGCCCAGGGTTATGAGGATGTGGAACAATCCTCCTCCCCATTGACTCCATTCATCCATGATACTATTCAGGCTCTTCTCAATGTTACCCATCGGGCTGATGCTGGAGAATCTCGCCTTCGAACTGCTGCCTATGAGACCTTAAATGAAGTTGTCAGGTGTTCTACTGATGACACAGCCCCAATAGTGATACAATTGGTTCCTGCCATTGTTAGGGAGCTGGACCAGACTTTTGCTGCACAGAGTGTTTCATCTGAAGAGAGGGAGAAGCGCAATGAACTACAAGGTCTTTTATGTGGTTGCTTGCAGGTCATGATACAGAAGCTAGGTTCATCAGAACCAACCAAGAGTCACTTTTTGCAGTATGCTGACCAGATGATGACCCTGTTTTTGAGAGTATTTGGTAGTAAAAGTGCCACGGCCCATGAGGAGGCTATGCTTGCGATTGGAGCTCTTGCTTATTGTGCAGGATCTGACTTTGCAAAGTACATGCAAGAGTTTTATAAATATTTGGAAATGGGTCTTCAAGATTTTGAGGACTACCAGGTTTGTGCCATTACAGTTGGTGTTGTGGGTGATATTTGCAGGGCACTAGAGGGTAATATATTACCTTACTGTGATGGGATAATGACTCAACTCCTCAAGAATTTGTCAAGCAATCAGTTGCACCGATCTGTGAAGCCTCCCATCTTTTCTTGCTTTGGTGACATTGCTTTGGCAATTGGCGAGAATTTTGAGAAGTACATGGTCTATGCAATGCCCATGCTTCAGGGTGCTGCGGAGCTATCGGTCCATACATCCAGTGCCGATGACGATATGATAGAATACACCAATACGTTGAGGAATGGAATTTTGGAGGCATACTCTGGTATATTTCAAGGATTCAAGGGCTCTGCGAAGATTCAATTGTTGATGCCTTTTGCGCCTCATGTCCTGCAGTTCTTGGATAGTCTCTTTCTGGAAAAGGACATGTATGATCTAGTAGAAATTCCTGGCACTTTATTTGTTACCAAGCTTGTTTTCATTATTAAGTTTTAATATGGTTTCTGATGCTTTTTAGTTACTTCTTTCAGGGATGACGTGGTGACCAAGACAGCCATTGGGGTCCTTGGGGACCTAGCTGATACACTTGGTAGTAATGCTGGTATCTTGATTCAGCAATCTCTGTCAAGCAAAGACTTTCTAAACGATTGTTTGTCATCTGACGATCATTTGATCAAGGAATCTGCTGAGTGGGCCAAGTTGGCCATCAGTCGAGCAATTTCTTTTTGAGTTTGCTGGTACTTCGACATATTTTTCCTTCTTTTCTTTGCATGCATTGGGTGTCAAGAGTTGGAGTCTGGGATTGCATACTATGAGTCAGGTCATCACATTTTTGGGAAAATGACGTTTTGGGTTGGTGGCAAGGGCCGTATATCGATCAACAGCTCGGAGTCAATCTTTTTCATAGTTTTCCATTGTAATGTCTTGGCATTGCCGTGAAGGAAAGCCAGTGGTGGTGGCCATGTGTGTTTTTCTGCCATCTTGGCAGAAAACAGACAAAATTATAGAACAAAGTGAAACAGGTTTAATGAGTTCTGAAGAATGAATGAGATGGAAAACTATCCCATATGCCCTGCCATATCTGTTTATATGGGCTAGAATAGAGCCGGTTTCTGGGGTTGAAGTCAGGAGTTTGGGGTCCTTCAGCGGCCGTGGTAAAGTCTGCATTTTCCCCTTAAATATTTGACCTTTTCTCTTTTATTTCTTTTTATTCACCAAAATTTGGTGTCAAAAGATTATTTCGCATTTTTACAACATGTCAGGTGTCATATAGTTCGGTCACTGTCCTTTCTGTTATTTATTTTTTCCCTGGTCACATTGTGTACCTGTTTGTCTTGTGGGATTAGTGACTACCACATAATATTTAGCTTCATGCATTTTTATGTCATCATTGTCACATTCACCATACATGTTTTTATTCAGAGTTCATTCATTTTCTCTTTGATCTTTACTGTCGTGTTGTAATTAGGCTTTTTTAACGAATATAAACCTAATGTCATTATGGTATGGATAAAGTTGTATACTCGGGGGATTATTTTTAGATGACATACCATTTCTGAATTACACTGATTTATAAATTATGAGATGGTTTACTTGGTCTAGAGGGTACACTGTGGCTTCCAAATAGGTAATGGCAGTGAATTGTATTTGCAAGTTGTAAGAAATTGGTTATAGTTGTAAAGTTTTATAAAGATGGTCCAGGCACTATAATACTTGGAATAAAACGGAGTTCCTATACTGTAGACACTAAACTATTATTCAAAATGCGTGAAATTCGGGAGGAAATTAATCGCTTGACTGGCATTTCTATACGAGTAATTTGATTTCCTAAATATGGTAATTTGATTTCTATAAGAGTAATTTGATTTCCTAAATATGGTAACTTGGAATGTGCGTTTGTTGACGTCGTGTATATGTCTACTATGGGATTTATTTGGGAGAAGTTTATGGTCAGAATTAAGTTTTTCTGCAAACGAAATATATTATAGTCAGTACAATTATTTGATCTGCCTTATGGCTTTAATCCTATATTCAAGTGATTTTCGAATCAACTGAATAAAAATATGTAAGCTACTAATTTATATACGAACAATTTTAAAACAATCCAATTTGATTCGGTAAATTTTAGAAAGTTGAACCAAAGAATCATGTATTGTATGTAAGCGACGAGTTGTTTTATGTTTCCATATTGATTTATGAACCACGTCGTTTTTTATGACACGAAAATTCGTTTTGCCTGGGGTGTTGGTTTTTTCTGTAATAAACGACATTTTATTTAATAAGATGTCTCTATGTGAAACGACCTGATGGTTCATTTCCTTTTTTATTGAAATAATCATGTTAAAATGGTTTATTTCCTTTTTTATTGAAATATTCAAGTTAAAAGGTTTTTTTTT